>JACSYO010002136.1:0-497500 GCA_016806645.1 Ophiodon elongatus
GTGTGTGTGTGTGCTCTTGTACTGCTATGCCGGTGGGGACTTTGACCTGAGTGCACACAGACCCGTGGGGACTTGTGTCACGGTGGGGACCTGAAATGAGGTCCCCACGGGCAAACCCCTCCCACGAGCTTCAGAACAGTGTCTAGACACGCCCCATGCAGTTTTCTAGGAAGTCCCCATGAACAGCATTTTCAAGACAAAATCTGTGTGACTGTGTATGAATGCGCCCCTACAGTTTACACAGAGTACTGCAGTCCTCATGAGGTTGGTTGTTCTGGAAGTGTGCATCGCTATTTGTTCACTCTCTTACGCCCCCTATTGGTCAAAAGTAGTAATAAAGTTTGGGAATGCATTTTAAACTTTGTCTTTTTTTACCATAGGCATGAATAAATTGCTACACTTGTAAAAATAAATAAATACATAATATGAATATTGATGTTGCTATCGTTTCTATAATAATAATATTCATATTTAACCTTTTTAATATTTTATTATTATTAATTATCTCATCATTGATATTAATAAAAATAATAATAACAACAATAATAATTTATCTAAAAGTCTATATTTGATTTCTTATGCCATCAGCCGTCAGTGGTGTGACATGAATTAATATGGAGATCAATAAGGTCTTGTTTTGTTGCACTGCTTTATTTTGTAGCTAACTTGTCATATTAGACAGTGTTCACTGTTCACTGACAACAATATTTTATGATAACAGACAAATGCATGTATAGAGCCATATCCATAGACATAGAATAGGAGTAGAAGAGACATTTTCCTTTTAAATTAACATAGCAGGATGGGCGGCCATTTTCATATCTACACTTTCCATTGCAATCATTATAGCAGGCTAACTTCCTTATAAACTACTTATGTTAAGTTGCGGACTCACTGAGAGGTTTTGCAGTAATGACTTAAAAGACAAGAGGAGTAGTAACATTACAAAGCATTGAGAGCCAGAGTAGACAACTTAATGCTTCATCCGCACTTGTCACAGCATGGGAAAGCACATTGATATCGCCAGATCCAGTTCTTGAAGTAGAAGAAAAATAAGTCCCATTACTCCAGTTATTTAGTCACTTGTTGGCATGTGTATGAGTTGGTGTCAGCAATCTCTTGCTCCTTATTCTTATTTATGATTTGTGATTTTGGGCTATATAAAATATATTTAAGTGTAGTTATTTATTATATCTTTAAGCATGTTATAGCGTTTTGTCAGTCATGATTTGATTGTTCTATTATATTATTTAAATGCTATGCATCTTCTATAGTAGGTCTGTAATACCCCAATAATACTCCAACTGAAACCGTATAGGGTTATGGTGGTGTACTTGTATATGTATCCGTAGTGTTGATACTTATAGTGCTTTCCTGTGTTATTTGTAGCCTATAGTATCGCTCTATAACATATTTTACTGTAGGATGCCTACAGCCTGGAATTAACACCAGCCTGCCAGACAGGGTGTGAGCCATTTATTCAGGTTTTAGGTGCAGCATATCAGTCAGGATGGTTGTACATATTACGCAGCAGGATAAAGAGTCACTCTGAATTTCTATATTTAATAAAAGATACTAGGACATTTTGGGTTTGGTTGTCTTCCCCCAAGGATATTACAAGCATTTATATGCAAGAGCATCTGTATAATACATTACATTATCAAGGAAAGTTGCCTGCCCTTTGACCTAATTGCAATTTGAAGATACATCATGTAAAACCTGTGAAGCATTTAAGCAGAGTGAAATAAGTAAGCTAGCTAGCAAACTAGCAGATAACCGGCTAGTTAGCTAGCTTGCTAATGCTTAAATGCTTCACTATTTACAGAACATGTTCACAACAGCAGACTGGTGGCCAGCAGCAGCGCTGGGTGTAACGGTCCCTCGGCCTAACTCCCTGCATGCTCAGGAGAAAGATAAGCTAGCTAGCTCAGTAGCTAGCCATCTGTCTGAGCTAAATCTGCTCTCTTCCCAGTGAGCTGCAACAACACTTAACAGCCCCACAGACATGAGTTGTCATTGTGACAATGGAAAACCATTGAATTTCCTATTCTATTTCTATGGTCGCACCCCTTGTAGCTAGCAAGGATCAGTGTTTGTGGGTTTGTTATTATTGTTGTAACAACTAACTGTATGGTGGATACAGGGACATATGAAAGAAGGAACAAGCTTTACTCTTTTTCTTATCCACTTGGGCTCTATATTGGGACCCTGAGACTTGTGATGCACCCATTGACCAATCATGTGGTTGACACAACCGTTTCAACTATTTCTGTATAAAGATGGCACCTGTGCAGCTCATCTTCTAGCAGAGCACAACAAATCCTGAGCCACCAGATTACTCAAATAATTGGAATTACATCCAGTAATTAGAAACTACTGTTTCTATGTTGTGTGTGCCACAAAAACTATATCTACTATCTGTCGTAGCGATGTGACTGGACTCTTAAAGCTCTTGGAGGAGGACCAGGTCCAGACACCTGGGTAAAGCCCTATTGGACCTGCACAAAGACTCAAACGTTTCCCAGAGTCACTCATACACACAGGCTGGAGGGAGCATAGGACGACTCAATTGTATTTAGACACCTGAAGATAGGCATGTATGACCCAAGAGGTCCTTCATATCAGCCAAATCACCAACCTGCAGCTCCTCATAACTACGTCAACACTGATGGCTGGTCCAAAATCAGCCTCAGGGTTGCAATTGCCAGTTAAACTAGGCCAGAATAAAAATAAATATAAAATGAACTTTATTTATATAGCACTTTTCCCAACAATGTTACAACATGCTTCAAAACATTAATAACATCCTAAGATAATAAGAATAAAATATATAGTAGAATAGATTCTAAATAAATATACAAAACTAAATAAAGTCCACATAGAGATAAAAGCCCTCTTAAAAAAAAAAAAGTTTCAGAAATGATTTTATAGCACTGACATATTTAGCTAACCTTCTCTCAACAGGCAAGTTAGCATATTTAGCTAACCTTCTCGCAACAGGCAAGTTAGCATATTTAGCTAACCTTCTCTCAACAGGCAAGTTAGCATATTTAGCTAACCTTCTCTCAACAGGCAAGTTAGCATATTTAGCTAACCTTCTCTCAACAGGCAAGTTAGCATATTTAGCTAACCTTCTCTCAACAGGGCCCAGACTGGGAGGACAGGTTGGAAATAATGGGCCAGTGAACTAAAGTGGCTTTAATGCCTGACCCACCCTAGCTAGGACGAGAAGAAGTAGAGATAGGTGTCCATTAGGAGGAGGGCATGGTGCTGTGAGACGGCAAAGAGTAAGAGAGAATCCTTCAGCAGGACCCAGTGTGTCTCTGTGGCAAACAGAGCCCATGAAGGGCACTCTTTATGGGGAAATCTCTCCTTCATGAAGCTAATGTAGGTGAACAGCACAAAGAGTCTGATAAGCAGATTCTGAAGCAAAGGCTAAGTAAACCATTGATCCAGCATCCAGATGTACTGTGGGAAGTAGAAGAAGAGCAATGATCCATTGCTAGAAACATGGCTAATATCCCTATGATTGTTGACACAAGTATGTGCTAGCATTAGCTCTCCAGCTAACAGCATCACACCGGGAAGAAAAAGAGGTCATAGTGGAGGACTGATCATCACTATATAGAAGTGTTAGCACTGGTAGTCCTGTTAGCATAGCAGCTAGAACAGCCAAAAGAAGAAACAGAAATGCTAACAGCATCAGAATGAGTATGGTCTGGGCTGCTTGAAGGTAATTGGGCTAAGAAAGTATAGCCATTAAGGACCAGTCCAGCGCATCTGCCTGAGGCCTGATGGACTTTAACCCTGAAGCTAGCAGGACGTTGACCACAGTGATGCCAGGCGTTAACGAAAACAAGCTCCTTATAATCATTACAGTTATGATATATATATATATATATATATATATATCATGTTTCCTGCCCTTTGACCTAATTGCAATTTGGACATACATCATGTAAAACCTTGATTACAAATTCTGAAATAAATGAGTTTAGCCCCTCCCCACGCTCTAACTTTATTCTTCACCATGACATAATATATAATAATAATTAGAGTCCTTCATAAATCTTTTTTTTGGTAGTCTTGTGTGAGTACTATACCATTGAATACTATTTTCCATCGTTGAATACTATTTCCCATTGTATATAAATACTTGTTCTGTTGAATACAAGGGCTTGTAAATAGTTGTAAATAGTTGTAATTTCTTTTTTATGAATATCAATGTTTGTATCATTTTTTAATAGTTCAAAAATGCTTATATTTATTAACTTCATTGGAAATGCTTGTGTCATTTCAATGTCCTTTTTTTACATTTTATTTAATCTTTTACATATTTTATACTGTATTCTAGTTGAGTAATAACGTCTCAACTTGAGCAGGTAATTTATGTAATCCTTCCATTTTAGTAATTACTATTACCTGTCTAAGTTATTAACAAGGGCCGGCAGACCAGGCCGAGCCTCCAAGCCTCCTCTTGCGGAGTGAGACCGGAGGGGGGGAGGGGTGGCCGCGGTGGGGACGGTGAAAGTCAGGTTCTGTGTGAAGTATCTCAAGGTTCAGCTCTGATCCGTCACACACATCCAGACTTTTACTGTCCCCATCGTGCCCACGGCCCACGAGGACGGTCACCGTCATGTTCTGTGTGAAGTATCATAGGTTTCAGTTCTGAGACGTCACACAGAACCTGACGGTGAGCGTCCTCACCGTGACGTGGCCCCGCCCCTCTCAGCGCGTGCTCCCGGGAAGCGTCAGACTGCGAGCGGCTCTACATACCTGACAGCGAGCCTCGATGGAAATGGTGAGTTTTTAATGATTGTACACTCTCCTAATGCAACATTACACTGTTACCGTTCATACTGTTTGTATATGTACTGCTTATATACACGGAGATATGTTGTAATGTGATAGAACTAGCTAATGTTAGCTAACACTAAGCTAGCAGCTAGCGGCACATGTGCCAAAGTCAAACCGACCTGAGACCAGCCTTCGTTATCTAACTACCGTTAACTACAACTATGTCGTTTACAAATAGTGGGCTTTTACAGTTACAATGTAATGGGATTTAGATAATAATATTTTATTATTAGAATACATTATTATATATATTGATGTAATATTATGCTCAACAAAGTGAAGTATTTATGTACTTTTTGGAACAATGTGGATTTTCTCATCTCCTGCGCCGCGAATATAACTAGAGAATATATACATAGTCAAATACATATAAATATATATAGAGAATATAGAAATAGAGAGAGCATGATTAACACAGATAGATATAACTATGATATAACTGTAGTGGAGCCTCGTGCACATAATGAACATTTCAGTTGTAGACTTAATGCTTGTGATGACATGTATTTTAATATAATTGTGAAATCAAAGTGTGCCACCGACATCCTATAATATGACCGATGACGTGACAAAAAGTGATCGTCAGCCCAAAATTCGCGTCCGCGGGAGCGCGCGCTCCTTATTAAAGCTGTGTGGCCCAGTTACGTGTAACGTAACGTCACGGCAGCTGGATGAGTTATAACGTGTATCTATAATGACGAAGCTAAGTTTTTTTGGACTGAATAATCACAATTGTGGTAAAGTATTTAGTATTCAGGCATTGAGTGATTACAGGTTTCTGATGTTTATATGTATCTGGGATATAGACTGTAATTAACATGGTTTGTGGTTGGGTTATATATAAATTAAAGAACTTATCTCTTTTTGAATTGCCATTATGCCTCTACTTTACCTCTGAGCCCTGAATTATATCCAATCTATTCCTTTTTACCAGTTTGAATATCTTTTGAGCAGCTTTAGGCCAATAACCCATAAGAGGCAGTTGTCCATTTGATGATTACAGCATCTACCTCGTCACTGGAAGTTTATTTATACCTCAGAATGACTTGATTTCATTCATGATGGTTATACTTTAATATGATTGGATACAATTATAACCCTTCCAGTCCTTTTTAGTTCTCCACTTACTATAAGAATATTATTACTATTGTATAGTTAGCCTCATACTTTTAGAACAAAAATAGATCTCGTTACTATAATGACATATATATATATATATATATATATATATATATATATATATATATATATATATATATATATATATATATATAACCAGAAAATTACTTTTAATTACGGTCAAAATGTGATAATAGCAGCTCAGGCGATATCTAAATGATTCATGTCATAATTGTTATTACATTAAATTCTACCACGAAAGCTTGAAATTCAGTGTACTGAGACATGTTGGATGTTGAATTTTGACTGAATGTGTCCCTTGTGCTTGCAGGAGGATGAAGCATGTGTTTCAACGACTGGTGGCAGCTCTGAATGCACAGGTGAGAGGGGAGGGGGGAGACAATGAGATGGTTGTATATTGAGGTTTGTAGGAAGTTGTTTGTAAAAGTGTAGAATATTATACTGAATACTTCAGGAAGTCTATAGGTTTGCTATCCCAAACTATTTCATACTCTCTGGGTTTAGGTCATACAACTATTTAATAAGGAATCCAAATGCAAATAAAAAAAGAAATTTCCATCAATGTTTGAACAGCCTCATGTTGGCATTATTAGTTCATCGTAAACCATATTAACATTTTTATCCTCTGTAATATATTTGAAGATGCTGATGTGGCAGATGACTTTGACCCTGACCAGAAGGAAGAGGTAGGATGTCTTTGGGTTCTTGATTGACAGTTAACCTGCTCGACTGTGTAACTAGAATAGAAATCAAAACAATGCTACAGTATTTAATTTCTTACAGACAGACTACAGCTAGTTAATCACACATATTCAACTTCCATTGTTACTACAGTGTTTCCCACAGAATTAGATTCTATTCTGAATATTCACTAGACTTGTCGCAATAGCAGATTGAACAGGTCGGCCTATAGGAGGGGTAGAGCGAGGGGAGGTTGTCCACTACTTAATTGAATACTGATGTAGTCGTTCTCTTGGATGGACAAAGAATTAAAATGCTAAAATGCCGAAATATACTTGGGTGGCTGCCAATATACCTGGTACTTATCTGTTTCAAGATTGTGGGTCAAGTGATTGAGTCAAGTTTTCCAGCTGCTTAAATAATGAGGATGTTGTGTCTGGCTGTTAATATCAGGTCCAACAATCTCTGAAATTTTATTTGAATAATATCAGATTTTACCATCACACAGAAGATTTAGTCCCACACGTTTGACTGTAGAACTCAATTCCTCAGTCTTTTAAACTGTCTCCAGTTTAGGTTCTAAGTAGACCTCAGTGTTCCTGTGTGGACAAAGTACTGAATATTAAAGGGAGCAATTCAATTGTTTCCACTGGAGCCACTTATTCCTCATGTCTGATGTAATATAATTTGTAGTGTTTGTTGTTTGGTTGTTTGGGTTTATGTAAAACAGCATACATCTCAGCATGCAAGACACATTTCAGAAGAATATTCAATGTTTTTCACATAATTTGATTCTATTTGTGGCCTAGTGGCTGTTATTAAACCTGAGCAGCCTGCCTGAGTAAAGTCTATGTGGAAAACACTACTATTCTGATTAGTTAAATCAAATCTAATTGAGGCCTCGCATGCAACACCATATTTTTTGTTTTTGTTGCAAATGACCACATTAAGCTTTTTGAGAACAAGTTAATCCACTTTGAAAATGCACAAACCTATCTTAAGTTTACTAAAGCTCAGTGGATAATGGGGCACCTCAGTGACTCACCTGATAGCTTCTATCATGGACAATAAGGCTAAAACTTAAACTCCGTTGTCCGTGTATTACAGACTCAAAGTCGTAGGTAGGTAGCCCGTCCAAACGTTACAAAAAGATGATTATCTGATGTTTCTTTTTCAGGAAGAATACCAGTGGTCCAGCGATGGTACGGATATTCTTGACCCCCCGACAGCTGATGTTGATGAGGACACCAGTGTTCCAGAGCTCAGGCGAACCGACAGTATAGTTGTAAGTTTATTTGCAAAACTTTATATTCAAACATACGAAGGGCCATGACACCTGTAAGTTTACTGCAATCAGAGTATTTTCCTGCAGAGACGACACAGTGAATACAAAGTAACAGCCACCTTTTTGGCAGTCTGTTACATAAATACAATTGAAAGGCTTGTATTCCTCAAACAATTGCTAATTTCCTAAATAAATTGTACACAAAATAATACTGTAACACTGGTATTTAGTGATTTCTTTTTTCACAATCAATTATGAATTTTCATATTTAAATGCAATATCTATCTGTTCTTTTGTAGAAAAAAGGTTTTTAAAAATGTATTTTTGGAAGTTGTGAATCGATTCAGAATCGATTCTTTCCCTCTAGGCGGTTGCTATGGCATTGGGTTAGCAGATTAATAGCAGTAAGATAAATGCAAGATGATAATAATCATATTCCTTCGGCACCACAGTAATAACAATAATAGTAAGGTATATGCAAGATATTAAGAGTGTTTCTTCATGCATACCATAAAAATATAAACAAAGATGAAAGAAAGTACTGCAAGACAAGAAGCATAAATAGAAATAGACAATAAAATATGAATAAATATTACAAAAACAATATGTAAAATATGACTGTTATTTAAATGAAAGTGCTGGACAGTTTTGTGCAGGAACAGGCAAAACATGAAGTTTAAAGAATATCTCCAATGTGCAAGATAGAGTCCAAAATGTGTGTGTGAATGTAACATATTGATTCATGTGTGTAGAACGTATGTTAATGTAACATGTAGAAGGGGCATCCTCTACTAGGCCTTTTGTTGATGGTACTGAAGCATACTCATGACTTTTCACTATATTGAATACTCATTTACTAAAGGAGATCTCTTATGTTTACAGACAGATCAGTGGAGACAAATACAAAAAACAAGACTAAAGTTGGAAGAAAAAAAGACCCACATCCGGGAAACAAAGACCCACATCCAGGATACAAAGACTGACATCCAGGATACAAAGACTGACATCCAGGATACAAAGACTGACATCCAGGATACAAAGACTGACATCCAGGATACAAAGACCGACATCCAGGATACAAAGACCCACATCCAGGATACAAAGACCCACATCCAGGATACAAAGACCCACATCCAGGATACAAAGACCGACATCCAGGATACAAAGACCCACATCCAGGATACAAAGACTGACATCCAGGATACAAAGACCTACATCCAGGATACAAAGACCGACATCCAGGATACAAAGACCGACATCCAGGATACAAAGACCCACATCCAGGATACAAAGACTGACATCCAGGATACAAAGACCTACATCCAGGATACAAAGACCGACATCCAGGATACAAAGACCGACATCCAGCCAAAGGTAATATTTTGAGTAAACGTGAAGATTATAGCAATTTATAAAACAAATATTTTTCTTGTAAAGAAAGCACACACTGTTCAGTGACATTGCTAGCCGTAATCATTTGCATGACTTTTACTTTTTCTGTATCATTTCTTATTTCCAATTACTTTCCCTAATACAGTTTCCTTAAAATATCACGTAAATGTTTATTCTGTAGGCACCAACAAAATGCAGAGACTATTTGATTGCATGTATTAATATATTAAAAGTCTGTTATTCTCACTTTGCTTGCGTTTTAATAGGTTGCTCGGTTGAAAAGATGCCGCCGGTTGGGAGGTCTCAACAAAAGGTAATCTGTTCAAAGTTTCTTCACTTTCTCCCCTAGGGTGAAGTGCGTGGGGTATTCTTTGCAAGTTATTTAGCGAGTCCACCTACATGAGATGGGCTTCAGACACAGTTGTTCTCTTGTAGATGTTGACTTAAGTTTAATCAAATTCATCAAGACTTTTGACTCCTCTCACCTGTCTTTTCATACTTTCCTGTTTAACCTGTCATCTTGTTTAATAATCAAAAAGTAAAGTACTTGATTAAGTAAGGCATTTTCACATTTCATATACGGGAAAAAAAAAGAGTTGGACTACTTTGTAGATTCAGATTCTCTATCCAAAATATACATAAAATAATAAACTATGACGATCAGTAAGTAGTATATAACTTAGTTAATAAGTGTATTAATTAGTTACAATTAGCTCCACTGTTACCAGCTGCAACATTAAAGTGATCAACATATTAATGCATCGATAATATTATCCAATGATTTCGACCTCCCGTAAATATATTATTTTGGCCATTCTGCATCGGGAGTATTCTTTAACGTTCGATACTCAAGGCATATTTTTATGCTATCGCTCTGTGTGTTTGTATCACAAGCATGCACTTGGTTTTTGTGTGCGCAGGTTTTGAGACTAATTAAACTGCATATTAAAGTAACTGGCATCATTATGTAAGGAAAAATAATTTCACATGCTAAGAATCATCCAGTATATTAAATTCAGAATCATCTCTGTAAAGGACTTATTTGTTCAGGTCAGTAGATCTTATTTAGTCTTATTTATGAAACCTCCTGAATGTGGGACAGAATTTATTCTGTCCCACATTCAGGAGGTTTCATCAATTTACAACTGATTGATGAAAATGTCCTCTCCACTAAACGTACAATGCCCATACTCCACTTGTGTCATGTAATACTTAAACTAATGTTAGTGTCGGTAAACCTTGTCTTTGTTCATGCTTTTGCAATTACTTTCTGTATTTCTGTTGCTAGTTCTATTTCTGCTGTTACGGATACTGTTGCTCCAAATACTTCTGTTACTGCAACTACAGGTTGTTCTACTAGTTCTTTTAGTATTTTGAGTACTGCTACAGTCAATACCTGTTGTCATCATAGCCTCATTACTTGCTGGTTTTTGAATAACATGAAATTACTGTCTCTTTTGATTCAGGATCAAAGACAAAAAAAATTAAGTGGACCAAAGACGAAGTCCAGGCTGTGGAAAACACCCTGATGACAAACACAAACTCTGGGAGAGTGCCTGGCAAAGCCCAATGTCTGGATATATATAACACAATAACAGGGTCTTGTAGCTGTTTTAAATCAAGGGAAAAACTTGTAAGACTATTTGTTATTGTGTTATTGTTATTGTGTTTTTTATATATATATATATATATAACAGGGTCTTGTAGCTGTTTTAAATCAAGGGAAAAACTTGTAAGACTATTTGTTATTGTGTTATTGTTATTGTGTTATATATATATATATATATATATATATATATATATATATATATATATATATATATATATATAACAGGGTCTTGTAGCTGTTTTAAATCAAGGGAAGAACTTGTAAGAAACTTTGAACAGTTTTCTATATATATATATATATATATATATAAAACTGTTCAAAGTTTGTATATAAGTTTTATTTATATATATATAGACTATTTGTTATTGTGTTATATATATATATCTATATATATATATATATAGATATATATATATATGTATAAATAAAACTGTTTAAAGTTTGAAGATTTCTATTGAGTGGAGTTTAATATACACAGATAATGAGTCATTATATAATTATAACATTTAATGGTGAATATACAAATGCAATATGAAATTAATTAACAAAATACAATACAGAAAACAACTATTTAAAAAAAATAACGCTCCTTAGTGTTTCTAAAAACATATCCTTCATTGCATATCTTTAACAGTGTCACCTGGTGGTGGTTTGTGTTATGACACAATAGCCGCGTCCCCGCCGGGATAGAGAAACCTGTCAAAAATTAAGCTTTCTAAATTTGAGAAATTTTGATACTTGAGTTAATATTTTGGTTCCCAGGACCCCCCAAAAATTTCTGTGATCAAAAGTATGCTGTTATGCAATTTAGAAAGTGGTGTCCCCACGGGACACCTCCTAGCCGAGGTCCTCACGGGTCTGTGATTTCAAGTATGTGTGTGTGTGTGGACATTTCATAATGTTCCATTTTAGCTTCTGTATAGATACCAATCTCAAAAATATAATATTGTTTTTCTTTGGTTCTTTTGTCTCTGTTCATGATTATTGAACAATTTTCCCAAGTAACACTGAAAATAGTGTAATCCCACTGTAAATTACAAATAAGCCCTTTCATCCCATTTAGCTAGTTACATAATCAACCTTTAATATGTGTTGGATTTCTGGCTTAATATGTCTTTATTTGTCCGTGTGCAGCGTGTCAATATTTGTGGAAACCCTGCTTTACATCACATACAAGTGACTCTTTTTAATGAATATGTATATTTGCAGGTGTCTTCTTCATCCCTTACTTTGTGTTCCTCTTCTTCTGTGGCATCCCTGTGTTCTTCCTGGAGACGGCGTTGGGCCAGTACACCAGTGAGGGCGGGGTGACCGCCTGGAGGAAGATATGCCCCATGTTCGAGGGTAAAGACAAAGCTCGGACAGATTTTTGTAGAATTACTCAGCAATGAGTTCGCTGACATGCAGGAAATGCATGTTTTTCATTATGCTTTCTTCATTGTTACTGGAAAAATACATTAAAATAAGAACATTTTGTTGATTGTGGCCCGTAGTGGTGGTTGATTTTTCATACTTTATGAAATGCTTCCAAAGTGAAATAATGGTAAGAATTCAAGGAGAATATGTACGTACATGTATATCTCAGTGTCTGCGACACGGAACCAAACCAAACGTTGTGTGGAAGTGTGTGAACACTCATTTTGTCCTGCAGGGTTGGGGTTTGCCTCCCAAGTGATTGTGGCCTATCTGAACATCTACTACATTGTGGTGTTGGCCTGGGCCATCTTCTACCTGTATAACTCCTTCAAAAGCCCTTTGCCCTGGTCCACATGTGACAACTCGTGGAACACTGGTGAGTCATGCTCTGTGATGGATCAACGCTGGCTTATTCAAACATTTCTGTATTTGATCAGAGGTGCGGTTATTGCTTTCTTGCTGACTTGACAGAAATAAAAATGCGACACATTTTACCATTTTGAAGCATGCGACATCCAACTCACCCTCATCTCTCTTTCCTCAACCTCTTAGAATTATGCCACAGTCGCTCCAGCTTCTTTGCTAACCCCCATTTGTTTAAACCTGGCTCAAACTGGTCGTTCCTAAACAACATCTCCTTAACTGACGACTTTCAAAATCCCACTGACATGTAAGTTGCATCTTTATTGTCAAGCTTTACCTGGTGAACTATCACAAGTTATAGGCAGATGCTATTAACACCCAGGTGTCTGTAGCCAACAATGCAATTTGCACCCGACCCGGGCATGCATTAGATACTCTATATGTATATGTAGTCTACTGTAGGTTATGTATATTTTTCTCGAACCTAACCAAGTAGTTTTGTTGCCCTAAACGTAGCCAACGCAGCCAATGTAGAAGCATTGTTTAGAATTATTATTCAATTCCAAATCACCTTACTTACTTTCTTATGTTTTAAAAAAATATTTTCAGGTATGAAACTGAACCATACACGATTGGGAAGTCACCGGAAGAGGAGTTCTGGCTGTGAGAAACACACACACACACACACACACACACACACACACACACACACACACACACACACACACACACACACACACCAAGCACCTTATATTTTTAAAACAAGACAAGCTTCCAGCCTGGCCTGCCTGATACCAAGAGGCCATCTTTACTTTTGGGGCACTTAGTGAACATGATGCTAATGATGAACCATCATCGCTATCATACGAAAATGGACGGAGTGTCTCTCTCTCTCTCTCTATATATATATATCTATATATATCTATATATAGATATATATATAGATATATATCTATATATAGATATATACAGATATATACAGTATATGTATCTACGTACTATGTCTGTCTTTGGATTTTCTCAACAACCGTTCATCCGATGGACTTCACACAAGGCGGGTGTTTTGCTGAGGACCCAAGGAAGCACGGTGCTGAGTGTGAAGTTGTTTGTATGAGGGGTTCTCGGGAAAGCTGCAAGCAGCAACACCGGAGGCCAAGCGATCGCCCCGTTTCCAAACAGGCGCTGCACTATTTCTTTACTCATGAAACATGGCTGCTGCTCTTCACATGATAATCTCCTGATTTGTTGGGAGTTATTAGTAAATCACTCAGCTACATGCAGCTGTGCTGCATCACGAGAACAATATGTGCTCTGTTACCTGCAACTTCTATAATATAAACCGAAGCCATCCAAAAATAAACCGCGACAGATTTTCACATCTGTATTCAGTCATTGAGACGCTTCGTCCTTTTTGCTGTGTTTGAAATGATTCCCGTTCGAGTGGACACACTAAAATGAAATATAGCGTTCGATGCATTCATAGAGCATTAGTAGCAAGCTGTGTTTATCTGCAGTGGGAGAAGGCTTATGAAAGAAGTGGATTAAATTGCACGTCTATTCATCCATCAGCCTGCGTGTTATTTGCAGAGAATGCAGTTTCATGTATGTGTTTGCGTGTCGGATCTCTTCCCCACAGGAACCGTGTGTTACGGCTGTCAGATGACATGTCCCTGGGTGCGGTACACTTGGACCTGGCTGTGTGTCTCCTGCTTGCCTGGATTATTTGTTACTTCTGCATCTTCAAGGGAATCAAATGGACGGGAAAGGCGAGTACTACTTTTGAATCCACGTACAGCACTGTGCCTGATAGGCTGCATAGACATGGCTTCTTTAGCTCATCTCCCTTTCATTCTATCCACCTCCACACCGAGTATGTGATTGCTATGGATGTAATAAAAGAAAATCTAATAATAAAAAAAAGCTAGGGCATGCACACATATTTGAACACACACACGCACACACACACACACACACACACACACACACACACACACACACACACACACTAAATATTGCCCTTTGTAGACTTCAGAGGAAACACAAGACGGATTCCCTTCAACATTTTCACATTTTCAATTGTGCAACTTCCAACTAACTTTAATCTCTCTTTCCTCAATCTCTCAGAATTCTGTAAGAGTTGCTTTACTATTTTTGCCAACCCTCATTTATTTTGTATTTCAGACCACATTATGGAGAGTCTTCTTCATTTAAGGAATCAGTAAAACCTCTCAGTCCACCGTTTGTTTGGGTGCACTGTAAACATATACTTGAATTGCCCTTCTGACACAGCGTCTTTGAAAGAAACTTTGGAACTTGTAATAATAAAAACTTAAGCCATAAATCAGTTAACACAAGTAATTGCAAAATCCTAAGATTTTTAACTTTAATGCTCTCTGGAGTGTTTTAGCATCTTTCAGCTCCTTGTTTTGGTTTGGCATTCTCGATTAACTCTGATTAACCCGCTGTTTACTTCCTGTCCATCAACCAAAAGGCAGACAGACAACTTTTGTGGAGCTAAGAGCCAAAAATGTCTCTCATGAGTTGTTGGAGACCTAAAACAGAGCTAAAAGAGAGTGAATACTGGATTTATATCTTCCAGATGACCAAAATCATGACACAAAATGATTTCTGATGTTGCTTCATGTCCGCTCGATGTGTAAAAAGGCAGCACAGTGGGAAGTTTGCCCTCAAAGCGTGTATAACAAATGTGTAAGGTAATAATAAGTCTAAGTTGTGTGTTAGTGTGCTCGTTTCCTTTGTCCCCTAAAATTCCCTTCATGCAGGGTAAATGAAAAGAGTGAGTGTTTGAGTGTACATATGCAAACTACCTTTTTTGTATGTATTTTGTGTTTGCAGGTCGTGTACTTCACTGCTACATTCCCCTACCTGATGCTGTTCATCCTCTTCATCCGAGGAGTGACACTCCCAGGAGCCGGGGACGGACTTAGATATTACCTAACCCCTGACTTAAGCAAGCTCTATGATCCACAAGTGAGAACTCACAGTCATAATCCAACAATGGTTGCTTTTGAAATACAGCATTACAAACACGAAGCACAGTATATCAATTCTGTATTTGCTAGAGTAAACATGCAGAAAGAAGCATCGGAACTCAGAGCATCATCTCCCAGACCTTCTCTCTCTGTGAGATTGCTCTGTGTTCTGACGGGATGAATACAGCGCCCTGTTCTCTCTTCCCCCTTTCTCTCTGCCTTGAATCTGGTTTCCGGTCCCCAAGACAGAGTCTTAACAAGAAAAACAAACCGGGATCCTTTTTCAGGGAGAAATCTGTCAAAGGAAGCTTCCCCCTTGAGTATACAGTAACATCATCACACAGGAGTGAAAACAGTCACATTTTGAGGGCATGTTTACCTTCATAAAAAGTCAATATAACTATTTTTAACCTGAAACGTACCACTGTAGCAAATTATTTCTGCCAGCAACAACAAAATAGATCATCACGCCTCTTACTTCCCCTCACCCTGCTTCATCTCTATCTCCGCCTTCCTCTTGAGTTCAGAGCAGCGCTTCAGGGGTCAAATGTAATAACCAGAGGGTCAATCCTCAGACACCCCCATGGCTTTGAGGAGGGGAGTCTCTTCCTCTTCTCCTGTGGACATGTGGATGTTTATGCATGTTTGCATGAATTGTCCTGTGAGTAGTGAACTGAGTGGCCCTTGTAAGAACATCTACTCATACAGAAAAATCCCAAAATGTTTGGGTATGAACGCAGAAAAACTACAAGAGACAATTAAAATACCTTCATTGTAATGGCGCAGTCATTTGAGATCGAAAAACAAACTCCGACGTGTTTCAGCATCAAGGCTTCGTCGGTGAGTCATAAACGGCCTACTCATACGGCTCTGAACCATCGTGGGAATCTCAGAATTAAATCATGGAAGGAAGCAGAGGGAGAGGCAGGTGAAAGCAATTACGTGTCAGAAAGCAGAGGTATGCAACCCCACATGCTCTGAAAGACAGGACTGAAAACAGTTCTGTTTCTAATAAGCTCCGCTTCATCGTGCAAATGTTTCTGCTCGAATCGCACAGGAAATCGTAAGCACGTTCTGGTCTCCATCTGGGGCCTGTTTGTACTGTGTCTCCTTTTGTTGGCGTGCGTGGGAGTCTGTATCCAGAGCGGCAAAATAAAGCGCATGTTTCTGAAGACGCAACAGTTTCCTTTTTGTCTGGTGTCAGATACACTGACTCACTGATAAGTCAGCCCCCCACAATGGGGCCAGAGAGAGGGCCTGTACATTTTGTGGGAGCTTCGCCAGCTCTGCCTTTCACTAGGCGAGACTCTCAGAGCTGTTGTGCCTCTAATGTTAACCAGATGCTGTCAGAACGAGGCCTGCAGACAGACGATGTTAACAAACCCGCCCCGCACCCCCCAATTTGAATGCACATGTGGTGCACACTCACTCTCATAGTTGTAAAGGCAGGGACAGAAACAAAAAAATGTTTTGTATATAATGTACATTTCAACACACAATGGCAGACATTGCCACATAATTAACACGGGCATAGTGCAAAGCTGTTTGTTATTGTACAGTTCTGATTATTTTGTTTTGACCTGGCAAGTTATTTTGTTATTGCTCTGTAAGGAAAAAAGTTGATGGAAAGCATATATACAGGCTTTTTTTTTTTTTTTTTACCAATGTCAACATTCAATGTCCCTCTCAAATTTTGTAAAAATCAATTTCTCACCCGCTCTAGGTGTGGCATGATGCATTGACTCAGGTGCTCTTCTCCTACGCTGTGTGTCAGGGAGTACTGACCGGTCTGGGGAGCTACAACAAATACAACAATAACTGCTACAGGTCGGTGTCCTCGCACACTGCACGTGGTCACATTCACGGTTTTACATTCACGTGCTCCTTGACAGTGCGGGCTTTTGTTCTCGGTATGTTGTAGGGATTGCTTGGCACTATGTTGCCTGAACAGTGCCACCAGTATCTTTGCTGGTTTTGTTGTGTTCTCAGTGCTGGGATTCATGGCCTATGACATGGGCCTATCGATGGGTGAAGTTGCTTCTAGCGGTGAGTTCTTTCCTCCTCTTTCAGCATCTCCATCTTTCATTTGACTGCTTGCTTTGACAGGTGTTGTATTTATTTCCCATGCACTGTTGGGCTGCTATTAATACATATCTTTGAATCATCAAATCTTCATATTTGACATGCTAGCAACAACACTTGTTTGGCATTTTGCTTAAAAAAATATCACATTGTTCAATCATCAAAATAGTTGCCAATTGCATTGTGGCTCGACAGTAATTCTGGCAGTGGCAACAAAAACCAACAATGTCCACAAGATGGCATCTTAAGTTGACACACAGTTCAAAGATTTTTACTTGAATGTTTCCTTTTTTTGTGGCAGGCGGCATTCCCAAGGTTAGAAAATACTGAAGTCCATCTTCTTTTTAATCCTGTTTTGGAGAGCACTTTGCAAGAAAAGTTATTCAGCTGAGGTTATTAATAGTTATGTTGAAATAAGGATTCCCAAACTGGGGATCTTTTCACAAGACAAATGTGAGGGCTCACAAGATGATTGAAGGGATACGAACACATATTTCTCTCGTGGAATTATGTTTATTTTCTTTTCTCTCACAGGTCATTATTTGGCTCAAAGGGACAGTGTGTAGGATTTCGGGGCACCAATTGGTGTTGAAGCATACAGCACACTCTCATGTGTGGATTGATGCGTTCATGTGCTTTCTACAGGTCCGGGTCTGGTCTTTTTGGCATATCCAAGGGCTCTGTCCTTACTGCCTTTCTCATCCTTCTGGTCTGTGGTCTTCTTCCTCATGATCCTCTTCCTGGGCCTGGACAGTCAGGTATTGCATGTAATGCAGTGTTTCAGAATCATATTATATTCCCTTCTCGGCTTATCTGTTTCTGTCCCCACAGTTTGTGTGTGTGGAGAGCATGGCCACAGCCATCACTGACCTGTTCCCACGTCACCTGAGGAGGCGGGGCGGCAGAGAGGTGCTGACCCTGGTCATAGCTGTTGTCTGTTTTCTATTGGGGCTGCCGCTCATCACCGAGGTAAGCAGCAGAGAAACTTTTGATAATACTTTTTATTTAGCACAATTATCAGGTGATTTTTGTATTTTCGTACCAAATACCTTTAATATTATTTCTGTTTAGTGGTAATTGTCAAATATAAGCATGCTAGCATTCTAAACTAAGACCACGAACATAGTAAACATACCTTCTAAACATGAGCATGCTATCATCTAGCTCAAAGCTTTTGCACAGCTTCACGTAACAGCTAGTATGGCTGTAAACTCTTAGTCCTGTTAATTAACAAACAAACTCAAACAAAGCATAACCTTGCAGTTTTTGTTTTTTATCATCAATTTTCAAAAAGTGGGCATGAGGCAATAGGGAATTGTGAAGTGTTGACAGAATATACACTATATGCTACACTTAATATCCTATTTACACGAGTAATTAAATGGTTTGATTTCATGATGTACGACAAATATGGGAATGGTGTGCTTTGCTATTGGAGTCACTGACACACAGGAAATAGCTGAATTGGTAAAGATAAAGTCTGGACAGTCACAGCTTTTTCGTTCATGTGTTCTTCTGCTCATGTTTCAGGGAGGGATATTCCTCTTCCAGCTCATTGACAGCTATGGCATCAGTGGAGTCAGTCTCCTGTTTATAGCCTCTTTTGAGACTGTTGTCATTGGATGGGTGTATGGTAAGTCATGCCATTGGCCTGTAATGGCTACACTACATGATTTGTATTATTGAACAGTCAACTGCTTCTGGGCTGTTTCTCAAAACACTCATTATTTACTCGCTTGAAAATATTTCTGAAGACCTAAATATGCCACCATAAGGAACTTCATTGTATTTCTTTGGGCTCGTGCATTTCCGACAGCAGCATTTGTTCCGTCAGTGTAATCAACTTCCTGTATCTGTAAAACATCTGTAAGAAACCAGCATCTGATATCCACAGTTTTATTAAAAGAGCCCTACTAATGAAAAATGATTGGGTCAATATGTCCAAATACCTGCAAAGCTAGTATTAGCATTTCTGTCAGACACAACTTTTAGTGAACTGAAATACTGAATTTAATATTAGAGAATACATGGCATGAAACTATTCATGTCTCCCGTAATAAATGAAGCCATACAACAGTTACCATCAAAAACAAGAATATTGAGGTTAAAAAGGTACATGTGATGACTTGTTTCTATTGGCAGCATTTGTGTGTGACTTTCTTCTCACTCCGACATTGCCCTCTGGCAATTTATTACATTCACAATGCCACAACAGCTGAAAATCACAAACTAATTTTGGACCACAACATTTAGCAATTAACAGATATGTTTTCTTCACAATAGACATTACAACTTCACAGAGACTCTTATTCTTGTTTTCTTCTATTTTAGTTTGACACAAGCATACTCTATTACAGTGGTCCAACTGAACACCCAGCTACATTATTGTTATAGTACAGAGAATAATCAGAACATGAGACATTTAATAATGTGTTTTCATAATCACCTTTGATTTAACAACTCAGCTAATGGATGACACAAACAGTATCTCAGTGGTTGTTTGTCGAGTTAATCTTAGACCAGAAGGACGAGTGCTCCATCTACTGGACTGAAACCAAAAGCATCACCTGAAACGATCTGAAACAGGTCTTTTCTTTTCTGAATGTTCAGTTCCCGTGTCTTGCTGCCATTTTTCCTCCCTATCTACTTAAATACAACATTTAATTAATGTTACAATGGTCATCTCTTTTCCTCAAACGTGTCAGGATCTGTCCATTGCCTACACCACAAATATTAATCTTCCTTCTCCATATCCCCGTCTTCCTCTGCCATCATTCTGGATAAATCTTCTGAGCTCCCACCACTTCCCACACCTTCATTATCGGCCGTATTACTGGCTAAATTACGACATGTGGGTGGAGAATTCGTCTCTTCTCATATTGGTATTTACATCTCATCACTACGAGCATCTGTATTGCAGACTTTTCTCAAAACAAGCAGTTTTCTTTCAAGAAACTGAAGGCATATTCCTCAGTGCTTTCACAAACATTCTGACCATGTTTGTGGTTTATATACAGTATTCAATTTCTGTGACCCTGAAATGTGCATTTCCTTTCCAAAAACTCTTTGGAATAAGGGTCAGCTGCACATCTTCTACTGCGAACTGATGCAGAGTGAGATATCGATCCGTTTCTGCAGCTGCTTCCTCGTCCCCGCTTTGAGTTGTTCAGCCATTCGTTGGGCCTCTCTGCCTCTTCTGACTGAGTCTGTGTTAAGTGTGCACAAACTTCCTCACCCAAATTTAAATGAGCCACTTTCCTCCTCCGCGTAGATGCATTTAGTTTGATTGCTGTATTATTTGTGGACGTTGCTCCATCAGCCAGGTCATGCACCTCACCAATCTCATATCAGTTGCCTTCTGTTTTTTTTTGTCTCCTCCTCTCTTTGGTAGTGAAGTAGAAGTAGCATAAAATGGAAATACCCAAGTGTTTAAAAAAAAATGGACAGGTTCTTTTCACTACTGGTCAAACAAACAAACAATATAGAGTCAACAAAAAAAATACCACAAAGCTTAGGCTTCAACACCTCATTGGGTTTTTAGTTTCTTGTAAAAGCAAAACCTTTTTATGCCCTTTGATTGACTAGCACCTCCCGTCCATGACTTTGCAGGTGCAGACCGTTTCTATGACAACATTGAGGACATGATTGGGTACCCACCATTTCCCGTGCTGAAGTACTGCTGGATGTTCATCACGCCGCTCATTTGTGGGGTGAGATACTCACACCTGTGTCACATCTCTCTCACTTTGTGTCTCTGCGTTAATGTCGGATTCCTCTCATGTTTTCAAATGTATTTATGAATTTCTACCTTTTATATTGCTTCAGAACACAAATCTTTAGCTGCCTCTTATCTTTGTTACTTCTTGTTGCCTCTCTCTCCTGGCCTTTCTATCTTTGCTGAGTGTTTCACATATTTCATTTTGCCACATCAGTATATTCTGCTCACGTAGAGAAGAGGTGAGACTGCTGCTTTTACCTGAAAAGGTTGACTCATCTGTTTTTAAAACACACTTTACTGCATGATCGGTACAAGATCAGAAAGTACAGCGGACATATTCATTCTTAACGGGAATCAGTCGTCAGTTAAAGGAGCATACTGGTGTTTTTGTATTTTTTAAGCCGCACATATCACTTACAATTTAGGACACATAACTGCTGACCACCTTTTGCATCACAGTTCACTGTAGAAGGTACGGATGATTTTGAAACTCCCTCTCTGATGTTCAACACTTAATGTTGCATTTATTTTGCAGGTTTAAATGTTCCACAAAATCATTTTGATACATAATCTTGTCAGTTTTTTACATTAGCCAATTTGCTCTTTCCATTTTATGCCCACTGTTTGTTTTCCATCATTTGGGGAACTGATTGCCGCACAACATTTAAAATATGGAAAAACACGGGCACTGTCCTGAAACTAACACCACCTGTGAAGTTTAGAGAAAGTTATGTAATATATCAAGTTATATAATGATTATTGAACTATTAGCAGAAGCTACACCTTTGCAAATTGGAGAATAGTTCAGTAATTGCGTGCCCCTATTTACCTGATTGAAATTTTTTTTGAACTGTATAATTTCTTCACCATTTGATTTAGAGAGAAGTAGATTGTATTCACTTACTATAGCCATTTTCATTCCACTTCTTTCTCTTGGTTATGATTTGTTTCTCTAGCACAACAAAGCACACCACTACACTTGTTTTACAGCTAAGCCTTTTTACTTCTTGTCCCCTAGGTTACAATACTGTATGAACTGGGGAAGTCGCATGAGCTCATCGTGTACGGTCATGTGATCGGCGCCAAGGGCAGCATTTTGGGCTCGCTCCTCATCATCACTCCACTGATGTGCATCCCAGTATTTATTTTTGTCGCACTGTACAAGGTGGGTGGATTTGTAAAAGTAGCATTTGGTCAATTTCAAATATAATTTCTTTCTTTTTTTCCCCTCAGATTGTTATGCTGTGATAGGTGTTTGACTGTGTTTCATAACATTGTGTTTCAATTGCATTTCTCTCCTAAAAATCAGAATGCCAATAACATGACCACACCATCGAGTGATCTGCGTCAGGCTCGACCACACAAGCCAATTCTCACACTGTGTAAATGCGTCATCTTCAAGGCACAGGTGCAGCCAAACAGACATGTGGAGGAAAACAAGGAGGCTACGATGATGGGGGAACCCAGCGTGGTTTGATGGCAGCACGTTATGGTGCGTAGATGTCATCATTGAATGGTTCAAATCTGTGACAACAAAACCACAATTTTACAATCATGTGCAAACTTTTTATACGTGTTTACACATTATTCAAGAGTATTCAGGGACAGTTGTATTTTGTTATGTTGTGTATTATATTAGTCTTTACCTTTTTTTAAAAAAAAAAAAAAAAAAAAGAAAAGAAAATTATAATGGAAAAGTCCCATACAATGTACATTTTTCTAAACTATAATCCTATACTGTAAGTGGCTTAAAAAAACTACTTCACCGACAAAGCCTTTCACTCCTGTAATACTCACAATGGCCAGTTAAAAATCTAAATCTGATGCAGCAAAACCAGAGATTTCGTCTTTTTTTTATTCCAGTCATTCTTCATCCTCATTAAAACCTGGTGCCTTCATTGTCGCAGATTTGGATGTGATATGCTAGTAAAGGCTAATGTAGCTTTGAGCTGCCAAGTGACATCACTTGAGGAAAGTCATCAGAAGCCTTTAAACAACTTTGTTCTCATAGACAATAGTACTCCCAAAGACCCTTTAACCAACTTTATTAATGTGTAAAAAAGATGTATTGCCCCTTAAAAACATGCATCTGGAGCATTTGAGTTATTACCATGTTTCACCCACAATTGCAAATTGTAGTAGCTGCTTGTCATCAAATGTATAATGCAGTCAAAACTGTTACATCCTACAATGTTGATCCTAATCAATGGAAAATCTGATCATGCGTTGCTGAATTTGTCGTTTTACTGCAATGGTGCTATCATGTCCATTGAGTGTTTGTACAAGTTTACTTTTTTTTTCATGGATATATCTATCAATTCATGATATATGTTACAATAGTGACTAACCTCATTAATCTCATTAAACATATCCCTATGCTTAATATCCTGGTACCGTGTGTCTCTTTTCATTCTGTCCATATTGAATGACTATCGTGTTATATTTTTATGTAACAAGAAAACAAAAAATATTACACAGGACTGTGTCTTTCTCCCTCCTTTTTGTCATACATGCTAAAAATTCAATAACTTGTCGCTGTGTGTACGTGTATCTTTACAGTATGTGTAATTGCTGAACATGAACTTGCTCCATCATAACGCCAAGTTCAGTCATCTGTGTGATCTAAACCGGCATTCAATTAACAGACAATTCCGGTCAATTGCCTCCGACCTCAACACCCCTTGACTGCCTCCAGACTGCCCCGACGACAGCGAATGACCCTCAGTCCTGAAAAAATGTGTCCCCGGAAACTTAAAAGCCAATCATTGGGTCAAGTGTGTTTTAAAATTGGTATTGGTTTACTTTTGTCTCCTTAAGATACAAATCAACAAATTGAAGCTGTCAGATGTTCTTCAAGTGACAGAAAACAGCGGAAGGGAAAGGTCGTGACCCCATTTTGTCCATTGATGGCGCTGTGCTCTTATTAGAAGCTGCAGGTTGCCCGAGGGTGGATATATATAGGTTCACAAGTGGTATTTACAATTGGAGCATCTACTTATCGATCTTTACATAACTATTAAACCAGCTGCAGCAGAGAGCCAGAATGGAAAGCCTTGAACAAATTACGTGGGTGCCAACAACTGAATATATGTCATACAAATACAGAACAGTGAGTAAATTAGGACAGTGGGACATTATTAGCTTTCATGGAAACAGCAATAAAATGAGACTAGTCTTTATTTTTATATGAAGGGGGAAAAAAAAGTGATGAATAAATAAATATAGATTTTTTTAAGCAAATCCATTTTCTTACCTTCTTTACTTTTGCAGCCATGTGTAGCTGGTACTGCAGCTACATAATATCAAAAAACAAAAACAGAAAATAACAAAGTGTGAATTAAAGATCAAATTTAGAAATGTAAAACATTTGCAGTGTGTCAACCACTTGGGATGTTTGGGCTGAAATCACCTGGATGATCTGAACATAATGGAATATTACATTGAGTTAATTCTGCTGCACCAAGACTACCTCAGACTAAAAGAAGATGTAAAAAATGAGAATATTTTTCAATACTAGAGAGACATTCCTTCTACAAAGTTAAATGGGGGAGGATTACATGGTTTGAATCCACAATATGATGGGAACTGATAAATAGGGAGCCCCAAGTTACAAAGTATATTCCTTGAAAATGCCCAATAACTGCAAGCCTGAGAGACAGCGGTTATAGCTTTTAAATCAACTACTGTATTTCTTTGTATTATTTTTATATTATTACCTTGTCGTGAGCATGGAGGGCAGTAATCAGGGAGATTGGGCTCACCTGGACTCGTTCTAAACCGGTTGCGGCTTGGTTTGGTTTCATTTCCTTTGCTTCAAGTTATTGTTTAGTTTTTGTTCAGTAAAATAAAAATCCTTCAAGTTACAACGCATGTATGTCGCCCTCTTGGTCCAAGTTAGATTCTGGCTGTGACGACATTCACTAGCTCCACTGCTGATGAACGCATGGAAGTAGGAAGAGAATGAAGAGCACACCTCAACGAAATGAATCACTATACTCTCCCCTAAATTTGTTTCCTCTAAATAGCAGACTGTTTCGGTTTACCCTGGTTATCGAGTCAGTGACTACATCAAACATCAAAATAAAATGTCCAACAGAACAAATCTCTTCAAGGCGCTCGGCTCAGAAAACCCAGAGCTGGAGTTTAGATCCATTATCAGAACCAAAAGACACTTCATTTTTTGAGGATATTTCGAGTCCCTGCCTTTGTATCTCTGTCAAATATTCAATCCTATGTTTGCAAATGTAATAGTGCAAATATAACACCTTTATATAAAAAAATACGTTAGTCATGAAATAAAATACTCGATGGAAATATGTCATTTATGTTTGTTTTGTGTATTCATTTGAGGAAGGTTACAGTGTCCTTGTCTGTCCATACATACAGTATGTATGTATGTACATATATACAGTCATGTTTTGTCTGATACAATTTCTTGTCTTGTCACATGCTTCATCTCTGGAATGTAATTTTAGGTATTTCATTTTTGATTGCACTTTATCGATACACCAACTGTTTATCTCATCAATATTCCAACTTTTCAGACTTCAAGCATTCGACTTGTGTGGAACATTTCTCACTGAAGACATGTCGGTGAATGACATTGCCGGTCGGACATGCATCATTCTGTGTTGCATTTATGGCCATCGAGCGCCTTCCCATACACCACCATCAATGTTTAATGAAGCTCTTGATTGTGTGCTGCACGCAGCAACAATTCCCACAGGGCAAGAGGTGAGAACAGTAAGAAAAAATGTCTGACCTTATCTTTCAGTCAACTACTAAGATGAAGGCAACACTGAACGCATCACAGTAACAGATTGTACAAGTTCACATAACGCAGATTGTGTTTCTGCTCGATTGCTTCTTCAGGGCTTTTTAGGTGACATATTAAGGACAATGACTTTGCGTTTAACGAGGTCACAAGGATTTGATACACATGGGATGATAAAACATGATGCAGGGTTAAAGGAAGGATCGCAGCATGAAATGGAGAATGAGGTGGTTGATAGATCTCCAGGGAGAAATAGTTCCCTCTGCAGTGACGCCAATGAAACTCTACCGGACTGATGTATCAGGCAGACTGTAAATGAAGACATTTCAATGCCCCCTGTCAGTTCCTTTATCTCGTTCATTTTTTTTATTCCATCTCCAGGGATGGAACAATCTTTCTCTGCATTTTTTTCAGTTTCTTTGTATCTTTTCATCCCATATTCCTCTTATCTACCCAGCTTCTATGCTGCGACATATCAACTTTTCCCATTTGTCTCTCACTACCTTTCTCTTCTGTCTCTGACTCTATCTCTACTTCTTTGCTCGTTATTTGCCGTGCTTTATCTGCCCCGTGCCTCCCTCATCATCTTTCATCTTTTCACTTTTTCTCTCTCATTAACACAATCATGCTCTCCCTCTCTCTGTTGTGTGCCTTGCCTCACGTTTGTCCTTAACCTGTGGAAATGTATGCAGTATGCCTTGTCCTACGCAATGCATTACAGGATGATGTTGGCAATATTAGCCTCTTATCTACGCATTCAAATTGCCTCTGGGTGTTCCTTGCTTTATAATAACCACCGCATTGATTCACAGACCACGGCACGTGCTGTGAATTAAAGGCAGCTCTCTAGGAGGCCTCAGAGGCAGCAGTTTATTTTCTAAACGGCTGCCCATTTCTGTTATCGAAGGATATTTTGTTCACATGAATAAACTGAATTCTAAAAGAAGGCAAATCTGATATTTTTTTTGTGTGCTGACTCAAGTTATAATGCTTGAAATTATTACAAATTGCACTTTTGATTGACCAAAATATTTCGGTCTGTATAGACTCTTTTCATCCCTACGTTCCCTTAACTCTTTGTTCTCTCAGACTTCTGTTCCTTCAGTCCTAACCCCCTGAAACACTAACACCAGCATGCAACAAAACATCTAGATTTGCTGAATCATTCATTGTATGTGTCACAATGCAGTGCAGCTCTCTAACTAATGTAATGAGGGAAATGAATCAAATATGTAGAACAGTGAGGAAGTCAAGGCTAGATATTTTATGCAATTCCATTAACATTTAACATCAACATCAACTTCCAGCATTTATGTGTTGTTTAAAAATATATAATCTGTTGAATACAATAAATCTATAGCAACATTATTATTCAAAACATTGGTCCAAAGAAATATTGAGAATTCACGATTAACATTTTTTCTAAATCGGCACACATGATTTACTTTCAATATTGTAAATTATCCAGCATTCTGTTTTTTTTGAGAAATTGTTTGGATGTTGCTACAGGCACTCATTAGGCTGTGACAGGACCAGAGCTCATGCATACAAATGACTGTGCTGCTGAAGTTTACCTATATGGACATGCAGACTCAGCAAATCTCAGAAGTATCCATTCCAAAGTTTCCATCGCAAAGTAAAGTAAGTAAAATACCACAATGGATATAACAGGGCCTTTACACAACATACCACACCTCCTAAAAGCAGCAACAGGCTCATATGCTGTAAATGCAATGTTGAAATATGTGATCATAAGAACAGTAACATTATGTCAAGGTGGAGCAATTGTGTGTCTCCAGGTGTATCTTTTCTATTTCACACTACATTTGTATTTAGTCTTTCCGCCTTAACTGCTCTATATTAAGAAACCTGCGGGACACATACATCTGCAACAAAGAAGATCTTAAATTCTGACTGTGTTTTGGGAAGGCCAACAGGTAACACTGCAGGAATTTAATGCTGTTAAAGAGGACTTTGGCCAGAGTATAATATCAGAGAAATGTTTAGCTTTTTATCACCACATTTCCTCCCTGACTCTCTCCTAACTTACTCTCCGCCTTAATCTTCATTCTGTGTTATTTTTTTAACATAAATCTTCTAAGGAGGAAATATGACCAATCCAGTTCTGACATAATCTTCTAATCTTTGACAAACTTTAAATTTATCTTGAAGACAGTATGTGTCTCTGTTATTCTGCCTCTGTCACCTATAATCGCTCCCTATTATTCTTGGCTGTGGATGCTCAGGAATCATAATTAGGCTGCATTGATTGTGGGACGCTGTACACAGATTGATGAAAACCAGCTTTGACAACTCCAATCCAGCCAGATATCATCATTTGGGTCTACATGGACAATACACCTCACCAGAGATCAGACTGAATCCGTTCTTGATAGAAGCGGCTTGCTACGGGTGTAATTAAGTTTCTAATATGATTAAATCTCTCACATTTGAAACCCAGTATCTACCAACTGTCCCCACTCACCGGCACAGCAATGGGCATTGGGTACAGGGCTGCCAATGGCATTGTGGGAATATTCCTTAGTCTTTCTAATTGGCTGGAGCAGTTATTAATGTGAGGAGGTTACCTGCCAGGACAAACAAGAGAGGATCATGCCTCATATCTCATTCCATTAATATTAATAAAGACATTGTTTTAATGTCACTAGAGTAATTAAAAAGACAATAAACACAGCATCACTGTATCCACTTCCAGGACACAAGTGCAGTTGCTTTTAAATTAAAAACAGGGTTTTATGATGTCTGCATTAACAAGCAATAAGGTGAAATTGCATGTTTCCAAAATCACTATCCTATTTCTTGAAAAAATAAATTACAGTGTTACTTACAAATAAAAAATTAAACCTGACCATACACCCACAGTTTGTGATGGCTAATGCTTGCAAACACCATACTAGATATTGCTTTGTTATTGAGATTAATGATTGTTCTCTACTTGTGTTATACTACATTCAGTATATCACAGATAAACATTTCAACAGTTTTATTGAGAAAATGAAACCACCTATACCTCACCTGTTTCCTGCTTGTTGTCAAGTTTGAGTTTCTCTGAACTTTCTTTGGAAATTCAATTTATCATTAATTACCACTTCTTTCATGGATACCAATTAGAGGCACCAGCTGTGACTATTTGCCACCTAATCATAAGATTATTAAAATGAAGTGGCCGTTTCAAAGGCATACCATAGCAGATCGTTCAGATATAGTAGAGTGGCACACTGCAGTGAACTCTCTGGATCACAATCTTTGAATTCCCTTAACCTCTAACTGTATGTATGTTGGTTTGCATGACGTCCTGGGCACCATAATCCATTTGGCGGCTGTTTGTGGAACCTCGCATAAATATCAATTTTACTAAGAGTTTGAAAAGAAATGAAGATTATTTTGCACTCATACATTCTGAGCCTTCCTACCTTCCTCCCAATCATTTGAGTGAGGACACTGAGTATTAGTATTATATCACTTTATGTGTTGATATCTAAGTCTGATACTGGCATGATCACATTTGTGGTCATACATTTCCAGGGTCTTTGGCAGCAGCCACTGCTTGTTTCATTTTCCAAAAACTCCACAAGCTCTTTCACTGATCAGGCCCTTCTCTGTTGGGAAATACCATGGTAACGGTGTTGGCAAGAGCTAACTTCAGCTATCGCAACAAACACATATGCACAAAGCACAAACACACACACACTGCTGCTGCTAGAGTTTCCCACCAGAGTTGGGCGATTGACATATCCCCCATGGCCTCGGGGCCTCACTAGTCAGAACTGAGCAGTAATCAAAGCGGACACACAGGTCGAACTTTATTACCAAGCACTCGATAGTAGCTGCAGGAACAGCCACGGGTCCTCCAAAGTACAGAAGGCTGTACAGGAAAGAGTTGCAAAATCAAAAACAGCTCTTCGGGCAGCAGATACATTGTGGCTTCCTTTGGGCCCGGAGAGCCGGCTAAAAGCTGTTCAAAGTTGACTCAAAGATGATTTTTTTTTCCCCTGTGGATGCTAAGTTGAAGTTACAAGACTTTTGTGGTGCTGTTGTAGAGCACTGAAGACGGAGGACTTGGACGTTTCTCAGGTAGGAATCACCTTTTTCCCCTTCCCCTTCCTTCCATTTTCTGCTTTTAAACTTTCTGTCATTCAGTAAGTAAGATTTTGTCCATAAATCACAGGGTTAACACTAAGTAGTTCTATTTTTAGTTCAATAGAGTGCCACAGACCATAAAAATGAATATATTAATCAATAGGAATTCATTAACTGAAACAAACTCTTTGTTAGTAATTGTTGAGAGAAATTGAAACTCTTCTGCTACTGAATAGCATCATAAAAAATGACATCTTAAAAGTCTCCACTGTCAAACAAATAGCAGGATTTACTTTGAATCGAAATGGATGACACCCTCAAAGGGAATTTGTGATGTGGTTGGTATTATTGGTATGCTTTTGAAGCAGATACTCACCTAGGCAACAATTTGCGAGTACACGTTTGATCATTTCAGAGTACTATACCCGATTGAAGTTTTGATTACTTTTTACACAGTGTAGAGCATAACTCATTCCACAGTATAGGAGAGAATATTTTTGATCAATGATGATTATGATAAACATCACAGTCACTATTTCAAATGTATCAGACATGACTTTTTCCAATATACTTTTCCAATACTTCTTTTCATCAACATCATCAAAGGCTAGAAGGCATAAATGATGCATCTGTTAAATGAGGCAAAGGCTTTTCATCATGAGAAATTGCAATCGAATATACATTTGACTGCTTTGAAAAAACAAAACAGCGAGCACAATGAATCAGGCAGAAAAGAGGCAGAAAAGAGCACAGATAATTAAGTACAGCAGACTTTCGGAATCAACGTGGTTGATGATTAAGTATGCAGAAGAGTAATACAATGAGAAAGCGAGACCCTGCTGTTTCACAGCTACTCTGTGTGTGAAAATAAGCAGTGAAATTTCTTGAAATATATCTATTTTTATTTTATGGAATGTATTGGCTAACAGTCTCGAGCAACGGCATGAAGTGATTTGGTCAATTTCTGGGTCAATCAATATTGGTAATCATGAACAACTTCCTCCCAATTAACTTCCTGACGATGTGAGGTCATCCAGGCAGAGATGATGGTTATTCCACAAGCAATGAATGGCTTAATAAAGATTAATAAAAACTTGACTCTGCAGTATGTGAGTAGTAATTACTTTGAATCCTTCTTTTGTGGAAAGCACAACATTTGTTGGATTTCCCTCCATGATTTTCTTGTCCTTGCCATTTTTTGGTATTGTGACAACTCACCATGAACTTGACTGAGGTGGACTGGAAAGATAGGTGATGCAGGGTGTGAGTCATTAGTGATTAAGATGCACAGTGGAGTGTTCTCAAGGATGACCTAGATTGTGCCACCTTCCTGCTCATATCAGGCCACTGGTGCTTCTTCTGTGCTAGTTTTTTGGCTTGAGTCGACATACCACTTTAAATCAAATAATAACCTTTATCGTGTGTAATTATATGTAGTTTCCCAAGTTAATAAAATGGCTGTAAAAGACCATAAAAATCCCTCAACATCAATAAATTGTAATTTAAGTATTATGGCATTCAATAATGCCCATATTTATTTGGCATAAAACCTCTGCATAAACTGTTGTATTCTCCCTCTGTCTGCAGCTCTCCTGCACAACTTAGTGTCTGCACATTGTCCTCATTCTGTCGAGTCAAGAACCAAACTCAGAGTGAAAGGCACAGTCGGACCCCAACAGAGACTTTAATTCATCACCATTACAGGCCGTGAGGACAGAGTGACTTACTGACCCCACTGGTCTGTAGTGGTCCCACCATGGGGAAGACTGGGCAGAGTACAGTGGACTTAAACTCCCCAACAGAGATCAAACAAGCAGTTCCCTTTGAGGAGCTGGATCCTGTGGCGCCCCCTGCAGATGAAGAGAAAAAGCAAGAAGAGCCGCCTGAAAGGGGAAGCTGGAAGGGAAGGTTTGATTTCCTTCTGTCATGCGTGGGATACGCCATTGGCCTGGGAAATGTCTGGAGGTTTCCTTATCTGTGTGGCAAGAATGGTGGAGGTGAGTGCTATAGTAAGACTGACAGAACCAAAAGATTTACAGTTCCGTCAGTTTACAGTTAATTCTGATGACATAATTATCTCTTTGTGAACACATCCTACTGTATTTCAGTGTGTTGAAAGTTGTTGAATATTTCAACAAAGCCACAATAGATGTAAATATATAGTCAAATGTGCAAAAAGTTGGGTGAGATTCCCATGGAAGCCTGTATTTCATGTTCAATTATATATTGAGCCATCACTTGGCCCTGCAGTGGGCCTCAAATGGGCCATTGGTGACCATTCTCTAGCCCTGACCAAATGTCCCAGAACCACCCTCTCCTTTTTACGTGCACCCACACACTCAACCCAACCCTATCTAGCTAATTATTTCCCCTTGTTGACCAGCTAACTTCACGCTAACCAGCTATAACCAACTAACACCATGTCAAGCTAGCTAGCATGCTCAACACACCAAGCAACAGCCAAAACACAGCCTCCTCTAACTCACAAAGTGTGCACTCCTATCTACCATATCACATTAGGCTAACAATATGTCAGGCCAAATGGCATGCCACTTGAAACAAAACCAAACAAACCAAGCAGCTTGTGAGGCCATCTAGCATGCAGCCATCTAATAATCAGCAGCATGCTGATCAATCTATCTTTGCCCGAGTCACACTTTTCTTCTAACTAATAGCCATTCACTGGAACTGGCTTTTATTTTATGTTCAGCTTACATGGTGCTGTGGTAGCGATGGATGTCTTATCATGTATGCCTTCATGGGTGGTAAGCACTGCCCTCCCTGAAGATTATCTCCCCTACGACACACCTAGATGACCTAATGATAACCACTGTCATAGTAACAACTCTCCGTGAAATTGTTCCATGATGCATATCTCCAACTGCTCCATGCTGTTTGTTGCGATACATATCTGAATGTCCTGAAAATACACTCACTAGCCCTTTGACTCTGGTACTGAGGACTTAGGTACTGTAGTATTTTGAAGTACTCTGATTAAGAGATGAGACGTTGTGGAACGGAGCCAAATGCATTTGCTAAATCTAAGAATACCACATGCCAGTCTCTTCTCTCCCTCTTTGCCAATCACAAGCTTCTCTTCCTCCCTCTCAACTGTCCCTACAACCCTTTCAGTCAGATGCCCATTCTTACTAGCTGCGGCCAATCCACTTTTAATTGACTTCTTAAGAAGTACTGATCAAAGATTATTCAATTAATCAATAAAACAAATGGAGGAATGTGTTTCATAGGTTATTTGACTGAGGTTAGGTCTTTAGCAACACATTAACATTTACAGTTTTTAATCAGTCTGTCCGGGCTACTGTATATTCTCTTGACAATGTGTGTCTCCTGCATGCAAATTATACAATATTTTTAAACAAGGCTGTCTTCTAGCGTTTTTCATAAAATGCTAATAATGTTATAATAATAAAGTAGATCTTCAGGCAAGAGTCGTGGAAGGGAGATGGCATTCTTACCACAATATTACAGCAATATTTAATTTCTCTTTCAGTCTAAATTGAAGAAGAAAAAACTTAATTTCTTCAAATTGAACATTTAGTTTTAAATTCTGTCATGTTATTATAAGCTGTTCAATTACATCAGTGTGTTAAAATGCAGTATTATGACATGTTTATACCAGTGTTGCAGCTAAAACCTTTTGAACCCCCCCACCCCCGATCCATCTAACTGCTATGCATTATCTTACCAAACATGTTTTGTTGACATCTACTTTGTGATGATCCATCAGGGGCCTTTCTGATCCCGTACTTTTTGACCCTTGTGTTTGCGGGGATTCCTCTCTTCTTCCTGGAGACGGCTCTGGGACAGTACACCTCAGTGGGAGGGCTGGGGGTGTGGAAGCTCCTCCCTATGATGAAAGGTAAGATGTGGATATAGAAATAGGGAGACACGTATGTACATCTGTTGTTAGATCACTTAAGAATACACATATGTTGATTTACTGACATGATTTTGAACATCTTATCAGATCAGAATGGCACCAAGAATATGCACTTACCACATTTTTATTTATTTATTTATTAGCACTAATTCTGTTATGGTGTCTAAGCCTCAAATTCTGCTTGCTTTATACTCTCTAGTAAACTTTTTGCTCAATATTTCTGCTTGTCATCAGGCTCTTTCTCCGTTCCATTGCACTTTTTCCAAAAATGACATGGATACGACAAAGACTGGCAGAAATGTCTTTTGCAGCCAGTTCTTTGTGGTATAGCAATTATATCACTGCCTCCAAGCTCAACGAACTTGAGTGAAGCACATTTTATCTCCTGCCAGCGCAGACAGCAGCAGTGATAATGTGTGTCCTGCTGTACTAACTGATACTCAAAGCCAAGGGCAAGATAACATTAGAAATAACAATGATGAGGATAATGAAGATTGCAACTAGCATGCTGAGTGAAGCTGTCTGAGGGGAAATCTGCTCCGGAGACCCCTTACATATTATATTACATTTTTCTTTGCACGTCAGCTGACCTGTAAAACATAGTAATGTAAAATGCTGATGTCTGTGCGTCTTCCTTCTTCAGGTGTTGGTTTAGCTGCAGTGATCCTGTCCTTCTGGCTCAATATCTACTATATTATCATCATCGCCTGGGCACTCTACTACTTATTCAACTCCTTTGGTTCGGTATGTTGCATTATCATTGTCATTAGGGAGCAAACCTTAACTCAAAATTTTATTTTTTAAATAAAGCTGAAATCTATTGGCAACCATTTAGTTTAAAACAACACATTTTATTAATTATCTTTCAGGCAAAAATGTCAAAAACGTGCTGGTCCAAGCTTATCAAATGCGAGGAGTTGCTGTCTTGTCGTATTTGATACTAAATTGAATATCGTTTTGAAATTTGTCACTATTATGACATTTTAAAACAAAAGCAAATAATTGATCAATTGACAACATAATTGGCAGATAATTCAATAATGACAATAATTTTACATGGCAGTTTTAAGTAAAGTTGCTTTACATTTCCCATTTTGTCAAATCTGACCGGTTTGATAGAGATTACAGAAGTTTATCAAAGACTTCAAAGGTAAAATCCTTGTGTCTTTCAGCTCGTTGTTTGGGTTTTTGTTTCACTCTCCTGGCTCCCATCAGCGTTGTTTCTAGCAGCAGAAGTGAAAATCTCTCATGAAGTCACTGTACTTACCGACTAATAAGGGGATAACATGTCAGTGTCATGCCAGCTTGTTTCTGTTGCCCTTAAGTGACTATAAGCAATCGGTTATTGCAGTTTCAATGTCTAATTGGAAATGTATATAAAAAAAATGGATGGTAGGCATAAAAATAATTCAGTTTTTACACCTGATTACTTCTGTCCATACTTTCATCACCTCATGTCCATCAAGAAAAGACTTGACTCTTGTTTATCGCCTCGAAAATGTCTCTCTCTCTCTCTCTCTCTCTCTCTCTCTCTCTCTCTCTCTCTCTCTCTCTCTCTCTCTCTCTCTCTCTCTCTCTCGCTCGCTCTCTTTCTTGGATTTTCCTCACTTTGCCTTTGTATCTCTCTGCGTGAGTGCCCGGCTCAACGAAGCCTATTGGAGGACATATAAAGAATTTGCAGTCATAGTGCTTGAGGCTATTTTGGTGGGAAAATTGGGGGATTGAGAAGCAGGGATCAAAAAACATATTGTTCAATGTTTTTATCTGACGACCAAAAAACATGGATTAACATGGGGGATTTGTGGAGAGTCAAGGAGACACATGATAAATGTGTTTCTGCAAAGAAAAGCAGATATATGTCATTGTGTACGTGCATATGTTTTGTGTGCAGGAGCTGCCTTGGCAAAGCTGTGACAACCCCTGGAACACAGAGAAATGTTTTTGCAACTACAGTCTGACAGACACCACCAACCTGACCAGTGCTGTCACAGAGTTCTGGGAGTAAGTCGGCGAGATGTGTTGCTGCCACACATTGATTGAGAGAGTGTGTGTGTACAAGATGCCCTGTAGAACAATATGTTGAATCTTTTTGTGCCTATCTGTGTGTGAATTCATTGTCTATGTGTGTTCCTGCAGACGTAACATGCACCAGCTAACCAGCGGTCTGGAGGAGCCAGGCGAGGTTCGCTGGCCCTTAGTGGGCACTCTGGCGCTGGCCTGGGTCCTCGTCTATTTCTCAATCTGGAAAGGAGTGGAGTGGACAGGGAAGGTCAGACTTGATGCTTCAGTTTCTCTCCATTCTTTTCACTTCTTTCCCTTTCCTCTTTCATTGTTCAAATTTACGGTACTGTTTCTGCTACATCACACAGGCTGCTTTTATCCGAGCCGCTTTCTCTCCATTTCGCATATAAGTTTGAATCATGCATCAACAGGACGGGACACAGAGCTGCTCAGGAGGCAAAGCTGGTGTTGCTGTTGGTTGAGTCCATTCTTGACTGGTGGAGCAGATTAAAGAGAAAACATTGTAAAGTAAAAAACATGAAGTATAATAAATAAAAATAATTGCATAAAGTGACTTCGGACCGGACTGAAATATCAACAACTGTCAAATGGATTTCCATAAAATTCGGTACAAAAGTTCATGTCCTCCTTTGAGCAAATGGTAATACATTCAATCCCCATCAGCCTTGATGCTTCTTTGATGAGTAGTTAGTTGAGGTTTATATATCAATCCTTTAGTCCATTTGTCCACAGGCCCTTCCAGAAGGCATTAGCTTTAAGTAGGTGTGTTTTTTCATTTAGGTCTCTCCTCAGGGCTGAAAATGCAATCTGGCTTGACAAGTAATGTGTGTGATTGGTTACTGAGCATTTAAGTCCTGTCTCCTTTCCAGTTTTATGATTGTCTATGTGTTTATTGATCACAAAGCCCACTGGCATGAGCCACAGCTCATAGTTCACAGCTCAGTTGGATAATATTCGTCATTGCTAAGTCTATTGATCGGTCCCAGAATTAGAAAAAAAGAGGAATCATCCATTGATCCCAAAATTCACAAGTAAATAAATCTATTTAAGTCTCTTTACTGTGTTTAGAGTGTCACATTGTGAGTTCACATAAAAGCGGCGCAGAGGATATTTGAATTGGCTCCACAGTCAAACAATACTCTCAAATATATTTGAATATTTTTGTATCATTTGATAGATATAGATAGTCGTTGTATTTATTTATTTATTCTTCTCAGATGTTGACTGTTTAAATCTGCTGTCATTCTGCTGTCCACATGCCGTCTCTCTCACCACATTTCACGAATAGACATGGTTTCTAAATGTATTATTGAATCCCAATCTGCTGGACGATTTAGAGGTGATAGCAAAAGAGTTAGAAAAAGAAAAAAAATATATATCACTTTTACTACTGCCGTTTTTTTTTTTTTTTTTTAATTACAGCAAGTCCAAGCAACGTATGTGAACAGAAACACATTTTCACATTCACTGCTGGTGGATAATTGGATTTTAATGTGAAGCGCCTGAGAGCAGTGAGAAAAAATGAATTCCCCAAGGCCCCAGCCTTGACGGACATCACCAATTAAGCATAATGATTATACTACTACTGAGTTGCGGGCCACATCCTAAAGGCTCCAGCAATGTCTTCTGGCAAAGAGAAGCCATGAAAATATTCTAGAATATGAGACTATTTTCATTCTGTATACTGTGGGTTATTGCATCTCTTGTTTTAACTATTTCAAGGGAAATAACTACGAGTTGTTGGCAAAACCCGTCTTAAAGCAGACTTTCTTCCATTATTAGTTCAGCATAATTCTTTTTTTTTTGACAGAATAGTAATCTATGTTCATCTAAATACATCTCTTTCTCTTAGGTGGTGTATTTCTCAGCCACCTATCCCTACATCATGCTGTTCATCCTGTTCTTTCGTGGGGTCACTCTGCCTGGAGCCATAGATGGGATCCTCTTTTACATCACTCCAGACTTCAATAAGCTCACCCAGTCTGAGGTAGACAGTTTGCACACATTCAATCACACAGACATGGTCATATACAAACAAACACGAACATGGGCGCATGCGTGTATCTGACAGGTGTGGCTGGATGCAGCAACTCAAATCTTCTTTTCCTACGGACTGGGCCTGGGTTCGCTCATCGCACTGGGGAGCTACAACACTTACAACAACGATGTGTACAGGTAGGAACATGCAGTCACAAGCTTTACACATCCCATTTTCTTCTTTCATCCCAACTGTTTGCTTTGTTCCTCTCTCTTCAGGGACTCCATCATTGTGTGCTGTATCAACTCCTTCACCAGCATGTTTGCTGGCTTAGTCATCTTCTCCATTGTAGGCTTCATGGCCCAAATCACCAAGAAACCTGTCAAGGAATTAGCAGCATCAGGTACGGTACTGTCTCCACTGTTTGTCATTGCAAGACTGCACAGGACTTCTTATAATCGTTGCCTCGGTACTATGTGTATCTTCCATGTTACAGTGTGAGTAAAGCAAACCAATATCCTTCTTTATAAATGGCAGAGAAATGTTTTTAAACTTCAGGCAGGTTGTGTATTTTAGCTTTACGTGGAAAAAAAGGCATTTTAGACAAATTAATCTGCACATTTCAGTGAACTTAATGTATTTGGCAACCACGGAAATGTAAATAGCATAGTGCTGTTTGTGTCCTGTTTCTTATCTTTTCTAGAAATATGTAAATATGTTCATGATTATTAATTTCAGTAGTTTACAGTATAATGCCATACGATTAAGCATTTGTAAATTAAATGGTATGTCTTCTGCGTGACATTTAGGTCCAGGTCTGGCATTTTTAGCTTATCCTCAGGCTGTCACCCAGCTGCCCATGTCCTCTCTGTGGGCCATCCTCTTCTTCTCCATGCTCATGATGCTGGGCCTGGACAGTCAGGTACAAACAGCCCACGCTTTACCTGCTGCTGAACAGATGGTTTTATTTATTAGATTCTTTTGACTCAACCTTGTTCTTAATTGACCCTGTTGGCATTCATAACCCTGAAACACCAACAAAAGCTACTGTATAAGTAAATATTCCATTCATGATTTAATAATAACTAACTGCCCTCTGTACAACACTGACGAATGTCTAGTGCTGAGATGAGACTGATGTTAATTTAAGTGAATGTTACTAGCAGTTCAATAAATAATGGAAATGCCTGTCACTGTAGTCTAAATAATACTCATCTGTTCTTATCTGGGAGAGATTTTAAAAACACAGAATGAAGGCTTGTGATGTGAGAGTCAAAAGTGAACCAAGTTGTATTAGCAACTTACAAACAGTACTATTTTGTAAATGCTGTGTAAAGATATCACACATAATCTATTTTTGTGAGTTTATGCCCTTCTGTCACGACACTATCTAATTTGCATGATGAGACTCGAGGCTACATTAGACGATACTGGCATTACACTCGAATCTTCAACTGACCTGCCAGTGGTTGTATTGCATTGTGGGTAGTGGGTGGTGTCTCCCACCCACTCCAGTATGTGCTGGGTAAGATGCACCAAAGACACTCTCATAGGCTTGAACTTCGACTTATATCACTCCTGTCATCAGCTAAAACCCCATAATTGATATATATCTTCAATATTTATTTATATCCTAAATTTGAACTATTATTCTTATTTATACCATTCTAGCATTTTTATTTACACCGTTGTTATATATTTTTTGTATACACAGTGTACATATGTATTGTTGATATATATTGTGGTAAAATGCAAATACTTATTCGTAATGAATTTCTCTTATAATTTCTCAATGCTTCTGGACATTTCTGTTCTAGAATGGGAGCAACTGTAGCGTAACCCAATTTACACTAGAGCATCAATAAAGTATTTCTGATTCTAATGTAGGGGCATGGTTTTGACAAAGAACATTGATTAATTGAATAAAAAAGATGATATCTCTGAATTTTGACTATTCTAAATCATTGGGATGTTCTTTTAATAACAAACTGCAGTACAATCTTACCCGTGACTCTTTGTAATATGTATTTATTAGTTCTGCACAGTGGAAGGCTTCATCACAGCTCTGATGGATGAATATCCCATGGTGCTGAGGAAGAGGAAGAAGACCTTCATCCTCATCGTCTGCTTTATCTCCTTCATCATCGGCATCTCCAACGTCACACAGGTGCAGTTGTGTCCACCTCTGTGTATCACATGCCCTTAGTCCATGTTGATTCTTTTGCATGTAAAATGGCACTGACGTTAACCTGTAAGCAGAATGTGTGAATGTTTGACTATGTTTTATAAGAAGGTGCTTGTATTAAAACCCAACACACATACACACCTGAATACACACCTTTTCCAACACTAGGGAAAAGAGCCCCTTCCTGCATTATACATAATGACAAAACGATCTCACAACAACCTGCGGTGCACATTCATAATGAATATTTTATTCAATAAAGAGAGGGTTATTAATATTCAGCTTCTAAATCAAGTTTGTGTGTCTGTGTGTGTGTGTGTGTTGAAATATTCCAGGGTGGTCTGTACGTGTTCAAGCTGTTTGATTACTACTCTGCCAGTGGGATGTGTCTTCTTTACCTCGTCTTCTTCGAAACTGTGTCCATATCCTGGTTTTATGGTAGGAAATCTATTGTATGCAGTCTACGCCTAAACCAAACACTGTAGGGTGAAATCAAATGTAACCACAGCTGAAAAAAAGCTGAGCTGGATAGAGCGGACTATATTGTTCCAAGTCACCGAATTAATCAAGCCTTTTGATTTTCTATACTGTAGCTGTCCAACAGGAAATTACATCTATCTGCTCCACTTTCTGTGATAATACTCTCCGTCCAATCAGCTTTGCCTCTCTTTCACCCCATAAGGCTTTGTCCCTCTTCTTATTATCTCCACATTAAGACACACTTCTTCTTTGTATTCCTCTCTTTATGCTACAGGAGCTGACAGGTTTTATGATAACATTGAGGACATGATCGGCTATAGGCCATGTGGCTGGTGGAAGCTCTGTTGGAAGTTCTTCACTCCGCTGATCTGCCTGGTAGGTGGTGAATGATTATCAATTTAGAGTCTACAATGTGCGTTTTTCTCAGTCAAACTCTAGCATGTGCTTCCTTCTCCCTCACGGAGATCTATCAAGCTGCAGCAGGTGCCAATAGGTAGAGAATTGATGACATTGCTGAATTGGTTTCCTCTGCCGTGTGGTGATTTGTGCCATAACTTGTGAACTGTCAAGCCCTCAGGGAAATCTAGTTTTTTTGTGACTTCGGCCCAGATTCACTGAGATGTCTTTCAACCGACATATAAATCACCAAATCAGTGCTTGCTGTTCTCATTCTGCATCTAGTTAACTGGCAAAAGATTAACGTTACATGTACTAAATATAATAATTGTGTATTGTAGGGGGTGTTTACCTTCAGTGCCATTGAGATGACCCCTCTGACCTTGGGGAAGTATGTGTACCCGCTGTGGGGCCAAGTGATTGGCTGGTTTATGGCTTTGTCTTCCATGATCCTGATCCCAGGTTATGTCATCTACATGTTCTGCTTCACCAAGGGCAGCATCAAACAGGTACAAACCTCTTACATGTCCCACTGTTTTTAATGTCCATAGTTTTAAGAGTTTTAGTGAAAATTAAAACTAAAAAGTAAAACTAATAAACAGTACAGGCGGTAGTTGAGAGACATGGTGCATGAAGACGGGAGGTATTCAGACTGCAGTCATTCAGGAGCGTACAGAAGAGGTTTAGCTTGAGGCCAATGTCATTATCCTGTCTTTAGGTCGGAAGCTATCTTTTGAAAGTGAACACAGCGTGTTACGGTTAAAAACTGTTTTTGTCCTACAAAAGCAGGTTTTTGTTGACCATTTCAAAATTCCACCGTCTAGTTCTAAACATTTGATTTTTTCAGATTTTCTTTGAATTAAATCATTTGAATTACAGCTATAAAGCATATTTAGTTAACTGTTTACACGATTAATTTGTACGTTTTGGTCCACCAAATCTTTCACATCTGGACTCATTCTCAAGAAAAACAGTTCGGCATTAAATTCTAACGTGTCTTTACTTGCCCAGCGATGGCGGAAGATGACAACTTCCCTTGAGGATGAAAAGCCATCGAAGCATGAAGAATTCGCACACACAGGGAGCGTGGGTGAAGCTCCTGTCTAGCCAGGATTGTTCAGGTTGAAATAATTCCCGTCTGCCAGGACCTACCATAGTCAACACGGAAATTTGACAAATGGACAGATGGGTTCTTGTACAGCATTTTACTGTGATGTTTTCCTCGATTTCAAAGTGTGCTAGAAAAATCTGGCAAATGACAGAAGAAGATGAGGCTTTTCAATTTTGATAAATGTAGAGGATAGATTTCCTTTTGCAGTAAAAAAGTGAACTGTGACTACAAATTGAATGTTCTAGATCAGAATCGAAACCTGTGCACATATACCACATATATACCATTAATGTATAAATCTTCATTCTACTTGTACATTTTCTCTACTATTCAACAAAATCACCTACTTTGTCTATAAACTTACCCCATATGTCTTGAATGTTGTTGTACAGAAACATTATACAAATCTGGTAAAACTTGATTCGAGGTGTAAAACTGCATCAAAGATGATTTGCTTGTTTTAGCTTAAAGAACCAACCAGCCAGCCACTGTGATATTTTGTCCAGCAATAAATATGTGGGCCATCCAGTTATATGTGTTGTCTTTGCTGATTCAGAACTACAAAAAATATGAAAAGAAAACATTTGTATAGAATATTAATATGATGGAAGTTGTACAGGCTATTTACCTATATAGACAGTTTCCCAATTAACACAACTTTGATATACATTTTAAATGAATGTATAATCTCAAGTATTAGCCTTCATGGCAGCTTGTTTTATTAGAATATCATTTTTATACCATAACATGCTTGCTTTTGTCAGTTTTGGGAATATGTCAAATGAGCTGTATGAAGGATTTAATTTCACATCAGTAAAAACATAAACTGTACTTGGTGACTCCAGGGATGTGATGTAATGCTTTAGCCCAGCACTGGTAAACGGTTGTCCTGTTGGGATAAACCCTAAAGCTTGTGGTCTGACTTCACTGTAGAGCCATGTGTGTTCAGAGCAGCACCCTTAATGACATGGGTGGTGAAATTATTAATACAATAATTTACAACCATGGGAAAAGCTACAGGTGTAAAGCCCATGTTGAGAAAATAATGATCCTTTCAACATGCAATGACTTTCTGGCAACTTGTGGGCAGCAGAAACACACTGTACACAGAACACTGACATATTACAGTATATCCTTTTAAAAGTTATTAACACATCCAGCAGACGGAGTGGTTTTTTTTATAGGTTTTTTCCCCCAGGAAACAGCTTCTTACTGCTGTTGGAAATGACACTGATGAGATCAGATATTTCCAACAACAATCAGCTGAAAGACACTGAAACTTTTCATAGAACAGAGTTGGGTGATAATAATCTCTAGGTTTGTTGTTGCAACCAACCCCTTCCACATATAAACAGTCATATATATATATATATATATATATATATATATATATATATTAAAAAATATCGATTATAGTTGTTTTAACCATTTGATTTGGTTCAAACCTGTTGTATAAACATTTAAATTCCATTTTCTGGAGTAAAATGAAAGTGTTGGCTGATATGAGTATGGGTTCATGGTGCAATGCATGTAAAAACAAATGAACATTTTCACAGGAAGTCAAAATAAATAGACTGATCTTGGCTTTAAATTTGTGAAGAATCAAAACTATTGCAACCAAAAACCAAAGCATTGTTGTGAATAGACTTAAATCATCTTTAATAGCATGTTGATATACTGCAAAGACAGGTAGAGAGGGATTCAGAGCCAACTGAGGGAGGTGATGGTTCATATCTGTTACACTCAGTTTCCACCTGTCTCAACATAAATATGTCAATTTTTTGTAATTCTTTTTTTAGCTAGTATGAGCAAACACAGTGTTGAAGAGCCAGACAAGATCCACATGTCATTCATGAAGAGGTGCACTGGTATGGCAGAGCCCTTTTATCAGTTTTTCAGTTAAGAAAGTTAGCCACTACTGCTCTTCCATGTCTTATGCTAGACTTCCAAAATGCTACATTGGTTTCCTTTCAAACATAAACTCATAATTTTCAGTGTGCCTCATATTCCTGTTTATGGCACACACAGGATGGCTATCTCTCAAAATGCTTACACACATTGTCAAGTAGGGGAAATTGTGCAACCATGAAGAAAGGGTTGTGAAAGACAGAAGAACAAAAATGGCCACTGTTTGGCAAAATGGAAGCCTCAAATTTGCCATTGTAAATCCATTTTCTGTTCGAAGGGGTGTTTGCTTTAATTTTTTTTAAAGTTTCAATCACAAACCATCTGTCATCTTCATCTCCCGCGAGCGTGCTCACAGCAAATTCAGTCATGCACAAAAAATTCTAAACTTTTGGGAATAAGAGTTAGTCCTCCAAACTGATGGCATGCATGAGAGAAGAATCACATTACATGTGAATGTTGATCTAACCAAATGCATCAGCATTCATACAATCATCATCCATCAGTGTAAAATCCACAACATCAGAATTTTTGATGTTATTTACTGAAATGTATTGCATAACCTTTAATGTTTTTTGTAGCCACTAAAAATGATAAAAATTGTCATAAAAGCTCATTAATCTTGAAAGCGCTAATTCTTTTCGTTGTAGTGAAAGATAATAACACAAGAATTACCACAATGAACTGGAAAGAGGTTACATTTGTTTTTTGGGAAAGTTAGGATGCCACTGTGAGCAGGACACACACATACACACACACAAACACACACACACACACACACACACACACACACACACACACACACACACACACCTACACACACACATAACCTTGTACTCATCTTTGTGGGGACCTGTTATTGACATAATGCATTCCCTGGCCACTTACCCGAACCTTAACGATCACAACTAAATGCCTAACCCTAACCCCAACCCTAACTTTCACTTTATTCAAACCTGAAAGTTAAAACCAAATATGAACCCTCAAACAGGCCTTTGAAGGTTGGTCCCAAAGTGAGGACCAGAAAAAATATCCTCACTCTGAAGGTCTAAAACTTTAATTGGTCCTCACAAAGATAGTTGTACAAGTACACACTCTCTCTCTCTCACACATACACACACACACGCACACACACACACACACACACACACACACACACACACACACTCACACTCATCATCTCTGCCAGACTGTTTTTTTCTGCAACCTCTGTCTTTCGACTGGATGAAATTATGAGTGGAAAAGGACAGAAAGATAAGATAGAGACCTCCCTGCAGTGCCTCTGTGATTATAAATCAACAAATCAGAAAGGTGGGGTCAGATGAGAGCAGAGTTATATGAACATCCATTTCACCTGGTGGGGCTTATGTTTAAAAGATGGGGGAATTTAGCCTGATACAGTCGCTGACCTATTTCAGAATGAAGGACGTGTGACAGCGCAATAGCATTTTGAAGGGGCTAAAGGTAGCTTGCTTGTCCTTTCCGACACTACTTGAATGTGGTATTTACAATCTAGGCTGGGGTGAAAGAGAAAGAGATCAGATAATGCATTCTTTTTGTCCCGTTCGTATTTAAAGCAGACGAGCCAACAGCACAAACAATATCATTAATGCCAGCATTTGCAATCCAAGCTGTGTGTGTGTGTGTGCCTCTGTAGTTTTTGCCTTTTTTTTTTTTAAAATGTCAGACTGAAAGGTTAGGAGGAAAGAGAAAACAGTCACAAAGAGCTGAAACAAAACCTGGGAGTTGTACCGACATACAGAGACAGCGTCTGGATGCTTTGTGGGTGGACTCGGTCTTGCATTTATCCACCGACAGAAAACACACAAAGGTGGAATATGCTTCACGCAAATCAGAATAAACACAGATGTTGACATTTAAACAGTTGTAGCAGAAGCATCTTCATGGAAATTCACGGTGATTTCCTGAAAAAACAGAAGCTAAGAAGCGTTTCATAAACAACAGATGACAGTACAGTGTACATATATTACATTTGAACGCTGAATGATTGTAGTTTGAGAAAAGTCAGAGAGCGGTTTCAGCAGCTTAAACGATTCCAAAATATGAAAAAGACTTTCCCACCGTCAACATGTGGCAAGAACTCGTGGGAAGCGTCGGCAATATTAAATATGAAGAGTAAAAGACAAACAACAATCAACAGGACCATCCAGGGCTGACTTTTTGGTTTGGCAGAAATTCGTGTGATTGGTTGCCTTTATTTCCTGTCATGCTTCACTGTAGAATGATCTATGGAAAGTGACAATTGAGTGAGAGTGTTTTCTGATGATAGAGAGCCACAACACAACAGAGGAGCGGATGTTCAGTTTTGTTATTCTTTTTTTTTTTGGCTCCTTGTGGGAGAAGCGTGAAAGGACTATTTTTTTCAAAGCAAAGGAAGGAATTTTTTTTTCTTTTTTTCTTCTAGCCCTAGCGTTTAGTCAAGTGCAAAGGAGTCAGTGTTTAGTGGAGGCTATGTATTTTGGCACACGTTTTCAGTAAGTGTCAACTATGCACGCGCACGCACATACAGCACAGTAGGCATGAGGTTTGGGATGATAAAAGCGAACAGAAGCGGAAGGTCCTTGGGGTGTGTCCAGCCATCACAGTCCATGTCTGTCGTTGGTGGTGGTGAATACCGGAACTAGAAGGAATCCATCCAGACACTGAATATCTGTGTTTTCTCTAGCAAGTTAAAACTGACAAAAAGTTATAGAAATTTGTTAAAACTACATAATATTTCAAAATACATGTGGAATCAAGTAAAACTTTATATATGCACTTTATTTCTCCTTTTCTCTTTTAAAACCTTGATTTTTTCTTTTAGTTAATTTTTTTTCCTTAAATATATGCATATAAGTGAGATTTTTTTTCTTCTTCATTATAGCTCTTTCATCTGTATGTATATATGTACATTATGTACTTTTAAATAGGTAGAGAAGGGGTGGGGTTTGTGTGGGAGTGTGTGTGGAAGTGTGTGTTTCAGGGAAAGAATACTAATTAATTTATTTACACCATGCTCCGAGAGCCACTTGGGGTCCGGTGTAGACTGAGGCGGGGGTCTGGGGGTATATACTGGTGAGGGTGGTTGTAAGGCGGTGGTGGGGGAGGAAGCGGGGGCTGGTGGCCGTCGTTGCCATGGGAGCAGTCCGGCGAGCGGACCGGGGTGGACATGGCCGACTGACTGAGCTGGTGGTGGCTGTGGTGGTGATGCTGGTAGTGGTGGTGTGTGGGTGTTTGGCTGAGGAAGGCCTCCATTCGTCCGTGGCCGCTGTTGTCGAGCATGATGACCTTGACGATCTGCTGACACTGGATGAGTGTCTCGGGCCTCAGATCAGCCATGCTGACAGCCGGCTGGAGGTGCTGCTGGAGGTGGAGGTGGTGGGCAGGGGTGCTTGCCGTTGACTCCAACTGCGGGTGCTGAGGTGGAGGCGCCGGCCCATGGGTTAGCCCCTGGGGACCCTGCTGGAAAAGCAGCTCCCCCTGGTGGTTAAGAAGGGCCACGCTCTCGGGACTCCGAGCCGTGCTGCTGCTGAGCTGGTACGTCTGAAGCCTGTTGTGAATTGACACCTAGTTTAGAAAACAGCCAAGAGAACAGCATCAAATGTTATAAAACTGGTTCCTCCTCTACAATCCGTCAAGCCCTCTTTTTGTTTTTTTTTAGGGGGTGGGTGGGGTGGTTGGTGAACGCACAGCACACACACACACAGGGCATGCGTGGGGGCTTTGGTGTTGGGGGTCGGTGGAGGTGTAAAAATATTGTGACTACTGCTAACTCCCCTCCCTCCACCCACACAAATACTGGGAACAGTGTAGATTGGATGCTGGGAATACCAGTGTGTGACTGGGGTCAGGAGGAGGACAGTGGTGGGGAATGGGGTTCAGAGATTTGGTGTGACTCTACAGAAGGGGCCCGGTGGTTCCAAAGGGGACACTGAGGGCCCCTGTGTCTCCCTTCCAAACCACGGCGTGGCGCTATGGTGACAGCTGACACGAGGAGACTTGGGGGGCGGGGTAACCAGAACATAGACGGAGGTCATACGAAGAAGAGGGAGAGGTGGAAGGAGAGGAGGTGAGCAGACTGACAACCACAGACGTCCACAGGCAACACTCATCAGAATGCAAACCTCCACAAGTCACATTTATTTCAACTCTCTATTTTCTGCAGACACTTTCCCTCTGTCAAAGTATTTTTTTTTGCAGACAGTTTTCTTCCCTCAAAGTGTATTTTCTGCTATCTGTCTTCCTTTATTGTTGGCTACCTTTCCTGACTTCTTGTTATGTTACCTATTTTAGGAAACAAGTCAGGTTTCCAACACTGTTCTCAGAAAGCAGATGCCAAAACAAAAATACGAGCAGCATTGTCGAAATTCATGGAATGAGCACAATCTAAAATGCATATTATGTGTACTGGGAAAAAGTAATGTAAAAATTGTAAGCAACCACAAAACATCAGGGATACTATTTTAATTTCTGTTGAATGTTGGAAAACACATTAGAGCTATATATGCCAGGGATGAAATATCTTTTTTCAACCCTTTCTCCTATAAACTTACTTTTCATAAAACTGAACCACATTACGTTTTTAGGATTACTTTCACCATTTTAACACGCGTGATTGAAGTTGTTAATTGAAACCTAACAGAAACACAACCAAATTACTTGGTTAGGTTTAGTAAAAACTTAAAACTAATAGTGGTCTCCTGAGTAGGAGTCCTGTGTTGACCCTCTTCCCTGCACAGACTTCTAATTAGAAACATATTTGTGATACTTCTTAAACAAATGTAATCCGGGACAAAATATGTTTCCCTCAAAAGGTAATTGACAATGCAGTTTTGTTTTAAAGGAACGTCATTTTTTTGGACACCATTCTGTTATTTTTCTTAATATCAGTACTTTTCGAGTCGCTAACTTGTTAAAAGCTGTTTTTAAGTCTTTTGAACCAAATGCGGGTCAAGTCTCAGGTCTTTAGAGGATTAGTCCGAGTCTGACGGGAGTCTACAGCTCTGCTATGTCCTGTAAATGTGCTGACTCACTTACTCCGTACTTAGTTACATAGGTCTTCAGATTTGCTGTACATTTCTGACTCAAGATCTTAGTTTTAAATGAACTTTTAAGCTTCTGTGAGGATGTCAATCAGAATAAAGTTTCCCACAAAAACTCTTCAAAATGGCGACTGTGTGAATAAGGTCAACGGCAATTCACCTGCAATATAATGGACTTTTAATGTAAAGTATCTGAACTGAAAGGGCTTACAGCGGAGTTCTCCCCTTTTCTTACAGGAGCTGATGTTCTTGTGTGAAAGAACTCCATTAACATTTGCACCTATTCAATCTGCCTACCACTATTTATCCTTGACAACTTGGCACATATACTTAACAGTACAGTATCAATGAGCTCTGAAGCACTTTAGATAAAGAATGGAGGCATTTACTGACTTTCTGCTGACTTTCAAAAGTTAAAATTCTAAGTAAAAAGATATTTTTTTCCCACAGAAGACCAAACGAGTTTTTGAATGTCCAAAGTGTGAGATTTTTGCACTATATAGTGCCCTCAAAAATGTCCACAGTGGAATGAAAAATATACATTACAATAGGTACACATAAATGTGTAAACATAGTCCACTAAACAGCATGGGGACTGATTTCCAACACAGCTCAGGAAGTAAGTCCGCCTGGCCAAGAAATAATTGCAGGTTATGTAACTCCTTTCAAGCTGAATGTCAATAAATGCCATGTGAATCAAATGGTATGTTAGTAGGAGCTACCCTTATTGAAATTCAACTTTTTTACCTTGCAGAAAAACCATGGCTGCCTGTGATTATCGAAATATTAAATATGCATGTCTACACAATAGCAAACCGGACTGTTGTGTTGAGATTGCAAGTGCATCAGCTTTATTGATTTGCAAGCATCACAATATAACTGACTCTTGCAAGTTTCTTTCTCCAACACAGCATTAACATTTGAATTTGTTATCCTTTTAATCACATGCATTGTAGTTATTTTTCTAACTAATCACATGTATGTGATTTGGACAGTGTCGTACCCAGCTGACATACCAGTGGGTTGATCATTTGCTGGATTGGCTGCACATGAGGAGAAGCTGGCAGAGCTTAAAAAGGGCTCCTATTTGCAGCAGTCTGTTTGACTGTCACTTCTGTGATGATGGCTTTCTTTGTGTTTGGTTTTGCTTTGTATGTATAAAAAAAAACCAACTAAAAAAACAACAACCCACATAACTGTTCAAAAGTGTGCCAAAACATGTCGCTGCTATTGCTGACTGACAGTGTATTACCATGACTGTGTCTTCTAGGGTGTAGATTAGCAAAAAAACAAGGGATAAATAGGATTTTGAAAAGTGAGGGGGACATGTGAATCACACCCGTGACTGTGTTGAAACTCTTTAGCCACATTGAAACCACAGCACAGACTGCTCCGAGGGAGACAATACATTTTCAAAAACCTTACTATCAAATTCCTCTGATTTATAGAAGCTCGCTGTGGGATTCAGTCACTCGCGCCTCTAGTATGAGCAGGATTCTCTGTGTGACCCTCCTGCTTTCCAAGATAAATGTGTTTCGACAGCTAACGGCTCCCCACCAGCCACTGACATTTACTGCACACTGCATGGCAGAGGGGACGACAGCTTGTGAAGGGAGCTCAGACAACCTTGAAGACTGGCCTGATCATCGCTCCCTATTATGAGGACCCAAAGGCTTCTCAGGGAGAGAGAGAGAGAGAGAGAGAGAGACAGCGACAGAGAGAGAGAGAGAGAGAGACAGAGCACTTGTATGCATAAAAGAGCCATTGCACGTTTAAAAAAAACTAAAAACATTTTATTTGTATGTCTTTTAAAATGTCTCTTGTGCAGCAATGAAAGCGTGTAGTAATTATTGTCATCCTACAGGCATGTTTGGCTTTAAAAATGAAATAGTTCTGAAGCCTTTTTAGTGCAATGTATATGTCCTTTAGCGCTAACCAGCACCTGAGTACAGATTTACAGCCTACAGTATTACGAGTGAGCTGTGTGAAATTAAACAGCCACTGAGTGTCAAATTGACCCTCTGTTTGTTTTTTTCACTCCAGCCCCTCAACTCCACACCCAGAGAAATGGCGAGGGAAAGGTCATCTGATGCCACTAGGATGGTAATTGCAAAGCCCCATGGGTACTGTAGTTCAGCTTGCTCTGTTGCTTGCACGAAATGTTCGCACGACAAGTTTCCCCCAGAGATCTGGCAGAGGGGTGGAGAGGTGACGTTTCTGGGTCAAATGAGCGTTAAATTTATCCGCCCGCATGTTACTGTGTTAATTAAGGTCTTGGTGCTGCACGTGGGTACGCACTCACACACGCACACACACACACACGCACACGCACACGCACAGTATATTTATTCCACACATGTCCTAAGCTACTTTCAGCAATGATGGCTTCTTTCTCTTTCACCCTTTAAACGCCCAAAAGGAGTCACAATTTTTCGCCTGAGCTTGTGAAACTAATTACAACCTATTCCTTTTTTAGGCTTACAGATAATATTTAAGCCTCTGAGTCTGATGCGTTTTCGGTGCATGGGTAGTGTTATGATGTTATTAATTTCCCCAAACCCACCATCTTTATTTTTGTACGGCAAAGTACTTTTATCTAATATATTTAAGTTGGTTGGGCTACCTCACATGCCCGCAGCACTTTACCCAGCAGCACTCGTTCTCTCATCCACTCTTCACCCACTTCTGGTTGACGCCTCTAGCCCTGAAGATATGGCTAGTCCTGGGGTTTCATCCTGTCTCATCCTACCTTGATACTGACACCCTGGACTGACTTACCTGTTATTTGGGACATGGCCCTATCACTAAGCACTTACCTCTACGGCATTGTGTCCACTTCTTTCATCGATCTCCTGGTTTCCTGGATGGAGAAAAATGGAGGGAAAAGAGACAAAAGTGGCAGCAAAATGTCTGTAATTTTATCGTTAACTGCTTATTAAAATGTTTTTTAAGAGCACTTTAAACCAAGGCACTCCACTACACAGACAATAAATGTAAGATTTGTTAAGCTGTAACACGCCCTTTTTAAAGTATAAAATATGTTTTTCCAATTCAATAATTCATAAAAACAGCAGTGGTTCAACTTTGCACTAACGGCAGGTAGATTAATGCAATTGAGGACAAGGTCTCTGCAATAGGTTTTTCAAATTAAAACGCGACGGTGCTCACACACTCACACACACCTGATGGGGAGCCTTGTTTGCCACGCAGCTCTAGCTGTGTGCCGTTGTTCTTTACCGAGTGTGTCTTGGCTCCCTGCTGCTTTTCCAGCTCCCCTGCAGAGAGAACCGAAGACAAAAATGATTTATCATTTACACACCATGACAGAGAGCAAAATAGATAGATGGACAGGCGGTAGGCGTAGATGGGTAAGAATAACAACATTAATCGGCATAAGTCTACTTTCTTTGAAATGCTGAACACACCCGCTCTCGTTGCCTTCCCCTCCCACTCTGTCCTCTAATCTCAAAACACAACTTGCCATCTCACTAATTACACTTCACACTTGATGGTAATTGCGTGTCATTTCCAATCATGATGACTAAATGTTGTTTTGTCTCCAACACTGCACTGCATTCTAATTTTGAGCTGCAAAAACTGCAGTGTCCTTAAAGCTGTGGGAGGCGGGTTATTTTTGGCATTATTGTGCAAAAATTTGATAATAATCCTTTATCATATTGTAATTCAAGAGGCAATTTTCTGGAAAAGCCCCTAAGCCCCTACCAAAAGACGAGCAGGGGCATATGCACACGCTTCATACAGTAACCTGTATGAGTACTTGTCATTCATTTCATTTCAGAAATGGAGAGAAAATGTTGCCAATAAGAGTTTAGCCTTCTGCCAACCGTAGCTGTCACGCAGAAGGCTAAGCTCGTAAAGATGGAGAGAGAATGCTGCTCGCCCCAAGCGACTGCCGTTGCCACCGTGAGGCTAGCTCAGGCTCTTTTTTTGTCCTCCTTTTTTAGGGTTGCTTTCCAGTGTTGACAGTTGTTGCCAATGCTAGAATAGCAATTTTCCCCACAGGATATGCTTCCGTTGAATCAGGCTGTCACGGAAGTGCATGCACATCTGCATTTGTAGTACAGCCAACAGGAACGCCGTCTCTCTCTAAAATGAAGTCTCCCTTCACTGGCTAGATTCTCTAAGGCCTGAAAACAGAGCCAAGAGGATCTGCAGAAGGGTGATTTTTTTTCTCAGACCACTTGAATTATGATATGGTAAGGGTCATTATGGGATGCCCAATGACGTCAAAAATGTAGTGCTTTAAGGGTGAAGTACACAATGTACCCCCTTTTCATTTTGGTACCAGTGTGACAAAAATGTGACAACCTCAATAGAAAGTGTCCTATTTGGTAGTTTATCTACTGGTAAAGGGATCAGATGAAACTATAAATAAACAGGGGCAACACTTCATTTGGTTGGTATTTTCCCATTGTTTTATTTAGAAGTTCTCTGCAAATAAGCATGTCTTTTGGTAGTAATTATAGAGAAAGACAGTTTTTCTTTTTTTAAATGAAGCAGTTCTTTCAAGGAAATTCCTATCGTACCTATAATTAGCACATTCGAGTTTTTTCCAATTAAAAATATACTTTCATGGACTTAAACTAGGTTTACAGACTAGAGCACAGGCATAGGGAACAGAAATACAGAACACTATCTGTGAAATGCTAGTTGTTTTTTTGTTTTTGGATTTAAAGTGAGTGTAGCACTGAATTAAAATGATCATTCTATTAGGAATTTCCCTCATTATAAAGATCGCGATACAGGAAAATATGCACCTCCATATGAACAGAAACTGTAAATTATCCATCCTATCTCAAAGAGGGAAAGCCCAAACATAAGTGTGCCAGCTGCAGGCATGTTTGCTCATGTGGCATCAGTACAAAACCCTTAGAGGAGAAAGGAAGATGTGGTGTTTTTCTGTGCAAGTGCCAGCAATCATTCTTGTTCTAAATTTTGTTCCTGTCTTTGCAAAAAGTTTTGGTTTGCATGCCTTTATAACAAATATGTCTCCACATGAATTCTTATTTGTGTGTGTTGGTTTAAATTGTGCACAGCTGTCTATCCTTGCTCCACTCTACTGAGATAAATAACTTCCTCCTGTCAACCACTGCCTGTCTCCATATGTTGTTGCCTGCTCTCCCCGGGCTGCCGAACCTCCCTCTCTGTGAAGGGTTGCGTCAAATACCAGCAGGGATGCTCTCTTTGAGGCCCACCGCCAGGAGCCAGGCTCTGGTTACTCTGGTTCTCCGTGTGCGTCTAAGTATGCGCATGTCTTATTGTCTGGATTTCAAATGCACGCAGACCCAAACAACTCAGATGCCCGGCAGCTTTAAGGAACGCTGGCCTCTTTTCACCTCCAGTGTACTGCCCCGCTGCAGGCAGTTTGAGCTGCAGTGCACCAAAGGAACCAAAATGCAAAAGTCTTTCTGCACCTACACAAGTTAACAATTAGCACAAAACGAAAGGATGACTTCTGACTCCTGTGTACTATCTGAGGACTTATTGATTCCCACACAGCGTATCTTAGAATCCACTGTCGTCTCCCATTTTCCAAGATGTGAGATTATTGATTTGGTTCAAAATGTGACGCTGGCTGAATTGCCAGAGGAGGATTCACACACTACGTCACATATACACAACTAATTGGCAGCCTCCAGTCTACTGTGTGTGTCTCTAATCTTTAACTGTAATATGGGAAAAAACCCTATAAAGGCACTTACACTCAATACGTATCTGCTCCATCTCCGACACCTCCGCGATTGATTCCTTCAGGTCTTCTACAAACTTGAGCAGCTCCTCAGCACTTTGAGCACAGAAGTTAAGTACCTGCTTCTTGTCTGAGCCAAACGGTGAGAGGATGGTGATGCCATGAGGGTAGTCTGGGGAGCACAGAAGACATTGAGTTGTTGAGATAGGAGTAACAAGAGACATGTACTATACAGGTATTAGCGAGTTTAATACTACAGGCATTAAAATACCTTTTGAATGTAGATTTGTTTACTCATTTTGTTCTCCTTTTGGAGATGTTGTAGGAAAACACTCAATTTGAAGACGGTTGGGATGATTACATTTTGAAAAGTAAGTGCAAAGGCATGCTTCATGAGGAGATGTTCTATGGGAAAGTCCAGGATGATGACATTCTGCCATCATGCATATAAAAAAATGAAGCAACAATAAAAATCAGTTTAATATCAAACCTATTTCAACTACAGCCATAACTCCTAAACCCCCTTGGTAAATTTAACTTAGAGGTACTTTTCTCCGTTTTGTAGCAGTACAATGTATTTGGTGATGTTATGTTTCATGTTGTTCATGGCAGCTGTCTGCAGTGAAGATATTATGACTTACATTCATTTTCAAACAGGTGAAACTGCATGCCAAGCAGGCCCATTGCTTTGCAGAAAGTGTAGGCTGCAGAACTCTTCTTCTTTGGGCAAAGCTTCAAGATCTTCAAACAACAAGAAATCAGAGTTATAGCAACAATTTGAATGACAGAGAGCTCAGTGATTGTCACTGATATGTCCATATCACAGAGCAATGTCAAAGAAAGACATTTTTGATGATTCAAAATATGTTTGAAGACCAGATAGAGTCAATATTAATGTACAATATAAGTTTCAAAGTGTATCAAACTGTGCGCTAGTGCTCTTTGAAAAACAACACCATGGCGAGCTTATATCAGGACGTATTTGAGATGTTGCGGAGCTTATTCATCGAATGACCTTCCAGATAAAGAAAGATGAGGCAAATCTGTTTTGCCACGCTACTGTTGGGCATAATTTACCAGGTGAGCCGTGTTAAACCAATACATCACGTTGGCACATTAAACACTACTTGACATGTTAAAGCTACTAGAACAGGGGCCAAATTTAAAGAAAAATCCCCATCACTTTAATTTTGTAATAAAGTCCTTCAAACTGCTTCCCCACTCTCAAAGCTGTCAGGAGAAAAACGTCTCCCTGGAATAAATCGCACCGCTAACTTTTAGTGCCAAATGAACAGAATTCCATTGTGATGTTTGAAGATGACTCTTTTCACTTCTTACTTCAGAATTGGGCTTCTAACCTCCTTTTCCAGCAGCTATACCAATTACTTTTATGCTTAAGCAGAAAAGGGAGGGGGAAATAACGATGCTGCTTTTCCCTTTGCTGGACAGATATCAACATTTGACATAATTATGAGAGTAGTTAAACACTTTGGATGGATAACCCCCGTGTGCCTCCTCATGGGCACATTAATTATGCCCAACATTAAACCTTTTATAATTCTCCAATCTACACAACTTTGGACCGAATTAACTTATCTGTGCTGTGAAAAACAACTTTATTACTAGCCCTTAAAGCTGCTCTGTAGGGGACAGATATTTGCTTATGAGTGCACTGCAAAACTGCATTTACTACTATCTATTATTAAAAGAAAGGGCCGGAGGGGACTGACTGATGAAACAACATCGAGGAAGAGCGGGAGCTCACAGTCGAGGAAGGTGATGGTGCATTGCAGCTGTAAGTGTGAAATAAGCAGCTTTAAAGATTGAATGCTTTCAGCAGAAACAACAATTTTTGGGGTGGTTATAAAGATACCGTAAACAACATTTGTAATAAAAATATGAATTATTACTCTGAATCTCTCTCATCGTATACTAACCACAATGAGATCATTGAAGAGGAAGACTTCTCTCTGGTGTGCTGCCTGTTTTTGGGCCTTGTTGACATCAGTCACCTCAAAAAGTCGACTGCAGCACACCAGTCTTCTGTGAGGGACGGAGAGAACCTGCAGAGAAAGACATCCAGGTAAAAGGAGAGCTTCAATCACTCAGATGAAGTGTCTGAGAAGCTTGAAAGTCATTCCAGACCATATGAGGTAGAGACCATCAGATAAAACCTTTCCCTCAGGGGAAAGAGTATTAAAGGGAAACAGGGAGACTTTTAATACAAATTACTTTGGGCTGGAGTGATACACATTATTCACTGGGGGTAAAAGCTGAGACTGAAGTATAACAGAAAAAAAACATTAAACACAGTTTGCTGCGACAAATTACTGACGTGAAGACTGACCTTCAAAAAAATAACAATATAAAGAAGATAGGGATAAGACAGCATGTTGTTTCAACTGTGTTTCCCTGAGGACAACATGGGCATGAATGCAGGTCCACATGTTAGGATTCTTTACTTTTCTGTGCAGGTGTTGCTCTTTGTAGTTTTACTTGCACTGAATTTCTCACCTTTCTATTTGATTAGAAACAAGCAAAAAGTCTCATTTTAGTATTTGAGCAAAATGAACTGTATGAAGACAGGTTTGATGATGCTTGCTCTACCTACTTCTAGGAGATAGAGATACCTGATACCTACTTCTAGTAGATAGAGCAATCCTAGAGTAAGATGAGAGACATCTTGCACTAAAAGAGCTCAAGCAAAACCTTTTATGAGTTGCTGTCAAATTGATTGTTGTATTTTTTGCAATATACATCTTGCTGTTTAGTTATTGGCAACTAAAGACCGAAAGGTAGTAACGCTACACTTGGAGGTCCATGATAAAGTGGTTGTCTTGTATTTTTACAAAACACTGCAGTTGTGTTGCTAGAGGCCTGGCTTCTCCTCTTAGACTTAAGTGCTTTTCGATGTTTAAGCAGATTACACTACAAAAATGGCAGAGACCGATTAAATCATGTTCTCACAATATTTTCTCTCTGACTTGTCTCCATTTTGGATCACAGTTGTTCCCCTCTTCGTGATAAAATGGATCCATCCGTGTCCTCCGATCATTTTTTTTCTTTGTGCATTTCCAATTTGAATTCCCTCTGCTTCCTGTGGACTATTTGCAAAGCAGTGAGTACATACACAGCCTCCTTTTCTTCCTCTCACGCTCTTATCTTTCATCACTGCAGGGTCTACAGACTCCCGCCCAGCTGGTCAAAGCCAGCCTGCTTTCTCATTACACTAATGTCAAAAACATGTAAAGACATCATTAGCTTGAAATGCCTTATGCATGTTTGACACAAAAAAAGTCCTTTCCCGATTGGATTAATAAAAACAGTTGGAAAATGTAACAAATCAATTGTATGACTAAAGAAAATGTATTCTACAAATCTTATCTATATCAAATATTTAAGGACATTTTACCCTAAAACCGCTTGGATCTAAAATCCCTTCATCACTTTCATTAAGTCATCAAATATTAAGCAAAAAAAAAAGCAAACTCCTATTATTAGGAAAATCTCTTTTAATGTAAACCACTACCTTTTTTATGTGTTTTAAATCCACATTAAAGGGATTCGGACACCTGCTGTTACAATATTTCCGAAAAGGAAACTTTATCTAAGTCTTTTTATGGCAGACAGCTGCTATAGGCAGGAATAGTCAGTTCCTGTCACAACAATCCATCATTGTTTTGGCTATGACAACACTCCCTCTGTCATCCTATGGCTACTCATCCATCACTGAGACACTGAAAGGCAAAAGCCACAAAAAAAGAAAAAAGACATTGGTAATCTTTTCAATGTCATAGTTCCAATGTCATTCTGAAAGTAAACAAGGAATGATGGAGATTCACTTTAAAACTAATTAAAAGTCAATTTATAGTGAGATTCATCCAAACGTTTCACCTTGCGGATGGACAGAAAGAGGAGACTATAGACAGACTAGGAGTCTACAGTTAAGACTAACACAATGCCAATATGCTGATGTTTATCAGGTATCATGTTTACCATTTTTCAACATCTTAGTTTAGCATGTTGGCATGTTCACAATTACTTATTAGAACTAATACATAGTGCCCAAGAGGCTTAGAATGGTATTAGGTTTGCAAGTACTTAGTCATAAATTTGATATTTTTATTTTTATTTGACAGCATCTTGTTAACCATAAAGAATGTTGTCTTTTCCCTTAAGAACAAAGCTAAGTCTATAGCCATTGGGCAGAGCAGCTCATTAAGCTAAATGCTAATGTCGACATGCTAACATGCAAAACCTAAGCAGGTATGTTTACAATATTTACCATTTTAGTCTAGTATATTAGTTTGGCATGTATTTAGTTACACTCTTGTCAACTATTTTCAAAGGTTCAAGCCTCCTTGGAAGTTTGCTAGATTACATCTTTCATACATTTTCAAATATGACAGCAATATAAAAGATAAAGAAAAAAAGAAAGTAAAAAATCATATAGGAAACCGGAATCTTTCAAACGCTGGATCATTAACCAATATTATGATTTATTATTAACATGATATCAATATTTCATTTTTAAACAGCTCGGCCGACGATATATCGCGACACCCCTAATGTGAACACAATATGTTATTACAGAGTTAGATTCTAGAGTGTTTGGGAAACAAATCAGCATTTTTCATATAAATATTTCATGACTAAAGGATAAAAAAAGAATTCCCTGAACTGTTGAATCATTAAAAAAAAAAAAGTCTTTCAGTGTTATGAGTGTGCTCACAAAGTACATGAATCAGTGTAATCATTCAATTCTAAAGTTAAATATGTCAGCCTCTGTGTCTCTGACTAAAGTATACAACACATCAAACTTTGCACATAAATATTCACATGGTGAATGAAAATAGCCACAAGTGAATGTCTGTAGTTGACTCCTAACTAAAGGACATTCCAGTGTTTAAAGAGTGGTTCAAACACTTACATTACTCATGTGCACTGACCAACCTTTTAACCTTAAAAGTAAAAAAAAAAGGCTCTAATGATAGCGGTGGTTAATGACATATCCAGCTGGAGTAATGACCTGAGGTAATGATCGCACCGCTGATGAGACATTTAATGGCTAATAAATGTGCTCTGCTAACACAACCAGTGCTAGGTGATAGTGATAAGGTCTTGAATAATTAGTAGGTGGCTTGGCATGCACTGAGTAACATGTTTTTGTGTTACCAATCTTGCTTATTATTCTAGCAAGCCAAGAAGATTATAAAACGTGCTGTAAAAAATAGATCAAATGATTTGTATAACTGTGTAATGGAAACAATAATTCTGTGATTTCTGTCTGATAATGAAAACAGTTATTGTACCATCAGCTCAACCCCATCTGGGAATATATATATTTTTCTCCAGTGTGTGTGTAATATAATACAATATGTTTATCTTTGACTTTTAAGCTTTCAAAATAAGGATATTCTTGTTTTTTAGATCCGGTTTTCAAGTTAAACTATGTATAATATTCAAGGTTTTGCTTTTTGTGATAAACCCACTGAAATCCTCACCAGACCCTGCTGTTCCCCTCTGCTTTACGTAGCATTTTAGTGTCTTTTGGCTCATTATTTTCTTTTTATGGCCCATAGCTTTGTTTATGGCCCACTCTTAATGTACCAATGTCCTTCCTAAATGCAAAATAAGTTGTTTTCAGGAACGAAACCTCTTGTAAACCAATTCGACTCCACCTGCCCAGCACCAGACACCAGATAGACAAAGTTAGCGACTAGCTGGTGAAAATTGTGTAGCATTTAGCAGCTTAAGAGCCAGATCATTTCCTCAGAAGTTGATTGAGAACAAAAAGAGAGGTTGAAGAGAATGTATTTACATTTGCCAGGTGGCTATGTTAAGTGTTTGTTGCGCTCCCCCAAGTGGCTAAAAATATCAACTGATGCATGTTAAGGTTCAACATTGCTTCAGTCAAAGCTAAGAAAAGGTTAGTTTGCGATGTTGTTGTACTTTTAAGGGCTAAGGAATGTATTACGTCCTGGAGAGCCTCACAAGTATAGAACAAAAGTGTGTCTGTGTGTCCTTACTGTTTTCATGCCTACGATGGACTGCTCAACCTTGGAGACGTAGGTGACGTGATCTTCATTGGAGCGTAACTCCCTCAGTTGTATTCTTTCATAGATTCCCACCACCATGTCTCTTGGGATGTCTGCTCCATCATCCACACCTAAGATGGGAATAGGCTGCTTACACACAAAGTCTACACACATCACCAATAATTCAACCAGACAGTACTGTCCAAGAGAAGGAACATGGAGTGACTGCTGTTGGTACAGTGGTAGAGGATCCATTGTGTGTCTACTCTGGCTTCAATATAGCAGGGTATGTGTCCCTGCATGCCATATATACGTGTACAACGTAATTGTATACATATTGTTAATTGACTTGAAAAGAGTGGAACAAAATTCAATACTCAGAGCAAAGGAGAACTCTGTCTCTCCTCGTCTGTCCTTCTTTGTATTTTTGTCTTTCACTGTCTCCATTAAGTAATGACAGAAAGCAGTGTGAGAGGAGGTTAATTGGCAAGTGAAAGGTTAACACCCGTAGAAGATTCTCTGTCTGGAACACAGTGCAGTTCAAGGCTGTGGCATTTCGACGCAGGTAGAGCTGCATGTCATTAGGCTGAAAGGTTGCCCTCGAGATGCTCCCCATTATATCCACACAGTTGTACCGTGCTGTGTGGTACATTGAGTTTTCAATGGGGCAGGATGTGTTTGGAGAAAATGAAACCGCCACAAGGGATGGCGGTGACGGTGAGGCACCATGGGACACCGCTGAGACATCGCTACACATTATGGAGTCGGAGGGGGTGGAGGAGATGTCCGGGGGGGGAAAAGTGTGTAAAGTGTCAGATAAATAAGTGACTTTCTTTTTTTGCTGAATGCCTCTTTTCTTACACTCCTTACGACTTCACTGCTTTATGTCTCTTTGCATGGTGATTACAGTTGGTTGGTGGTCCAGACTGAAATATCTCAAACATTGAATTAATTGACATGCCATTTTGACATTCATGGTGCTCAGAGGGTGAATGACATTGGTGAGCCCCTGACTTTTCATTTAGATTTCACTAATCATGTGAACTATCGCAACATCTTCAAAATGGATTGGTACTATTTTCTTACTATCATTCATGGTCCCCAGATGATAAGTCCTACAAATAATGACTTTGGGGGATCCCCTGACTTTTCTTTAAGTGTGACGTGTGGTTTTAAATTAAAGTTGTCTGGAACACATTTATGTTTCCCTGGCGATGAATTACAGTAACTTTGGTTTCAAGTGGCCGCCATCAACATGTCCAAAAATGTAATTTGTACAATACTTTGATTCATGACTAAATACCTTAAAACTGAACTTTGTTTAAATCTGAGACCACCTTCTCTATTCAGTAAATGAGACATTGCAATTTACATTGTTCAATGAGCTGACATAAGGATTAATTTATGGTGGAAGCTTGTTTATATTATGTTGGCCCGTTGTGGAATAGCTTTGCCACTGACAGTCTGTTTTAATTGAGATAATGAATGTTCTATGGTTCTTCATTACTATTGGTTTCTGGTGCATAATTGCATTTCACCTCAGTCAATTAGTTGATTGAGTTATTCTTCTGCCAGTGTGTACGAGAGACGTGATGGAGAAAAGAAAAGAGGATAAAGAATCAGGGAGAATATAAACAAGGATAAATAAACAGACCAAATTATATTCTGACCGAGAGAAAACAAGATAAGAGAATGCATAGAGAAACAGAGAAAACATAGTAAACTGAGCAAAAGACAAATAGAGAGACAAAGAGAGAGAGGCATATTTTAATTTGCATAAGATGCCGAAATTGATTTCTCAACTTAATTTAATTGTGGGGAACAGTCTGGGTGAATCTATTAAAGTTGTTCGGCATCGACCTCAGCATTCCCTGATTAATTGCGCAAAGGGAGAAAAAAACTACAACGCTCCTGTCTCATCTTCAGCGGTCGGCGAATGAGCATCTGTCTGCATACGGGAGACAAGAATTACAGGTGCTTTCTGTCGGCGTCGCTATGAGTTGTGAATGCATAAAGCAAGACCGGCAGGGATAGAAATATTACCTTATTTTTATTACCTGAATTTATGCAGGGAGGTTTGATTTAACTCAGATCCAAACACTGTTGGACACTGACTCACTTACACTGATTTATCTTGTTGAAGGATTATTGCATTTTACTGATTTTGTTTTTCCCATTACAGTGAGATTCAAACTATCGGGAAATGGTCCAATAATAATAATAATAACACTCAGAAAACACAGAAGACACAAAAGCACATAAACGCACCTAAAAAACGAACCGAGCCGATTATGTCAACTAATTAATGACACTTTAACTCCCTTAATGAGCCTCTACACACATGCGTAAATGCTGTGTCACTTACCTCGTAGGTTGCGTATGAAGTCCTCCAACATCATCTTGCGGTCGGGCTTGATGTTTGGACTATACATGTCAGTGTTGAGCAGAATGATTGCAAAGGCCAGGATGAAGATGGTGTCCGGGTTGTGAAACTGCTGCACCACATCGGGGTTACACATGCAGTAGCGCTGACTGTTGGTGTACAGGAGGTAGAGAAAGAAGAGGGGACAATTAGAGCTGAAGCTGTTGGCTGCCTTTCAGCAACAATGAACCTCACAGTGGTTGCTCGGCTCAAACGGTGTCTCTCTCTATAAGCACATTTGTCCCACTGGATTGGATGGTTACATGGCTCGTGCACTACCCAAGAGGAAGTCGACCCACACGACCTTCACCTAGACATATTTAAACATTCGCCAATATTTATGGGCCTGGTTTCTGGATTCATGCAGGTTGAGACGATGAGAAGAAATACTATGTATGAAATCTGAACATTTTTACCTCGGTACCTCTGCAAAAGAACGCGACAGAGGCCAGGCTCATTTTGATGTAGCTCCCAAAAATAAATAAAACACCCCTAAAAATAAAAGGTTTAGAATGGAAGTGCCTCTACGTTATGTGGTTATGGAAACTGTGAATCTAACAGATTTGTAGACACCTACTTCTGGTGTTTGCATACGTGTGTGTGTGCGCTTCAGAAAGAAGTGCCCAGAGGGGAGACAGAATTTGTTTCTCTGCAAAGTGCATGGACACTTCCTGGTTATGGAATGAATAATACAATAGAACAACATCTACTGTGTGTGAGTAGTCAGACACAGCAATATACAGAGTAAGAGGAGAATGAGATGGTGGTGTGTGTGTGTGTGTGTGTGTGTGTGTGTGGACCCTGTGGGCTCAGTGCTGGCGTGTGTACTGTAATCGTTACTTTAATCAGTCATCATTTCCATTGGGGCTGTAGCACCTTTTTGCAGACCCACTGAGACGCATTATTAAAATCTAATGTCTCTGTGGGATTGAATAAAGACACATATATTGGTATGAATACAGATCGTCACACACAATCTTTTTAATGTGCTTTCAAATACTGCTTAAACCGTGCAATATTATCAAAAAGGAAAAAACAGAGCTTGTGTTATTTTTTGCCTGTTATATATATATATATATATACACAAATCTATATATATGTTGTAATAATAGCATAATTTCCTACCTTTGTCACCCTCACTTTTATAGTTTCAGTTTGATTCTTTCACTAGGAGATCACTAAGCCGTGTTATCCAACTGTCCAACCACCAAAATCCAAATGGGAGAGGCTTTGAGTTGATTAAAATGTTCTAAATGCTGATCTGAGTCTCCTTCACTTATTCAATCAAATATAATGCAATTAAAGAGAGCGATCTTTTTTCTTGAGTTTTAAAGTTTGTTTTTGACGTTGGAGATTTTAATTATTTTTTTATTTTTTTTATACAACATAAAATAACATAATATTGAGTGCATTACGCTGTAATACAGCAAGTTATGTGGCTCTTGTTTTGGTATACGCACATTATTATGGAAAGCTTGACTTATTATTTGCTAGATAAACATCTATATAAATGTAGAAAATAACATCTTATTGGTATATAATTGTGTTTTTTTACTGAAAAGCCTCTGATTTTATTGTGTCCCCACTTAACGTAACTGTAAGCAGCACCGCTTTCATGTGTGCTCGTGGTGTACAGTATTTGTTTTAGCCAGCTAATCATAGGGCTTCACACAGATGCTTATTCATATCTCTATCTGAAACCCGTGACTCCACAGCAACCAGCAATTATGATCTTGTCTATAAATCCTTATTGCACCATGCAATGAAAAGCCTCAATTTGAGCTGCTTTCTAAGTGTGCTCTTACTCTGCACAGACAGACATGGACAAATGACTAACCAAAAAACTGCAACAAGACGGTAAAAACGACAAAAATTGCTGCTCAGCGAGTGGATTTGGCTGTCTTCAAATTTGGCACATGCTGCCGTCTTCCAAACTAATTTCGTTTTTGTTGCAGATCGCTAAAGATGGTGTAATCCAACAGTCATTATGTGCTCTGTGAGGGTGGATTTTGGTGCAAGATTAAACATGTCGCATGATCTTTATCTATAATAACCATAATAGAAAATAGAGCAAGTGTTTGTGACTGCAGGGCGAGTAAATAAGGATACTACGCTGTAATGCAGACATGAAAATATAAACTAAATATATATCTGCAGCATTGGGAGCTGGCTCATATTTGCTCATTCATTAGCAGACTGACGCTGCAGATACTGAGGCTGCTGGCTGCGTTTCACTTTTCCCCTCTCTCTTTTCCACTGCTGCTTCAAATCCCCTTCACTTACTTCGGAGATTTCTCTCTTTCTGTGTGTGTGTGTGTGTGTGTGTGTGTGTGTGTGTGTGTGTGTGTGTGTGTGTGTGTGGGTGTGGGTGTGTGTGTGTGTGTGTGTGTGTTTGGGGGCATATCAAAGCCCAGGAGCAGGGGAGGCAGGCACAGAGAGGCAGTGGCGGTTATGCAACGCTGGTTATTTATAAACCTTCCTCCCTCTCTCCTTTTTCTCCCCTTCCTTCCTTCCTTCCTTTTCCCAGTTTGTGTCCCCTCACCCCCATCGTCCCCATCGTCCCCATCGTCCCCACCCCCTCTCCCCCACCCTCCCGCCCCTCTCTCTCTCTCTCTTACTCCTGATAACACACAGAGCCAGCCTGATGTCCAAACATGACCAGTGCCAACCTCTCGGCCCACTGACAATGCTGCCGTTGTCTCCTCATTGAGCACCTCGAGAACAGCGACAGGTGGTTGTTACTCCAGAGGGGCTACGGCAAACAGTTAGCGTTAACACACAGAGCCACAGATGCACTGCAAATTGTCTCCCTGCCGCAAACCGTGGCTAGAAATGACGCGCTCCCTGGATATTCAGATGGGGGCTGCATTGTCAACGTTTTATTGTAGCAGAAAGGAAAAAGAAGTGCGTGTTTGTTGAGATGAGGCAGTGTGACTCGACCGCTGAGATCATACCTGTGTCATCAAGATGAATGCGTATTTATGTTCACATGTTCATTCTGTGATTTGTCCATTACTTCCTAGGGGCTTGTGTGTGTGTCCATGTGTCTCTTTTTGTGTGTATGGTTGTGGATTTTGTTCTGATTAAATCTAGTCATACTAGCTTGTTTTCATGTTCCCTCTTTGTGTATCTGTCTGGCATACAGCGGTCCTGGAAAAAAAAGAAAACGGGAGCCTGAGCTCACATCTCACGAATCACAAATTCACATCTGTACCTCCTCGGCACGTCTTCAGAACTTGATGAAGGCACATTTCATGATCAAACAACCTGTGTATTGCATCTTAAAGCCCTGCAGGACAAGTTTGGCCCAGAGGTAACGCTTGAGTGACAGTGCATCATTTCACTTTTTACATCCGCTCAAATATCAACACACCCAGATTTACATTACAGTAGAAAGTAAATGACACCAGTAGGACAAATGAGGAATATTTTGAACGATAAATATTCATATCTGACTCCTTTTTAAATCAACTGTTCTCTTCTCTGCACAATAATGTTTCTGAATATTAATACTTTTGTCACACTCATGGTCAAATCTCTTGCATGTGCGATAAAAATAAAACACTATTGATATTCTGCCAATAAATCCCCCTAAATGCTACACGCTGTTCCTTAAGCTATCGTCCTGAGTTGGTTGTAAACGCTGTCTCCGGCTGGATTTTTAATATCAGGGAAGAGGTTTAGGGAATGGTTTAAGTGAATACAAGAAAAACATACCCAAATTTAGATTTTGGAAATGGCGGTTTATGTGCAGAATATTGCAAGATGAAGCCAGACTCTAGCCAGCTGCTTTTATAATTACCTAAAGGCCTCGATAAGACGTTCCACCTTCTGGGCTTCTCCCTGGACACGAATGTGGGCCTGAAACTTCCTCAGCGCTTCATCCAGCTCCATGCCTGAGAAGTCCATCTCATCCACCACACAACTGTTGGGCAAAAAAAAGGAAAACATATTAAAATTCATAGCAATATATCAAGATGATGGCAGTGGCTGCCCCTTCACTGGTGGCATTGGTGGATGTGTGGATGTACACCTAAAGATAAAAGTCCACTCATCTGCTTCCCAGTCACAGCACCACTCTGCTTATTGCAGGTGTTAGCCAGGCACGGACACCAGGGATTAGGCTGGACCCGGCTAGCTTCATCGTGCCACAGCTGCCAAGACACACATGCACACGTACACGCTTACAATCCCTCAGAGCAGAAAATCCTCCCTATTACCTGACAACCCCGGCTTAATGACTTTAATTAAAAAAGCAAAATATCCTGTCCAATGAGTTCAGGTGGATAAATACAACGTGGGCAATTTAGAAGTGAAATGAGGCTTTGAAGTGAAAGGTGACTTTAGGAACGAGTTGGAAGGTTTTAAAGTTTTCCTCGCTTTGATGTGAGGTTTTCTGTCGAGGTACAAAGTGGAATGATAATCGAACTATGAAATTAAAGTCTTTTTCAACACCCTCATCGCCGGCTTTCATGCGGTACTCCAAACCTATCCACACTAGTTCAGGATCCTCTTTGCCTCAGTTATTATCAGCCCATTGATGGTTCAAAGACAGATGATGCTGCTGATCTCAAAATTCTTTAACAAAAATACAGTATGTAGTGATCATTTCTGTTTGTTGTACTACAGAAAACACTGGGGCACACACACACACACACACACACACACACACACACACACACACACACCACATGAAGATGGATTACTGTGAACAAAGCGAGTTAATGAGGTGGGTACTTGACTGTGACACATGCTGCTCCAGCAGAAAGGAGTCAGATCGCTGAGTCTACAGTACTTCCTGACGTACCGTGTATTATGACATGAGATCACTGCAAAACCTGCTCACAACAAAAGTACCATGAAGTGTATACTATTTCATTGCGTACCACCACAAGTATTACAAGAACTACTCCTAGCAGTCCTATGTTTTTTACTCCAGTCACCACTACTGCTACTGCAACTTGACCAACAGTATGTCAACTAACTATATGTCTACTAATTATACTACAACTGTAACTACTTCAACTGCTACTTATACAAATCCTGTATTACTGCTACTACTACTAGTACTACTACACTACTGCTTCTGCTACCTCTAGTACTATTACTACTAGTTGACCTACGTCTACCACAAAGGTCTACCATTACTACTACAGCTTTACTACGACTACCACAGCTACTATGACTACAATTGCTACTACTTGTCTCACGTATGCAGCTAATATTACCTGACTCATTCACTTCCCCTTGAATCCGTTTTCACAACCCTCCCATTCAAACCACTTTCTATTTATTTTCTCTCTCCTTTCTTTCTCTCGCATTTTGAAGAACCAAAAACCAGTGCTCGCTAAGAGACTGCTTCTACACTCTGAGTCTCGACCGCCCCGGTTCCCTCCTGCCTCCAGCTGACACCAGTCAACATCGCTCTCCTCCATCCATCCGTCCACGACCCTGATTCCTCCCTTCCTCCCTCGCCCTTCATCCCCTCAACCCTTCATCCCTCAACCCCCATCCCTACATCTTTGATCCTCTTTCCAGACCCTAAATCCAACCCTCTTACATCATCATGGCTCCCCTCCACCTTCCATATGTGATGAAACTAATTGAAATGCATATATTGGCGTTGTCTTTGTGAGTTAACTGCTATTAGTATAATATACTGGATGCTGCTAATTCTAACACATACACTAATACAACTGACACTTTGATAATACACTGTGTAATATTTTCCACAAGGGATTGGATTTAGAGAACATTATCAGCATAATGCGTATTAAGGTAAAGCTTATAGTACACAGTGACTCTGACTTGATCAACTCTCTTTGCCCTCTTCATGACTCACTCCCTCGCTTCACCACCTCTCTCTCTCTCTCTCTCTCCCCTCTTCCCCGGCTGTCACTCCTTGTTTATGTAACGCCAGACGAGATGCTCTCTAGCCTAAGTACATCAGCCCTCTCCTTCCCCCTCCCACCTCCTTCTCATACACACTCAAACATAATAAGACAAACGCACTTGGCGAACACACAATGTACTGTTATCACGCATACACTTTGTTGATCTGTATACTGTACCTGGCAGGGGGATACACATCACATCTGTCTGCATAGCAGGGCTTAAATTGCGTGTTAACTAAGCTCAACGGCAGGTACACACACACACACACACACACACACACACACACACACACACACACACACATAATGCAAATAAAAAGAAACGGCAGACCAGACGGAGCCATATTTTGAGCAGCAAATGAGTAGATGACAGTCTGAAAACAGATCTAATTTTTCCTGCTAAACAAGTACACTACATTATTGGTAAATGACTCCTCGGGGTGCCACATTTCTTGGAACCCAAATCTATAACCACAATTTGGCTTAATTGACTTGAGACGTTTTAACTATTGTTGTTTATACTCGGAGAAATGTGAAGAGGATGAGGCACAGCTTCAAAGGGAGAGGAGGAAGATTCAGGAAGACAGGAGACAACATGATAGACACGCACATGCATTCACACACTCCCTGAACACAGAAACCGAAGCCACATGCTTTCACACACTCACTCACACACACATTCAAGCTTAATAAATCAACATGAGGGACTTTTTCACACTAGACTGCAATCCCTCACCCGCTCTCCTGTGACTACACTTCATGAAAAGTGCTCTCACACACACTTTGCACTCTGCTATCATGTTCCTCTTCAACATCACTTCCACTGTATGACTGCACTGTAGGAAAATAAATATACATCGATATATCCCAATGTCACTTGTGCTGAGGTATATCTGTGCTGTTTGAGGCATTAAAACCATAATCCTGTTAATCCAATGTATTAGGAGAGCCATGAAGGCATCCATTTTAAATAATATGGATATTATATGAGGGCAGCCCGGGGTGAGCAACTTGGCTGAGTGCTGTGTCGTGTATGTCTGCCCTTGCAAAGACTAAAAGTGTGTTCTAGGTTTGATAACTTGGACAAGAGAGAGGATAAAAGAAAGATCTGCGGTACCTCCTCCGGGTTGATATGCAAATTTCAAAGTAATTGCTGAATGAGAGAATGTAATAGAATAAAAAAAGACAATTACTGAGACAAAGTAAGGAAGTTCTTGAAATAACTTCAAAGAAAATAATGCCCATCAGGTTCATGACCTGGAATGAAACTGACAGGGTAAAGTGAGTCATGTGTGCGCGTGTGTGTTGCAGCGTCTTCACATGTATGTGATGAGTAATACAATAAGGAGGCATCTCTAACCCCATTGGGTTAATATGTATTTGCTGTCCTTTAATTTTTTTCCGACCGGAAAGAACAGACTGTACTGCATGATGACGCCACATGAAATAAAATAATTTCTAATATGTATTAACTAATCATGAGGAGTATTACTCAGCCTGTGAAAACATGTGTATACTGTCTTTTTGTGGCAGTGTTTTCGAGTCTGAGAAAATAAACTTGGCATTGGTTACATTATGGGGGTTGTAGGATCCAGCTATTTTAAGTTTGCCCCATAGGGATTAAAAGTCAGGATATCTTAATCATCACAGGATATTGAAAGGGAAAGCTCTGGACCTCGAGCTTGTAATTTGAGAACCCTGGTCAAACCCTGGGAAGCGTAGGAGTCAATGGTTTTGGAGCTTGCCCCATGCTATGAACTAAAAGTCTTTGGACATCTGCTGTTTGCATTTTTAATCCGTCTCTTGGAAGTCTCCCACCTTTTTGAAGGTCCAATGCGATATCACTGGTGTGGCCTGTTAAAGGCCCAAACTTAGATTAAGGTACAGCACCTCGGTCTGACTTCTGACATATGTCAGTGAAATTCAGTTGAAAAGCCGACTATGTGGAATCAGCCAACACTATGGATTTAAATAGCACTGTACACCAATTGAGGATTCAGTCTTTAACTACATATAGTAAGTTCTAATACGACGTAGTTCTGAGTTAATTAAAAAATTACTTCTTCGCAACTTTTCGAAATTAAGAAAGTAAATGCACAAATCCACAAATAGCACAAACAACCTCTCCACATGGTCGTAACATATTCTCACACACAGTAAGATATCATCCCATACACTTCAGTGCATCTCCCTATGCACCAAAAAAAGAACATCATTTGATCTTAACTGGTGGTTTAGATCTAATTTAAAGATGGCACTCGCCAAAACCACGGGTGAAAATACCAGGAGCTTAATTTTCCTATGAAAATGTATCAAGTCTTCAAAACAATATATATTCTATCAGATGACGGCTACGTTGCTCTTTGTTTCTTGCTCCCTGTCTGATCGAATAATGCCGATACAACAACAACTATGTTTTTTATATCAATGGGATGAAAGAACCTGAAGAAAAATAAGGGCAGGAAAGGTTTTCATTTTATTATTGCCTTATCAGCTTGTTATCCTTCCGCTACAATTCTGTCTCACAAGTCAACCTAGATTTACAATAGGAAGCAATACGGGGGCTTATTTGTTGGAACATGACACTTTTTGACACAATTTTAGCTAGATTTCAGTTTGTTTACTAAGAGGATGTATAATAATCAAATGTCAATCTGCAAAAATACCAGCTTTGACAAAAGTGGTTATAATTTAGGGAATCATCTGACCCCTAAATGGAGTTGAAAACTGTATATTATTAAAGTACATTGGGCTCACGTATCAACACGACTCCACAACCACTATATTGTGACTAGTAAAGTGAAGGATTTTCCTTGTGCTAAATCCTCTATTGAATCCAGTCCTGCAGTTGACCCTGACCCCTGATCTCCCACAAAATGAAGGGATTAGTAAGGAGAATCCTCTTTTTATGAAGAGCGGTAAATTATCCTGAAACGTGCTCAAGAAAAGATGTGTGCTACTCACTCCAGGACATCTCTGTTGAAGGGCTTCTTGCTGTTTCCGAGGAACTCTCCTATCATCTGTCGGCTCAAGCCCTTCCTCTGTAGCAGAAAGTGGGCAACGCCGATGGGTGTATCTGGGATGAAGCCTCGAGAGATCAGGAACTGAAGGCCCTTGTCAGGGTTTCTGAAACAAACAAACAAACCAGAGTAAAGGAATGGACTGAATGAGCAAAAGGAGTCTGTCCTAAATATTGGTATTAGTAGTGTGACTGTGACAGATGATTTTGCTTTAACATAACCACACTTAGCAGCAGTAATCCACACCAACACAAAGTAGATCCTTAATGTGTTTATTATTTATTTATTGTAATGAATGCTGAGAGAACATTAAGGACATTTCATAATAAATTATTTTTAAAAAGATGCATTGCAGTAATAAGAGTCGTGGTCGGAAAATGCCGGTTGCTTTCTGTGCATACCTGCACGGTGTATGTGAAGACTGCTAAAAGGGATAAAACACACTGGGCACAGTCTCATCTGTATTCATTCCCATGCTGAATTACAACATTCATTAACAACTGCTAAACAGCTTGACACTCTGCTAAAATCAGAGGACACTGCCAGAATCATAATGGCTGATCTGGGATGCAGCATTAAATCCCTGCTTATATGCACAGAGGCATTCCCAGGTAGACTTTGTTGTATTGAAACAGGTCTAAGATTTGCTTCAGTCAAAGTTGGTGACTTTTGTTTGTATTTTTCATTAATTTGATGACAAATTAAGTCACTGTGATAAATTACCTATGTTGGGTCACTACAAGCTGATTTCAAAACCATACCAAAAATAATCAATTGGCTGCCTGGAAGATTGTATATCAACCCAAAAATGTTATATGGTTTTGAAAACAGTTAACATATTATAACAAGCAATAAAACACACTGTTTTGCCGCTTCAGCCTTACTTTTTCTGGTATGACCTGAGCTTGTGATGGCTAATGTTAGCTAATGTTTGCAAACTCTAAATGGATATTTTGTGTAACTGACATCAATAAGTCTAGATCTATTGTTACACTATGTTTAAGCATTCATACATTGTCCCTTGTAGCCACATTAGCTACTGTTTAGCAAAAGGAAAGGTTCACTTTAAAGCAAGACTGTAACTTTTGAGTGAAGACATTCTAAAAATGTGTTTTTATTGGTTGTAAAAGTTTCTTTAAATAATTTATGAAGGAGGGTTAGCTTTATGCATGCAGAAGCTGTTCACTCACATGCACCTTGTGGGCAGACAAGGTTGTTTATTCAGCTATAGCTAAAACATGCAAAACCATTGGAAAGATAATTTATATACAGACATGAGCTAACACAGATTTCATGTGTGAGTAGTCTATGAGAGCATCTATTTGGCTGGACAACGAGGTGTACTTCCATGCTCATGCCTTCAGAAAATTGTCTAAACATCTCATTGGTTTCCATGAATCACTGCTTTTGGAAGTCATCTCCTCTCCTATGATCCCATCAGTCGTCTTGCTGATAGTGTTCAGCTGACTGCATGGCAGAAGTTACGTATGAACAAGGGAGTTATATCGTAACTATTTATAACCCTATTAGACACAGAGGAGAATTGCTCTAGGGAGGCTACCACATCAATGCCACGGCTCTCCCTCTCCAGTCTCTATACAGTGTTTAAACCACAGCCTTTACATAACAGAGCAGTGTGTGTGTGTACCACAGCTAATGGGTTTATAAGGCGAGGGCGGGACAGAGGGGAGAGGAGAGGGGATAAAGGGCAGGATAGAAGGAGGAGGCTGGAGGAAAACCAGACAGAGCAGATGTGCGGGAATAGGAATGTGAGGACAGAGAGGGGAGGGGGGAGGGGTGGGGGGATGAGTGAAGCTGGACTGCCTCAAAGCATCTGCTGCGACAGCCTCAGCACACTCTATGTTTCTGGCTCACCCTCTCAGCCGAAAGTGATGGCTCGCCAAACGAATTTGGCAGATATCACTCATTTGATGTTTGTCCAACAACAGATGGATCGCACATGGTGATTATTATTCGGATGGGGGGTTGAAAATACGGAAGGAAAGGGAGGAAACGATGCAGGATAGATGGATTCTTATGAGTGATGCAGAATGAGACTGTCCTTATCGGACAATCATTGGCCCGGGTTGATTGTTCACATGCTGAAAACGGTCAAATTTACATTTTCAATTACGTGGATTGCCTACAGTCCACATTGGTTTGAGAACAACCATAACCAAATAGTCTTAGTCTCCTAATCTTTACAAAATGTCCATCAGAGACGTGGTACATCAGAAAACACTGCATTCTTTTTGTGAAGAGCGCAACAGTGCAACATAATGAGACACATGCACACAACAGAGGAGTGAATGCAAGAGACGGTGCCAGCTGTCACGCTAAAGTGACAAATCTCAAATAAACAACTCCATGCCCAGACCTCTTTCTTCCTTACACACACTTTTTTCCCATCTTGGACTCTCACCCTCATCATAAATACAAACTTCCACTTTTATTGGCCCTCTATTTTAGATCTATTTCAGTTGTGCATAGTACCTCAGAGCTGTGTTTTATGGTCTTTACAAGTGCTGAACTGTCAGCACCGCGTGTTGCCTATTTCTCCAGATGCACACATTTCTGTTTCATTACTAACCAGTGATAGATTGATGGCTGGTTTGCGCCACTGGGCATTTTTCTGAGTGGTAATACAATTGTGTGCTGTGACTGTAAACACACTCAAAACTCTGAATCATTACACTGATGGGGACTTGCTATCTAATGTATGCCCGGAACACTGTCACATCAACCCTGCAGGCTACACGACACAAGCGGCACCCTCCCCCCCCTCCCCCCCCGGAGATAACTCCCGTCATTAACGTATTTATCTTAACCTCGATCTTTTCCTTAACCTAACCAGCATGCAACAGTTTCAAGGGCATACAACAAGGTCATGTAAAACTATGCACCCTTAGATAGACCTACTTGGTTTATCCATTATTAAAGTTCATTCCTTAGCTTTAGCATGAAGTTTGTTTCCTTACTAGCCCTGTGTTGCCATGGAGGTATGACGAGAAATGGAAACATAGTTAGGGCCTGGCTCATGTTCATTCCTATGAAAGTGGTTCAGTGGCGCATGACACTAAAATAGCTCGACTGCTGAGTGATAAAATTAACCGGACCTTCCTACGATCTTCCGCATCTATGGGCCCATAGAGCAAGTGCACTAGCATTTCCTTTAACTCCGCCTCCCAGCCGCATTCATAAAAATGGCAGCATGCAACTAACTCTGGATTCCGCTATTGGTGCATTTTACAACTTTTAGGACCTAATGGTTTAAACAAGGCCTTCTTACGCTTTTACACTGGGAAGTTGATTTTCCACAACAACAAAAAAAGATCCACTGATCTACTCTCTTTCTCTTTTTCAATGTAAGTCTGCAGGAAAAATCTTGCGCCCAATGGCATCACGTGACAGACCCGGAATTTGTCATTCCACATTTTGGCCATAAATTTGCTTCAAAGCCCAACGCTCTCCCCGGGGGCTTGGTCACGACGCGAAACTTTACAGCTGACTCCAAAATATATTTTAATAAAATTGATAGTTCTCTTTTTTTTTTAATCAGCTGAGCTTCTCGACAATCTTACCTTGTACTACCTGCAGAACAACTGCAGAAGATAAATTAGAAATGTTTTCTCTGTTCACCATCTGGATTTCAGAGTTTGTAATTATGTGCTGGGTCATTTAGCACCGAGGGCAGAATGTTAATGCAGGCGAGGTTTGTGTATGCACAGACAAACGAGCACAGACCCACACAGTTTTTCACAGAGCTCTGTCCTCCTGGCGTCAGGGTATATCCCTCTCGAGGAGCTGAGCAGGCTTCACTGATCTGCTGATCTTAATTAGCCTTCCCTAACATATGCATTCAGACCTGCCTTTCTCTCCCTCTGCCCCTATTCCCAATTATATCACCTTTTATTTAATTCATAAAGCTCTGCTGGTGCTCCATTTTCATACATGATGGGGAGTCGATTTGATTTCACCGTGAGCTGCTCTGATTTCAATGCTTTTACTACATGTCTACTGTTTCGGACCCACTGGTGTGCATACATATCCATCCATACAAAAAGAGCAATATACTCAGGAATATGTCATTAATGCCACACCTCCTCACATCCTCCCCTTTCTGTTGACGGTTTTCTATCAGCTCCCTTGTGTGATGGCAGTTGTCCTTGACACACCCTTCAATGGAGTCATTGTTATTCCATACCCTCTCAAGGTAGAAACTTTATCAAGCAGTCTCTTTCTCAGTATTTTACCCCCTCTACCTTTTTGTGTCCCTTTCAGTTCCTCTCTCTTGCTTTTGCACTCCATTTCCATTACCCCCGGTATCTTTTTATTCTTGAGCAGGTCGCTGCAAACACACGCACAAAACTTAAGACCTTTTCTCTCTTTAATTTACTTTCATCCCTACCTTTCATTGACCACCTGCTGCAAGACAAACACACACACACACACACACACACACACACACACACACACACACACACACACACACACACATTACATTACCTCAATGTGTGCATATGTGTGAACAAATTTTTCCGCATGATCAAGCAATGCCCACGATTTAGCCCAAAGCAAACACCACTGTTTAAGATGCAAAGGACACAACAGCACAGGTATTAGAGGGAGGATATGAACTGGTGGAACTAATAAGCCTCAAGCTTGATTGCCCTCTCTCTCTCTCTCTCTCTCTCTGTTTCTCTCTCTCTCTCTCTCTTTTATTTTTGCTTTTCTTTCCTCATTCTGTCTCTCTCTTTCCTTGTAGCCAATTTATTAAAAGTCAGTTTATCTTTCAAGGTGTTTGATTTGGGGAATGAGAAGAGGGGATAGCAAATATGTAGAAAAAGCTATGAAAATTGTCATTTTCTGAAAACTGGGAGTCATTAGAAATATGTACAGTCCTCACATCCCCTCTCAGGATATGTTTCAAATAAAATCAGAACAAACAGATGAGGCTATAGCCAAACTTTCTGTGCCTCTCCAGCTGCCATTTAGAGTGACACTATCAAAGTGGACATGTCTTAAAAACGAATTGTACAGCGAATAGTAAATATATAGTCTGCCAAAGTGATCTTTTCTTTATTGTGTCTGGCACGGAATTTGTAAGTAGACGTGCTAAGTAGACTGACATTCAAATGTCATGAAGGTTGTAGAAAACCCATATGTCCTTTGTTTCTACCCATGTTACTTTAGATATGAGGATATTCTTATATAGAAATAATATTTGGAAAGAGAGGAGTATCGATGCCAGGGTTCAAGTCTCAAATCATAGCTTGGATTACCAACTCTTTTCTCACTTTAAATGTAATTTGATAATTTTTATAATTTAATTTAATTGTTTTAGTTGTTGTTTTTTTCCTCATTTGATCATGACTAAATTCTGACCGAAACTTGAACCACGGCTGTTTCAGTTGCTAAATTATAACTCTATCCTTTAAGTAGTTTTACTGCATTTTGACTGTGCTGCGGATGTGCGCAGGGGAATGAATCTCTAATACTTTATGCACTTTAGGAAATTTCCTAAACAGATGAGTTGATATCTGATGTTATCTTATTTGAGAAATAGTAACATATTAATATAACTTGATTGCAGTTTTTATATAACCCACCTTCCTCCTTGCCATTCATGTTTTTCTTTTATTTTCTGTATTTTGTTTATTTCCCCATGTAATTATTTCCTCTCCAATAACAGCACAGCTCTTTCCTGCTCCTCTTGTTTTCAGTGTCACGCTCCAGCATTGAGTCAAAGTTAATCGGCTTTATTGTGCACTTTTATTGCGCTGTAGAACTTGGCAGTGAGCAAAAAGATAATGTGTGCTCATGAGCTCCAATCTTCTAAATTTGTATGAGATGGCTTAATTGGGGCAATATCCTAACAAAATCTTGTAGTGGTTTTGCACCCAAGGGAACACTGTATTTTCTGTTAAAGGCGGGATATTTTGGAAAGCAAGGAGACCTTCTACAGAAATCGTTGAGGTGGCAGGGACAAAAGAAACTTGGTTTGAAATGTTAACACATTTTTCATTCCAGTTCCCAAGATGCCGGTTCACACAGTGCTGAAGGAACTTTTAATTACATTCACGACTCGCAGCAGAATGACTAATGAGAATTTTAGGCTTTGTGGATCGTTGCCATTATTTTTTTGGATCCACCCCTCATGTATTCTGACTAATTGTTACCCAGCAACTTCATCAGTGGTTGGGCTCCACTTGTAATATATGCAAGTGAGATCAGTTATTTTATTAGAAAACTGTATGTAGGGTGTTTAGGTCCTTTAGGGTATGCTTTGGGAGAAAAGCTAATAGAGCATATGGTAAATGTCCTCATTTAAAGATTTCTTTTAAGTGGGCTGTTGGCTGCTTAGCACATTGTAAACAGTAATGTGGTTACAAACATTTCTAAAAGGAGAATTTAAAGTGTTGAACAAATAAAATAACGCCTGCTTTCAATCTAAAATCAGCACTTGTCTTAGATTTTGTTCTGCCATTTATAGCATGAAGTAAATGTTAACATAAATTAACATATGCGTTATGTAATATGTAAAAAAATATATTTTAGAGCTTCTCTGAATATGTAATGATTTCTTAAATCACAGTATGATAACTAGATTGGAGTTATAATTCACCAAGCATTCCATTTTATACAACAAAACTGAGTGACTTTGACACACATCCCAAGGAGTCAGTGTTTCTCTCAACAAATCAACAGATTCAGTCTGTGCTGGCCCCATGCACTGCTGTCACTATGGCAACACATTTTCCTCCTATCTCTCGCTGCCATGTAACCACCTTGCACCTGTCTGCGTCCAGGGAAGTTCTTATCTGGTTTTGACTTTGTCACTCTTCACTAGGCAGCGGGGGAGAACTGAATTCACAATGGCTCAAAAGCTGTAAACATAAACAAGCTTTCCAAGACAGACATGTTTTCCTTCTACTGACAATTTGTGAAGTCACACAGGAAAATGCAGTGGGAGTTGGGTAGGTCTATAGGATTCAAGCGTGTCTTGTGTCAGTATGGGTTCCTGGCATTTAAGGCAAACTTTGAGATTGGCCCATCAAACCATGGGTATATAAAGAGAACTGGATATAGTGTTGTATCTATGAAAGTTACTCAGTGGCGCATGAAGTAAAAAAAAAAGTTAACTTCCTGGGTGTAAAATGACCTGCTCTTTCACATCTATGGGAGAGCAAGCCCACTAGCGTTTAGCCTTTAACCCCGCCTCCTAACTGCTCGGCCTCGTTCACATGGACGATGGCAAGAAAACAACTATGGATTCGCCGATTATGACATTTTACAACTTTAAGGACATAATAATTTAAATAAGGGCTATTTGTGTTTGTAAAGGGAAGTTAAGTTACCTTAAGAACAACAAAAAAAGATCATACAAAGATAAAAGATAAAAAATGTCAGATAAATAGTCCTGTTCGTCTTCAATCTAAACTGAAAGCTTTTTTGCTTGTGACATTTAAACATCCTGCTTGAAAATCCGAACAAGTGTGTAAGTTAAGAAGCTAAGTAGAATAAAATAACTAACTTCATCGCAGTACAAGGACAATGTGCAATCAATATTTAAGACCTCTTTTGAACACATTAAACAAACATTAAAGAGTTAACTGGAGAAATCATTGTCAACCAATGGAACCATTGTTAGCTTAAGTAGCTAGCTACAGCTGATTTCTTTTTCTACCTTTATCTGATATCAACGACCAATTGTTTCAAACATCACAAATTAACTTGAGTGGTAAATCTGACACTGTTATCGTTGTCACCTGCATTATGTGCTGTGCTTGATCAAAAAGCTTGACAGGCATAGCAACAATATATATGGGTTGTGTGGGGCTTATCCAACTGTCATTTCCACCATATGGGTATGTCTGTTTCCTTCATTTAATTCCTGTCCTCTTACAAATCAATCTCCACACAGCTCTGTGTCTCAATTATTCATTCCAGTTTTGATTTGTCTTTCTGAGAAGAAAGAAGACACCTCAGATCCAGCTTGGGACTTAGGCTTCATTCTGTTTGTTCATTCAGCACAATGGGGATCTGTGAGGAAAAGTGATTTGCTTTGCTCTTTTGTGTCCAGAGGGCCACATCAAACTTCAGGTATAATGAGAGGAGGGGTTCAGCTACAGACTATTTCATTAATCTCACTGAACAGTATTCTATCTCTTACAATATATCCTGTCATTTTTCTTTTAATCTTTCCAATAGTAATCAGAATATATATTTTCATTTAGCCTCTCTGTATCAGAACATTTTAATTTAAACTGGAGACCTCACAAGAGGAGCAGTCACATTACCAGGCCCTGATGAGCTGACAACACCTGCACTTGTCTTTAGAGTGTTAAGCTGGTACGAATACTCCCAAATTATGCCCAAACGCCATTAAAATGTCCAGAATGGCTTTAACATCTGATCATGTGGGTCTGAAAAGATCCTTTTAAAATCCTACCCTGGCCTACATTTCATGTTTTGGAAACAAGGCAGCAAGGAGAAGCTCACTCCAGTCTTTTAAAATAAATAAATGACAAGATTAAAAAAATAAACAGTGTCTATCATGTCTAAATCTCTTTGTGATCATTCATTTGTGTTTTAGGGCAGTAAATCATGGCTAACCAGATAGCAATGATTCAGAGGTGATACCATTAAACCGCAGCCGGATTTAAAATGTAATCAGAATCATCTTAACACAAAAGAATGAAAAAAAAATGTAGTGGCTACTCACACATTGAAGAGATTGAGGCCGATGCGGTAGAGGCGTTTTCGCATGACATCAGTGGACAGCGTGGGTGATTTACAGCTGGCGGGATTCTCACAGTGGTAGCGTGGCAGGCTGAGGATCATGGCCTGCAGTGCCTCCTTGGACGAGGCTTCAGATGTGGAGCGTGCCTCTGTGGACGTGCTGCTGCTGCTCATCTGCTCTGAGCTGTTATCTGCTGTCTCTGAGCTGCACCTCTTGACCTCCAGCAGTGGTGGAGGGGCGTGAGGGAGCTCTGTGGGTGGTGGCATCACCACCACAACGTCCTCTGGGCTTTGAGGAGCAGCCATCTTATCCAGAGGGGTTAGGGGAGGCTGATCCTCCTCCCCCAGCTCTTCTTCACTTGGTGGAGGAGCAGGGAACTCAACATCCAGCTCGCCTTCCTCAAAGTCTGATTCTGGGGGTGGCGGGGGCTCTTGTGGGGGCGGTGGTGGATCTATGGGTTCGGCTGGGAGCTCTGCAGAGGGAGGAGGGGGTTCTTGCGAGAGGCCATGAGGAATGAAGACTGGAGAGGAGTTTGTTGTTGTGGAAGTAGATGTGGTCGTCGTGGGGGCTCCTTCTTGTTGGACGCAGCTGCCGAGGGTGACGGTGGACGATTCCATGACTGAGGATGAAACACGGAAGTTCTGGCTGTCGAACTGCACCGTCACATCCCGGAACGCCATCATCAGCTTGCTTGCACTTCTCGACAGGTCACTTGGGTCCAGTGGGCCTTGATGAAGCGTTGACTCTCCCCCAACACATCCTTCTCCTCCTCCACCACCACCTCCTCCTCCTCCACCTGCTCCTCCACCTCCTGCTGCAGCTGCTGCTGCTGCTGCTGCAGCACTGAAGGAGTCGGCACCGAACTGATAGGTGCCGCCTTCTTGCAGTGAGCACATGGTCTTCAGGCTCCAGTTGCTGAGTGCATCGTCTATGGACTTTGCCAGTGACTGGACCTGTTCGGTGAATGAGTCTTCCAGGTCGGTCAGGGTGCCACCAACTGTGGCAGGCAGAGATGGTGAGCGCACCAATGGGATGCCTGTCAAGTTGTAGCCTTCTGCCAGGGCCCGCTCAGCAGAGAAACCCTCTGTGTTTTGCACGCGGACCTTGCGCAGGGAGATGCGTCTAGGCAGACGACTCTCCAGTAGCGAATTGCGGATCTTCTCGAAGTTCTTGCTGAGCTGGTACTGGCGGAAGGCAGTCTGGATCTTGCAGGCAGCACGGCGGGAGATGAGGTGGCCACCGTATTTGTGCTCTAACATTTCGATCTAAAAAAGGGAAGAAAGAAGGATAGAAAAGGAAAATAATGAATTGCTGGAATTTCTGTTGATTTTTTTTAATTCACAAGAAGCAGATTGCAGCCTATAACCTGTAAAGGCAATCTGCAATTATTAGGAAAATCATAGCTGTCTCAATAATACATGACAATTATGGCTGTGTACTGATTAGAAATTGCAGAACAACCACAAGATAGACACAGATTGGCAAGTCAAAACATTGCCAAGGACTCCCATAATCCCCTTTTTCACGGATGGTTACATTTATGCAAAGGTCACTACCATTTAAAAAAAAAAAAATGTCATCATGCTCCTGCCTGTCACTGTGGTGCATGGAAGATGAATATGGCATATGAGTTGAATGTCAGCGTGAAAAAACAGGTAGAGTGAGGGAAAAAACTGTGGAGGAAAAAAGAAAAAGAAATTAAAATCCCAGGAGATGAAAAGGGTTGTAAAGTCCAATTTTAGGAAGAAGCAGGCAAAATGAAAATATCAAAATTCCAAATTTAAATAATAATATCCTCACATGGTTCAGTAATTATTTTCTTCAAGCTGGCCGTGTGATGTGTGCACTGAACCCACATACAGTTTGTTCAAAGTCACTGTTTGAAAGAGAGACCAGAGTAAAGGCTGACTCATGGCATTTGGTCAAACTGTTCATTTTTCTTCGGCAAATAAAACTCATAATCTGTGAGAATTCCATAGAGAGGTCCTCCACGCAACTTTAAATTGTCTGAAACTGAACAAGCCATTAATCTTGCCTGTGAAAAATTGCTCAAATGCTGTGGGAAATAGATAGAGATGTAATATAGCCATTCTTATCCGGCAGCAGCTCAAACACTAGATGAAACCTCTTTGAGTTTCCCAGAACAATCAGGGTGTGGGTATCTTTGGAAGTGCCCAGAAAGTGCTCTTATCTTCTCCGGTCACTCTAAAATCCTTTTCATTCAGACTAAATCAATGAATATAATTCAGTTTCTGTTCTAACTGTATCAAGGGCACGAGTGTGGAGGAGGCTTCAGCTTTGAAAGAATAGCAGTGTCACCTTCCGTCATTTAACAAATATGAAGAATTTGAAAAGAAATTCAATGCTGCAGAAATGGTGCATGTTAAAAATCACATTTAATTCTGGGAAATGGAAATCCTTGCTGTTCCCCCCCTCGGTGTTTTCTTCAGGAACTGGTTTCTTGTATCGGGGGGATGTGTACATGAGGATTAGTGTGGCCCAAGTAAAATATCCTTCCTGTAAATTCAAATGCAATTGAACGAACGGTTACAGCGGCCACGAAGGATCAAAATGTGACTTTCAGCTGCTAATCTCCTTTTGCTTTAGTACTGGACAAAGTCACCCAACCACCTCCTGATAGGCTGTAATGCCTCGAGGGTTTGCAATTTGTGATAAGTGGTTAGTTCAAGATGCAGCCTCTGCCGTTGTCACTGGAGGAACGGAATCACATACAAAGCTCTTTAGAAAAGTGGAATGACACTGAAAATCCATCTTATCTACAACATTTACATTTCACTGCAGAGCCTCCGCGAGCAAAGTTAGACGTACTGAGAATATTAAGGTGGTTTCTGAATAGGACACTGGTTCGGAGCTCTACTGTATCTGCTGATGGCGACTTCTCATTCGCTGTCAATTTGTGAAGACTGGTCGAGCTCAGCCTGAATATTCATCTCTTTTTAATCAGGATTGTTCTGTGACTGTGCTGTGTGCACTCTCGAAATGACAAGGTTAGCCTTATCGCAGTGACTGCGCTCCAAAATAAACCTTGTGTCGTTTTTTTTTTTTTTTAAAGGACAGGCACAGAGGTAATATGATCTCATTACTCAGAAAGGTGTCCCTCATCAAAACAAATTCTGCAAAGAGTCTACTGCAGAGGTGCCCTTGGTAGTGAGAAAGGGCCGTCAGTGTGGCTGCGTTTGATTAAATGTGGCAGGCGAGCTTGTTTGTTTTGCCTTCTGCGTAAGCAGGTTAGGGGACAATGAATAAAGCATTTGGGTCGCGTTGCTTTCTTTCTTTCAGAGTGTCGATCTGATACATTTTGCCACTCAGATTACGGCCACCAGGACGAGCTGGGGCATGATAGATGGAGAGGAAGATGGGGAAAAAAAGGGGACAGGATTTCATGCCATTCTAAGATTGTGTTGGGACTATAGATGTGCTGTATACTTCTGGTTTAACTTCTTTGTTGGAGGTATTTTTATCATCAGAATGTTTCACCAATATTCACTCTCTTTTAGCTCAGTTTTTGTTCTCTACCAACTCTGAAGGGAAATATTTGACACTTTAGCTGCTAAATGCTTCACTATTTTCTCCTCTCCTCCCACTCTATACATTGTTTTCACGTTTTCATAGATACACTTCTACATACAGAGCTCGACTCAAGTGGATGCTGGAGTAGAGGTGGCAAAAAGATGGATGTTCAGAACACTAAAGGAACAAGAAAACAAGTGCATTGATGGGAAGGTAAGTAGATATAGAAAGAGGTGATGAAATGGCTGGCCGCGCCAAGAGTGGCACTGCTGAAAATCCTTCCCATTAGCCGACTGTCAGTTCTAACTCTGATCACTTCACTAAGCGCTGATGGAGAGAGATTATTCCGGAGAGGCAGTGCTTTGAGAGCACAGTGATGGCACTGCTCTGTTCCACCAAGGTCTAAATCGATTTTGACGGGCAGATCAGCAGCATGCTGACCTCATGTTCCCCTCTGAACGAGGGGGAAAAAGGTGGAAAACAAACCAGTGCAAAGTGGTACAACACTGCAGTGTGCAATTCTACATATACTTTGAAATGGCAAGATACTACTGACAGGAAAAGGTGTAATTCTTCAATAAAAGAATAAATAAAGGCGATGGCACATGGAAATATTTAAAATCAAGGACATACAAAGGAGCAGATCTTTAAAACTTGTGATGTCAAATATGCTACACATCCACAAAAAGGGGGCTTTAATATGAGTATAGATATTTGACTTAATGGTCACATTGAAATAGAAATGTGAGCTCAAATGAGAGTTGCCGGAGCAGAGGCGGATTTTCAGATATCATCAGATAGTGATGGTGGATATCGTGGCTTGAAATATGGGTCTTATGTATGAAATATTAATACCCAGAGGCTCTGGAAAAGGAATGTGTTTTAGTCTGGAAATGTTTGTACTTTAAATGAAAATGTGTCTCAAAACAAAAGGTCAACCAAAAGTACAATATGCGGAATGTTTTTTTCATGATTTCAAAGAGCAAATTTAATCATGTGCCTAGATTTCTTTCCCACCCTCTGCTTTTCCAGCATTATGAGATTACATTTCATGTAGAATACTAATTAGTGCTTATTTATAATACTAGCTTGTGGTGAAACAGTTTGGTTGTCTCTGAGGCAAACAGCAACAAATTACGACCAATTGAAAGGAGTTGATCAACATTTTGGGAAATATTCGTATTTGCGTTTTATACATGGAGTTAGATGAGAAGAGTGGTATCTCTCTTCTCATCTAACGCTCATACTAACTCATAACTCTAACTCATAAGTGTAGTTCCCAAAATGTCACACTATTCCTTTAAAAGAAAAATCAATGCCACAGGAACATGACAACATGGCTGTCCAGGGGGAACAATGCACTGTATTTCCTTTTTTAGCCATAATCTTTTAGTCTCTTCTTTAAATTAGCAAGAAAAGACTGATGTGTGTAAGTAAAACAGCAGATTATCAGATCTCACATGCTGCAGAAATAGGGGTGGAATGCAAAGCCACGATTATTAGCCTTCATGCACACTGTCTTACAGCACAGAAACATATGCATGATTAATGAGATGATTATATAACAGCAAAACTGGGACACAACTAATGCTGACTGTATTACGAGATGAGGGTGACAATAAAAGACTGGATGCCATCTTCTGATGGTGATCAGTTAAGCTGAGACATCCTTGACCAAAGTCAGTTTGTGAAAGAGGTCAGTGGTTACTGAAAGACTAATTCTGACGCAGAAAAAAATGCAGTCTCGTTAGTGTGGCAAAACAACATGAGATGTTCCAGGCAGCAGCAACCTATTGAACAATATCATCACATTTGCCAATCCATGCCTTTTTGCATCATCAGTTTCAGGACAAGCTGCTAGACATATCGATCTCGCCCTTGTTTGTAATGTCTTGTCTTTGTGTGCCGCTTGCGCAGTCAAGTGGCATTATGAGTGCCATCAGATTAAACTTTTCACCATTGAATGTTTCACTTTATGGAGATTAATGCCTTTTGATTCATGGGTACCTCAATTTCTCAAGCAGAGATTAGCAGCAATTACAGAGCAGGAACAGTCGTTTCAAGTCAGTTTGAATCACCTATCACTTCATCTTCCCGGAAAACAAAAGGCTTTGCAGTCTGCAGAGATTGAACCTGCATCACTTTCTTTACCAAAACCTTTCCGTTTGATGAACAACTTTGGAGTAAATTTGTCCGTGCTCTACAAATAGAGAAAAGTGTTGTGTTCCTAAGGCTTTGGCTCGGGAGTTTTAATAGACTCAGAGCAGATGACAATACACATAATCAGAGAAACACTAAAAAAAACATTTAAACGGAATTCAGTTTATTGTATAATAAGATCACATGTTTTTTTGTGAAGATTTTATTTGGTTTTTAGTTAGATTAACAAGCATTGAATTGGTGCTAGTGGTGGGTTTATGGACTTGTATAATTTTAGCAGTGTTTGAGCTTTGCCGGGTATTAAAAAGCTTGCCTCCCTCCAACTTGATTTTCTTCCTCATCATGCTGCCTTTCAGTGAGACTGATTTGCAATAACGTTTGTTTTTATCAGCAGCCATACTGATGAACATTTATATAATTTTGAAAACTATTATTTGGCATCTTATAAGATATTATGATTTTGTTCAAGAAAGAGATCAAAGAGTTCATTGACTCCAATTGTTTTCCTAATGATCCTTACTGCTGTAAAAATATGTATTATATAATTATAACTCCCCCAGTTTAGAGTTGTTGCCTTTTCTTCTGTAAACCATAACCTTTGTGCCTTAGTTGTGGTTACTGTATGGCACAAGGAATTTGTACTTCATTTATATAAATCAAAATAAGAATAAAACTTACAGATATGCATCTTAATTTCATGAACAAAACTGCCGAAGGCAGGAACATGTACATGTAAATTCACCAGCGTTCTACTATAAGGCATAATTTGAAATTCAATGAGGTTCTAAATTTAAACCAGCTTGAAAAAAACACAAAAAAAGGTGAACTAGAGATTTCATCACGAGGTTCCTCCCCTGCAATCAAGGTATCGCCCCGCAGATCCAATTACTCTGACATTGATCTGCACATGCATCAAGCCCCTGCACCCCCAACTGTACCGACAGAAGATCAATCTAGCTGATCGCTTATCTCCAGCGTTGTTGACAGCGAGATAGTGGGAGAGATGTGAGATTAAAGGAGTGAAAATGGAGGTGAGAGGAAAACATAAGTAAGGAGCTGAGGTTAAAAACAAACTTTAGTTTCAAATAGGTAAGCGATGAGTGAGGAAAGGACCGAATGAAAATGGAGCTGACAGAGAGTGAAATAAAGCAACCATCCCACTCAAATGCATTTGTTTCATTGGTCACTTGGGCGATGGATTTTAGCAAACATCAACCATAATGCTTCAGTTGCTCGTTTTGCATTTGCGTATGTTAAATTGAAATTGAAACAAATATTGAGAAAGAAGAGCACAATCCAAATGACAGTGACAGTGTCACCTCTGACACTATCGGCATCATTTGGATTGAGATATATCTTCACAGTCTGGTGCCCTGAGGCTGAGAAACACTTAAAACCAGAGTGACTATGTTTACCGATTGTTCTGGGTTGTTGATTGTCAATTGAGGTTGAGTAAGGCACGCCACACTTACAGTGATAGTAATGGATGTCAATAACAGAGACTTCTGCAAACTTTTGTGCCTCAGAAAGAAAACAGTTTGTCCATTAACATTGTAAAACCTGACAAAAAGCACGCATGATGTGCACTTTTTATATTTAGGCCTGCAACTAAGATAAATCTCCATTGTCGATTAAAAGATTTCCCAGAGCTCAGGTCGATTTCTTCCAAAACAGTCCGTAATCCAAAGATGATCAATTTAAATGTTATAAAACAGAGGAAAGCTGCCAATCCACACAATGGAGAAGCTGGAATCTGTAAAACCTTGGCTTTTCTGCTGAAAAATCTGTTTTGCACTTCCATACAGTTGGGGGATGCACACAAGACAGATCAGAAAAAGATTTGTCAAATGAGCAGAGGTGGAAATATACTGACTTGTCTTCCTTCAAGCTTCAAAAACAGTGGAGCATTCATTTCCCATAATGCAACATAACAGCATTTCATTAAACCCATGCTGCCTCCTAAATGCCTACTTCTTTCAAACCACACACTTTCCTTTGTAATGCAAACAGCCTGTTAAAAACTGTACGTGTCAAGTCCAGACCAAGACAACCCTGATGACATCATTTTTTCAAACTTTGAAAAGCTTTCCGTCAGAACCACATGGACATTATTCAACTGCTTTCTCAGGCTTGTGACGAGAAAACTGAACTTCATGTGCAAAATCGATGGAGTGCCCCTTTTAAAATATTAAATGAATATGAAAATGATTAAGCTCTAATAATATTATTAATCTCAATGAAGATCTGAGTGGCAGAAAACTGATCAGGAGCACAGACCGAGCCCCACAGGTTTGCCCCACAACTCTGCTGCCTTACCTGGTTGAAGATCCATGGACTGGAGAATGTTGGTTGGATGGATGATAATGAAAACGAATGGCGAATGTTTGATGGTTCTTGAAATGGAGATGATTATGTCATGATTTCCAAGCCCCTGATGAACAGCGTGATAAGAACACAAACATGAGAACATGGAAATGCACGTTTAAATACAGTCACAGTTCATAGACATATCGGTTTCAGACAAAATCAGTTTAACTGGCTGCAACAAGATGAGAACAGATAACAGTCACATGCTTTTATTCTTCATGGAAATGGGGGCTTTTCATCATCCAGAGGATCTCATAAAGCAGCAGAGAAAAGACAAACGAAAAGGCTTTCCATTCATGCAGATACAAACGCAATTTGTTTGCACATTGTCTTTATTTTACCCTGATGTGTGTACGTGTACGTAAGGATCGTTTGCAAAGAAATACAGTGTATAAAACGTAATGTACATGAGTTGCTCTACTTCCAGTAAATTACAACACAGCAGTAAAATATTGTCGTATGAATTATATAGTACTTTCAGAAGAATTTGGTGAGAGACGAAAAACCATATGAGGATGATGATGAAATGATGACATGACAATGATGGTTCATGAAAATGAAGAAAAGGAAGCTCATCATTAGTTGATACAGTTTGGAAAGTCTAGAAGTGCCAATAGGGATCAATGCGACAAACAACGAAAAATCAAAATCTCATCAAAAACCAGTTTCTCTCCCAAAACACAAGTTTCCTCTTCAGACAGGAATATCACAAACATGTCAGACCACAAGACGTACAATACACACAAGCCACGTTACTGTACCTGCCGCCCTCCCGCTCCCCTCACCCAAACAACACACCAACCCTCCCCCATCCCCAACACAACCCTACCTGCTTATTTTTGAGGTCAAGCGAGAGCTCATAGTCGGAGGTGGTGGAGTGTGAGCCGGCCCCGTTGCGCTGCACCCTCAAGGGCGACGCCGTGTGGTGCAGGCTGGCTCTCCTCCCCGCTCCACCTCCTTTTGCTCCTCCCCCTTCCTCCTCCTCCTCTTCTTCCTGTGCAGCTTCGCCCTCGCGTCGTAGGGCCTGTGCCTCCTCTCCCTCTTGCTTTGTCTTTTGCTCCACAACTTCTTCCAGCGTTTCCTCCTCTTGCTCCACCACCATCTGCTCCTCTCCGCAAGGTGAAGGGGCATCAGGGGTGTCCTCTGCTGCCTCCTCGCTCGGAACCTCGACTTGGGGCTGAGGCTGAGGCTGAGGCTGAGGCTGTGGCTGAGGCTGATGCTGAGGCTCGGGCTGAGGCTCGGGCTCGGGCTGGGGCTCGGGCTCGGGCTCGGGCTCGGGCTCCGGTACAGGCTGGGATTTGGGTTCGGGTTCCGGCTGAGGAATGGTTTCGGCCTGGGGCTGAGGTTGAATCTGTGGTTGGGGCTCACACTGAGGCTGTGGAGGTTGAATCTGTGGCTGAGTCTCTTGCTGCTGTTGCTCGGGCTGAGGTTGTGGTTGTGACTCGACCTCACTCTGCAGCTCCCCCTCTCCTCCCTTCCCTTCCTCCCCAATAGACGAGTCTGGAGAAAGGTCATCGCTGCAGAAAGGAGGAGAAAACGCAGAGTGAGGTTGCTGCTGCATCCGTGGTGAGCTCTGACCTCTTCTCCAGGCTGCCTGGGTTAGTGGTAAGAAGTTGACCCTTTTTTTTGCATGATCTCTCAGTCTGCTACCAATTGTGTGCAGGGCCAGGTCTTCTGTCTACCTGCTCTGTTCTGTCTGCTTCTCTTGTCCGTCTAGACACTGACAGACAATGAAACAATGAAGTAAAAATGTACAGCACAGAACAGCTGACAAAACCACAGTGTACAAAAGTGAAAAAAGGATCAAGAGCCATTTATTTCAGCAAAATCTTCAAAAGAGAAAATGTGAAAAAACAAGAAAGCTGACAGCCAAAAGTGACACACACCCAACACACACACAGACATGGGGGACAGTCATGCAGCTATTACAAATGTCCCTACGCTTTTTGGACTATATGTTTGAATGGTTGCGTGTATGAGTTTTAGTGTGGGAGGTGGCTTTTTATGGTGTAATTAAACAATAACGTAACACACGAGGGGAAGTGGGAATCTGTGTTGCTGTGTTTGGGTTTAATCTGTTTTATCTGTTTTATCACTGCTGTCGGTCTCTGACTTGCTGTAATGCTGTTTCTATGTGGATAATGTCATACATGCATTGAAATAAGGTTTGACTCTGAGGTAGAGGCTTTTCTGTCATGCTGTTGTTATTAGCAGGGATACATTGGAGCAAAATAATCTGTCAACCAAAAGACACATCCACAATAGGCTTGTTTAACAGCGGCCATTGTGACATGTCATTGAAAGGTAAACACAGCTGTAATTATGGCCCGGTTGCATTTAGGTGGGTCAGGGCCGTAGTATTGTGCATGCTGGCTCACTGAATTGGCTGTGACACACTAGATACTACAGCTACATATTTATTTTGATCAATTACACCTGCGTTTATCTGCAATGACATCAAAAGGGCTGCTGTGAAAAAAGGCCTATACGATAGCAAGGACACCAAAACATGAAAATGCCTGATGTCTTTAAAATTGCATAAGATATGAATTGGTATAAAGCCTTGTATGAAAGCTGAAGTCACACAGTGTATCTACAATATGACAACTGTTTAGTCTGTTAGCATGCCAACATTTGATAATTAGCACTTTAAAAAAGTACAGCTGAGGCTAATGGGAATGTCATTTTTCTAGTATTACACTTTTGACCTGATGATGGCGCTTCTGTAGGTGAAAAGTTAAGTGATCATTGAAGTCAGTCCAAGTAATCCTGAATGTTTCTACTACATTTTATGGCAACTCATCCAATAGTTTTTGAGACATTTCACCTGAAAACAACAAACGTTAAAGCCACCATCTGGAAACCATGAATGTTGAGATATTCAATTAGATAAATGAAAGTTTTTGACCTGCTAGATACAATGTCCAAGGATCACCAAATGTATTAGAATTCATCCCCTGGGCAACGTGACTGCTTGTACAAAATGTCATGGCAATCCATGGAATAGTTGTTGAGATAATTCAGATTGGACAGAAGTGTTGGGATGGCTGAACAGCATTGCCATGACTGTAGCAATGCTGCCAGCATAATATACGCACAAATAAATCAAATAAATCAAATCAAGTCCTGCTTACATTTCTGCGTCAGCATTTTCAGTTGTACAGATGTTTTATAAGCAACATCTTAAGTATCAGCAGATTTTCCTGAAGTATCCTTTTAAATTCGAGCACGGTTTTCCCACTAGACAGTGTGATAACAGCTAGGCGTGTTATTACCTAGATTAAGAGCAGACGTTTTTTCTCTCTTGTTGGATACGGTGATGAGACTGGAGTCAGTGAGCACAAAATCAGGACACTCAGGCTGCCATATGCAGAGTGCTGCAGTACAACATTGGCATGACTCTCCCCGGAGGGGGAGGAGGCATCAGAGAAATTACAACGTTTTTGTCTCAACAGAAATCTGTGTATTTGCGGAAAAAGAGTTGACAGGTGAGAAAATGTAACCTCTACATACCCGCCTATTGTGTGTGTGTATTTGTGGCTAAAATTTGCTCTGTGTTTTGTATGTACACAGCCTTAAATCTGAAAAATGACTCAAACTGATTTGTGTGCACCAGAATCCCGTCTGTTTCCTCTTCCTGCACAGGAGGCTCACTTCTCATCTTCATCACACATGGCAGCACATAAGCTTGAGGAGAAAGTATCTTTAGCGGGGATATAGCTGGGTCTACAACTTCTAAAATAGAGCTTGTACGAGTAATGAATAATGAATAGAGAAATAAAGTCTGCTGCTCCAACACTCAACTTGCAGGTGAGGTTTTTACTCGCGCAAAAAATAGATCTGCCTGAAAAACACAGAGGACTCCTTTTAGGAGGAGAGTCGTTCTGTTGCCTACCTACCGTCTCTGCTCACAATGCTTCCGCTCATTGTTGTGAATCAAAATGTTCCTATTTGCATTTTGCGGGAGTGCTTGTTCTGGTGGGAGATAATCTGACAACCAACAGGCTACGTGTGGCTGGATTTTTAAAAAGTTACATGCGCTTTGGATAAGGTTTTCAAGGGGATTATTTGTGAGGGGACACAGTAAAAAAAATTCTTCATATTAAATGACTGATAACGTAATATATGCACGTGTGTGTATTTATGTAAAGCATAGAGTCATTGTCAACAAATCCAACGACGGCTTCCCTTTCCTCCAACCTCTAAGTCACTCACACTCCCTCTCCGCATATCAACTTTTCTCATCCTCTTTCCTTTCATCCATTTTGTCAAGCTCCCTGTCATCCTCGCTGTCCAACCGTCCCTTTTACACACACACACACACACATACACACACACACACACACACACACACACTTACACACACACACACACACACACACACACACACACACACACACACACACCCACTGCCACTCTGTCCCCCTCCAGGTAAGGAGATTGAGCGGTTCCAGGTGTCAACGTGACTGACGAGGCGGAGACAAGCCCTGGATGCTGCCTCTCTCTCTCCTCTCATCTTTACATACGTCAGTATTGAAGACGGATGAGCGAGCGCAGCGGCCTCAATGCATTCAGTCCAGAATATAATTACAGTGCTCGCTTATGTCTTCTGCTCTCTCTGCCATGATTGCTAACAAGCTGGTGCTGTAGTCTTATGTGAGTTCAGGTCTTTGTGTATCGGGGTGCATGAGAGTATCGGCTTCATTCTGCTTCTGGCTGCACACAATTTCCATATGTGCAGCCTTTGCAACTGTGTGGCATTTTGCAGCATTGCAGGGATGTGAAACATTATGCTGAGTATATGTGAATAGAATGTGTGCAGACATGCAGTTTTGAATGTGTGTTTGAATGTGTGTTGTTGTATGTGTGTGTATAAGCACAGGTCCTTTGTTCGATGGTGGAAGAAATATTTAGATTCAGAACTTACTCAACTGCATGTAAAAGTTGCATGTAAAAGTATTATCGGAAAAATATGCAAGAATTCAAATGATCCCAGTGATTGATATATTGTAATATTATTAAGTTTTCAGTTTTTCAGCAGCATGTTACAAATATAGCTGATAAAACTGGAGCTTTAATTGCATTAAATCAACGCGTCGTCCAAAAATTATATGACAAAATATTTCCGGCCATGCTCTCTAGAACGACATAAAGAAGCTGATCTGACGCCACCTCCAGCAGGACAAGATCATTTGTCTGTGCCTTTAAAAAGCCGGTTTGGTTAGGTTCAGGTTCAAACACGACTTGGTTAGGTTGAGGGAAAGATCATGGTTTGGGTTAAAATAAGTATTTTGTTAGTGGTTACTATAATAAATCCATAGTTAAGGTAATGGGACAATCGTGGCCATGCTTTGAAAAAAAGTTGACTGTCAGTAGGAAACGTGAGACGAACAGCTGTCTCCTGTGTAAAAGTCCTGTGTTTGGTTGCACTATACTTCCACCCCGAACTCCTCCCTACAATGACTGTCACTCTCCAACTGTCTACTGACTTCCGACTAGTCCGTTTAATGTGGATGGGAATAATAAAATTATTCACGATTTACTTTTAGAAGGGCACATAAATATAAGAGAACATATTCGAACCCTAACTATATTTCATGTTTTCTGAAGCCAGTATCCTGCAGCCATTGGAGGTACTATATCTTCTGCATTCGAAAAAAAAGGATGTCTACATTTGAACTGTTTTGTATTGTATCTCAAAATGTGTTCAACAACTACGGGTGAGTAGTTCCACTGGGAGAGAGGATCAACTACTGATAGCATTGAGACCCAGCGCTGTAAGGGCGATGACATCTGACCGGAAGACCACCGCCTTTCTTGATTATGTCCTCAGTCGCTATGGACTGCTTTGACTTTCATTAACCTTGATCGTGCAGCTTTTGCCGCATCATCATTGTAGAGGTGTGCAGCAGCAGAGATGAGCTATCGTGCCGTGTGACTAGTGGGGTTCAAAGGGTCTTTCCTCTGGCGGACTGCAGCCAAAGAGTCGCTGAAGAGGGCATCGTGTGAGAAAAAAAACCACGTCAGCAGAAGTCATAGCATATGAGATCCCTGAAGAAGCTGCTTGCTGCTATGCTTTCTTGTTCAAGAATATATATATATATATATATATATATATATATATATATATATATATATATATCATAGGGGGTATATCTATTATCATACTGCTCATAGAGAATTCATTAAGAAGATTCTGCATTAATAAGCATATTTCTTTCTTCTGATGAATGTAGAGGGTAATGTGCGGAGCAAATGGGCAGGATTCAAAGTTTCTGCAAGAAGTAAAAACATGACGTAGTGTCACATGCACAAAGTTCAAAGTATGATTACATGTTAAAATGCTGCATTATTCCCCTTAACATGGAGACAATATCTGAGTCTGAGAGGGAAGTAAAAGAAAGAAACACACAGATACAACTTTCCAAGTTCTGTTTTGCACCACATTTGTCTTTCGACTGCAAATCATTTTCAACTGAAAAAAAATATATCTATTAAGCATCAAAAAGACTCTCTAATCATGAGGTCAAGTATAGTGATTTTTTTCACTTAGCGATCAAAGAGAGTGCATAACCTAATATCCTCCTTATCTTTATTAATGGCCTAACTTGGTTAACCTTGTTAACCTCCATGTGAACACGTATTCACCACTGTTCAGTTTGGGGCACTTCATTGACTTTTACTTATTTTGTGTCACTGTTAAAATATGAAATGCTGGTGTGAGAGGTCAGGGCTACAGTGGGAAAAGTGTTTGTGTGTGTGTGTGTGATTGCAACGTTGCTGTTACGTTAAAAGTTACCTGTTTTCGTGACATTAGTACCTACTGAGAAAGTACACTTGAAGAGTACTTTTGCGTTACAAAAAATTAAAACTTATTTTTGTGATTCCTTGCACATGCATGCTGGTTTTATTGTCCAGAGGGCGCGTAGCCTTCTGTACGCATACCTTTTGAATGTATTGCCTCTACCGTCATTGAATAACCTCGTCCACGGCATCTGTAAATCTGACAGGCAATATCCCCTTTACAGCTCTTTATCATATCGAGGTAGCTGGCAAATGTTTTTCTCTGTCAGGCACTATTCCCTCCATGTTATGGATCACAGTTTGTTTTATTAATAATCTTATGGAGAGATGGATACTCTACAGTTGATATTCTCACCACCACTTCACCGGCTACAGGCTTGTTAATTTCCCTCCGAGTGACACCTTGTTTCAGAGCTGTAGCACCGGCATCGTTCTCTTCCTTGATGCGTCTACCAGCACCAACCAGTGTTAGCTGTGTGTATGCAGGTGCTTCTTCAATTTGGAAGTAGAGTTCTTTCTAACTAAATAACTGATTACTTGAATTGCAAACTAACACTTTTTTCTAAATTTGTATCTGACCATTCCCTCAACACTGGGTATGGCTGTGTGGATATGAATAATGAGGAGATGAGGCAGAGCATGATGGTGACAGAGGTATAGAGAGAAAGCTCTGACTCAGGAAATGAAGGAGTGAAAGCCTGAGCTCACCAAATAATATTGATGTACAAAAAGAAAATCTGATTTCATGGCAACTTTGTAAAGACTGAAAAAATAACCACGGTGATCATCAGCGTTTATACAGGGTGGGTTAAAAGAAAAACAACAAGCTGAATTATGGGAATTGTAGGATTTACCATATTTTAAGCTTGACCCATTAAATCAGGATATCTTAAATTCTGCTGCATCGACCATTTGAAATCTGTTGCACAAGTCCTCCAACTTAATGTAAGTGCAATAATATATCTTGAAATACTCTTTTACATCAAAGGAAAGCACACAAAAAGGTGGCACACATTATAGTGCGACCCAGTCTCCTAGAAATTGTTTGTTTATAACTAAATTGCAACAACACATAGATTTTGAAGGAAACATTGAGTCAGGTGTCAAAGTCCAATGCTTTGTACACCCCACCATTTTGACAGTATGATACAAGACGACAGACCCTCTAGAGAGAATATAGGCCGTAAATATAAAATAAAATGCATCCATCTGGGACTCATTTTATAAACAGATGAAAAACCACATCTAGTCTTTGAGTCTCTGTTTTCCTTGATCAAGGTCAAACGGACACATACATCCGCTATCCACACACATCTGCAGCAGCCTCGCTCAGATAAGAACTACCATCTTGTTGCAAAGCAGACACTGAAGTCCAGAAAAGGACTGAGGAAGCATAGTTGCAGCACTTTCTTGGCCACATTGTCTGAAGAAGCTTTTGTGTGGAATGGCTTACAAATATAGCCATGACATGTTTAAATCATTAGATAGACACTGGACGAGTCACATGGTGAACATTCTTTGTGCTTTTCTTTCCCTGAGGACAAGAAGTAAATTTGTACTTGTGTGTGATCTAAAGCATGCTAGGGGAAAGGTCATTCTGAAAAAAAACATAAAATTGATCGGCCTATCTAGAATGGCACTGATCAGATCAGAAAAACAATGGAAAACGGTCTAAGATGTAATGAAACTGGAAGAATGAGGTAATAAAGTGCTATTTGAATAGTTAAATAGACATAAAATATGCATGAAGTTACTATGCTCCTATACCATGCATGGCTAACTCTACCCTGTGAAATTCACCTTGAGCCGACATGCAGTGATGCATGCTAGGTGGCATTCTCCTTGTGCTTTCTGCTGGCCTCGTGTGATCAATCCTGTATGGATGGATTGCTTATGGAGATGCCAATCAATTGTGCCCTCACTGGACTGGGACGACTGTTTAGCAAGAAAGAGGCAAAGTGACGAGAAGAAACCTGGTGTAAAAGAGAAGCAATTCTGTACTTTTATATGTAATCCATACATTCAGGGCAGAAGAGGGAAGAGGACTGAGATCATTGTCGACCAGTTTATGTTCATGAAAAGCATAGAATCAGCCTTCATCTCTTGTTAAAATCCCATACAGACATTCTTTTATGGCGTGCCAGTGATAAGTATCATAGGGTAAGCAGGTTGAGGTGAGACTACAAAACGGCACACGACACACTCAGATTCTTGCCTAGATTCTTAGACAGCCTCCTGCTGTAAAGGGGTAAGCTTTTATTTATCATGTTGAATTTTAAGACTGAACGAGGATAGTCGCCCTGAAGGATTTAAGAACAAACTGCTTGCACATACTGTACGCAATACACACAGACCATTACAACCACAGGCATTCCCATGCAATGTCAATGTAACATCTTTCCAGCAACAACAGAGCACAGGGTGTAAAAACAGGTTGGGTTTGTGAAATATGCAAGACAGGATTTCAAATTGAATCTCTTCAAAAGCCGATGCCCCGGGATGTGGAAAAATGGAGGGAGAGATAGAAAGAGAAAGAGGGAGCGAGACGGCAGGGGTGGAAATTGCATCGTAGATTTATGGTTGACGTACTGCAAGTACACAGATATATACACAGCCCAGTACTCAGGGTCATGACTACAAGGATGGAAAATGACAGGCATTCATCACTCAATGTCACATAATGTTATTCATAATTCAGGTTGGATATCACCCTCATCTGCTTAAAGAAATACGCTTCCACACTAGTATACTACTTTTGGAGACATGTCTAAATTTCTTTTATTTGAATGGTTGATTTTTTTCTAATTAAGGAAGTATCGTATCCTTAGAGATGGCATAAAGTTATTGTTTTTTAAGCCACAAGTAAGTCTCAAGTTTTGACTATAAAGTCCCCAGTCATGTCCTTTTGTCATATCATCATGCGCCAAATTTGTAGCAAATTTCATGGCAATTCATCCTATAGTTGTTGAGATTTTGGTGGCATGGTGGCGCTAGAGGAAAGGTAGGGGGAACACTGAAGTCACGAGGATACATGAATGTATGTACAAAATTTTTGCGTCTGGACCAAAATGGACTGTGCAAAGTCATCAGAATCATGAATAAAGAGGTCATGTGACCCTGGACATTTTGAGACCCAAATGCAGGTATGACCATAAAATGTTGTACACACTGGTCCAATATGAACATTTTACGTTTCCAGTTTCCTGATAAATTCGGAAAGCACATGCAATAGTGGTTGGAATTACAGCATTCCTTTCCTGAGCACTTCCTGCTGAGGTAGACCTTACAATGCCATGTATAGCGTGTCCAGAACATAAAGCCTCCTCTAGATTCTCAATGTCTAATGTCTTAATCACGTTTATTTCCCTAGTTCTTATTCACATCTTGTTACAAATATGAATCACAATGCTATTTTTATACCTCGTGGCAAAAGCAACGTTTTATGGGCGCCTAACAGAGAAGCAGAAAGAGGAGGAAGTGTTCAAGAACAACAATGCCTGGAGAAAGAATTCGGGTTCTGCTTTGCCTCGTTGTGAGTGGAATAAACAATTGAGCCGTCCCCCCACCCTGATGATTTCACAAGCTAATTGCCTATTATGTGGCCCATCGGGGGGAAATAACTGTTTTTTTTCCTTATTCGGCTCACTCTCTTTTTCACTTATCTGAAAATATCCTCAGGCGGTTTACCGATGCACGAGTGTCTTGTTTGAATTTGTCTCTTTTAAGCAACACAGTTCAATACTTCAAGGACCACATGACAGAGGCTCTTTGATGCTAAATCCCAGGAGCTTGAAAATAGTGGAGAAGGCTTAAGAAATATCTCCACAAGTCTGCAGTTTTTCTTTAGTTTACAAAAGATATTAAACAAATCTACTGTGCACACTATTGATTTGAGTGCTCAACAGCAACTTGCTGCAGTGGGCTTATTGCAGTTATATATTGGCTCACAAGTAGGAGAAACTAACACAATGTAATAAAACGTATCAAGGACACTTCTCAGTGGGTCTGAAGTGATACAACATCACGAGTGTCAGATGATTCAGCTTGTACAGTATTTTATTCTTTATAATTCACTGTACAGTGGTTATAATGAAAGTGTGGGTTGTCACCCCAGTTAAATGTTGTCTGTGTTCTCAGCAATTGAGACTTGAAAGTGAAACAAAAGAATTGAAAAAGCCACTGCTGTGAAATGACGGGGCAACTGTACATTTTAGATCTCTTAGATAAGAGTTAGGAGAAGAAAAGAAAGACTTGAAATCAAGTTATCAAGAGCTTTGAAGAATGGATTCACATTGCTAACACGCTGTAGTATAGTCTACACATTATGAGAAAGAAATGGAAGAAGAGAAGGAGCAGGAAGATGAAACAGTTCTGATTAAATTAAATCAGAATGTGAATTCCCGCAAAAGTCTTGAATGGCGATATAAATCATCTATGGTGTCCTGCTCATGTGTCCAGTACGTTTTCAGGAAAGACATTTCTGTCACAATCAACCTCCCTCCACAAGACCAAAGATTGAACTCTAAACTAGAATTAGTTGACTTCAGTATTGTGTACTTCTTACTCATGCTCTTATTGAATAAGAGAAGACGAGCCACCCACAGCACCCACCATGATCTGGAGTCTACTTTATATATGTGTGGGCGAGCACACGCAGATAGATATTACACTTTCAAATGTAATGACATTTCTTTTGGAATTAGCAAGTTTATTCTGATTAAGGTGTTTATGTAAGCCATTGAGCCCTCAGTAATATTAGTGGAATTAAAGGCTCAACCCAAAATCTATTTTAGGTTTGAAAGCTGGATGTAAAAGTTTAGAGTAAGGGGGTGTTTCATGATTTATGAAAGAATTAATGCAATATTTGATTGGTAAATATGCCACAATTATTATTTTACACTGTACCACACGAGAACAGAAATCTTGACAGGTAACATTAGCTAATGGTGGTGGGGCTAAGCAAACCAAATCAGGGTATGCCAGTTCAAATAAAGAAGAAAAAAGACCAGTAACATGGCAGTGATGAAATCGCCACCGTTAACAGATAAACAGTGAACAAAGAGGAAGAATCCAGGATGGACAAGGAGATGAATTGGGTCCATTAAATGGCCTGGTTGACAGAAAAGAAATACCCATAGACAGATTCTCCAAATGGCAGAAAGAGTTGTCAGACCATCGAGGGCAATCAGAGGCAGCTACTGACATGGAGATAACTCCAGACTTTCATTACATCCAGGAGGAGAGAGGAGATGAGAGGTCAAATTTACGTTGGGAGTTGGACGTTTCTTAAGAATATCCATGGGCTTACTCTAATATATTTTAGAATGGGAGGGAGACAGGATGGAGCGGTCTCTGCAGCAGAAAAGACAGATCCACAAATGGAAGAGAACGGCTCACAGTCATGGACCATATCTCCAAAATGATTTAGATAGAAATGACGAAAAGGCAGGCTGAGATATGGAAATGGAAGATTAACTGTAGGATATAGATTCCAGCACATTTGAAGAGACAACCATAGTGAAACATTTTGTAAATGTAAGACACAGGCAAGTAAGGAATGTATAATTTGTCACATTATCTAATATCCAGACTGAGCTCAAGGTGATCCCATTAACTTTTTTTCTGAAATACTGGATATATTGACTAATTGTCAGCTGCTAGGGAAACCAAAACAATTACAATGTTCTGCACCTGAAGGAAACTGCAAAATTGGGTCATAATTTTCTGTGCGTTTGACACAGAGAGAAAATCTTTCCTCTTTACACAGTAGTCATTTGACACACTTTTTACATAGAAATATTGATTTGTGCAGTCAGTCAACAAGGATGAGTTTCTGATTGTCTTGATTGCAAATCTCTATTTCTCTGTTTTGAAGGTAGATGTGTTGTGCTGTTTATTATACTGCACAGTCATCTTTTGGATATAAGCCATTCATTTTGGTAGTGGCTGCTGACAATACGTTTCTCCTGCATATTACTATTGCTTTCATGCTATATTTATGGATATAGTATAACAGATGAGAGTTTGAGATGTTTTTGATATAAACTGAATTACAATCTTACACAGAACAAATGCTATGCTGTGATATTAATAGCAAAATCTGATACAGTTTAAGCCATTTTTACTGCAGTAGTGTGATGTGATATCAACAGAAATGGAACACATCAATCCACTTCCTGCACCTTCAGCAACCTAAAAAACCTGCCGATGATCACACACACACACACACACACACACACACACACACACACACACACTGCATTCCTTAGCCCCCAACCCTAACTTAAACCCAATTGTAACCTGAACCCTAAGTCTGAACCTTCAAACAAGCGTTTGAAGAAGTGAAAACCGGCCAAAACATCCTCACAGCGTGAAAGTTACCCCGTACATATAGAATGATCTGTTGGATCCGTGTGTGAAAAGAGAGCAACGGTACAAGAAAGCACATTTGGCATCTGATAAAACACATACACAGACTCAGCACAGCATAGCCTGATACCTATTGCAGCCAAACACAGCAGGGCTTGTCAAACAATAATACAGGAGGACCATGAGATAAACACAGACACAAATAAATACAAGGGGTTCAGTGTGTTATCCTGCAGACAAGACTGGCTCTACTTACAAATAGAGTAAAATAGCAATAGCCTGGAACATCATACATCATCTTTAGTCACCAGAGTGAAAACGTAAAAAGAGATTAAAGTGAGCTAATTATTAAACTAATTCAACAGTATATACAATAAGCCCTTATTCCAAGTTTATACAAATAGAGCCTTGCAGTAATTGAAGGGAGCTTGGAAGTTGATACTTAAATACTGCATTATCTACTGCTGAGAGACAGGATGAAAACCCTGGTCATTAATATAATTATGCCCGCTAACTCTTCTATTTCACTGTGCTATAACTACATCACACATACTTCCTGCTTTAGCACGCAAGTCATTTTAAACAACGACTAATGCTGTCAATTCTTCTGGAGAAGACAGTCTCCAGATTACGTGTACAGACTTACAGTGTGAAGCTATTTATTTCCCTTCCTACAGGGTTTATTTGTCACAAGCTACAAAAGAAAAAAACTCGAGAGGAGATTGTTTATTGTGACGACGGAGCCGAGGCAGAAGAGGCATGGTCTGTCATCGGGCTCTCTATTATCTGTCACTGTTCTCACACACACATGCACACGCTCATATACTCCAAATCAGTCTCCCATCATCGGTGAAATTGCTTTCAAGGGAAGGGTAACAAAAATAATGTTTCACTGTGCTCATTCTGTGGCAAAAAAGAAAGAAAAATCAAGTTAAGCCAGGAGGTGACCAGCGTTGGGTTTCCATTGACTCTCCACTTGAAAGTGGTGAGATGCTATCCCATCACCGAGCCGATAAGAGAGGCAGAAAATTCAATTACATCTCAGTGAAATGTGAAAGGTTTTTCTTCCAGAGTGAGAGCCCGTCCACGCCTGTGTGGACCTTCACGTTCAATCTTTTCACTGACTTCGGGCAGTGACGTGGGTCATTCGAGAGCGACCAGTCTGGTTGGCAATGTCAGAGCAGGTCTATCACAAAATGGGCTTTGTGGGTTACTGTAGAAGCAAACTAATGGTGCGTTTTATGGTTACCGAATGGGGTGAACGAGTGGAACCAAAAAAAGACGGACACCTGATATGCAATAATAAGTCTGACTTCACCAACAAAGTCCTTTACATTACAAGGTCAAAACTAAGTTCTGCGAGGAGAAGCCGTACTTTGAATGATTGTGAGTCATTAACACAGTTTTCAGCTTCTTTTTCTTTCCTTTTTGTTCAAGGTCTTGTAATGGATCTTCATCTTGAAGGCTTCTGCGAGGTTCTGTTCAACATAAAAGTGGATTTTATTATTTATTTTTTTCAGACCCGCACCGCCGGGTCTGTTTTAACAAGTAACTCATTTTGACCACCCATCACCTCTTCAAAACAAGCCTTGAACTGACAGGGAATGACACAGCCTGACATACACACTGCAAAGATGACTCACACACACACAGCTGAAGTCATGGTAACGGGCTGCACACTGTGCACAAAAGCATGACAGAGTAAAAAGGGATGCTCTATAAAACATTTCCTTTCATCAGCATTCAGTCGTCTGAAGATGGGGTTTTCATTTCAGCAGATATGTCTTCCGAATACAAGTCCTTCTTATAAACATATACTCCTCATGTCTAATACTGAACACATATATTTGAAACAGAGAAAAGATATTATACTTAAGGGTGTGTTTTTGCCAGATGGAAACAACATATCTACATCATTAAATTTCCCTCCACAATCTAAGCCTCAACTATACTCCTTCACTCACCCTCACTCGCCTCTTCGTCATTCCCCGTCTCTCATTAAAGTGAGCAAGGCGACAGCAGCGTCAGGTCGCCTTGTCAGCAGTTTTCCGTGTCCTCCTCCACATCCTCCTCTCCACTCATTACCTTGTTGATCTACCGTTGTGAGGCTGTCGACAGGCTGTCAGGACAAGGACTCCACCCGGTGATGTAAGCTGAACCTGACAGTGTCACCCACGCCGGGTACACCTAATGTCCCTTCACAGGGAACAGTAGGGAACAACCTGTACCCGTTAGATCTCTACCTGGTTCACTGTGTTCGTGACTGGGAGGCGAGGCCGACGTGCAGGATACATGCAACCGATTTGCTTATTTCTTCTCTGTAGTACCTGCCTGTTTATGTGAATCTCTCACTCTCGTGCTCCTGCAGTTATTTATTTATGTGTAGTACTTGCTTGTGGCGTGGATTAAGTGAAACACACAGGGGTGATCTGGCAACAACAGCAAAGCCAGATGTTCAATGTGGCACCTAGCAGTGCAAAGGCAATACACAATCATGGTTGTGTTTGAGTGGAGCTCTCATATTCAGGCATCATAGCTGGAAATTTGTTGTGAACTATCTGTTTTTCTTGAATATGCGACTCCTGGGTTTTTTGCAGTTGTTTTGTAGTAAAGGCCCCCCACCTTACCTGGGATAAACTTAATTGGGATACAATTTAGTAATAGCTCATTAATAAAGGTGTCCCATTTAAGTTTCACAATGGATCAGATTTCTTAAATTGTATTCAATATGTAGCAGACACATTGAAATAACAGGTGTTGCCTTCTGCATTTTTCACAAGCTACTTGATCAAACACTGAGCAAACACTTGCAGGTGTTACAGAGTGACGCTTCCTGAACCTCACAAACAAGCTTTGGCTGAGTACAAACACCGACTCGCAGAGAGCACACAAACCCACAAAGCAGTAAAGAACGTGCTCATTAACGTTTTGACTGATAATGATTGATTCATCAATTAGATTGTACTTTTTTTTTTGTCAGAACAGAGAACAGCATATTCGAATGTCGAAGGAAAATAAGAGGTGTAAAAACGAATCAATAAGTAAACAGATACCAGATATTCAACTTGATACACAACCACAGATCCAACACACATTCCTCAAGAAATTCCGAAAAATTGTAACCGATGACAGTAAAGATAATGAGCAGAGCAGTCAACACAAGGCAAGTAACGTCAGTATTAGCAGCTAATGCTACTTAATGCTACCCTAACTCTCTCCCTTTATTTACAGGGACATGGAGAAAAAAAATCCATCCTCCCACCAAAAAAAAGATAACAGCACTTCAGCGTAAAGTGATTCACACATGATAAAGATGTGCATAATTTGTATTTAAAAGGTCAGCCAGAGCCTCATATTTCCACGCTCTTAGTACCTCTTTCGTTTCCAACCAAGCACTGCAAAATGAAGCGGATTGTTAATTCTTCCCTCCATTTGAACCTGCAGGAGATTTACAGCTCACACTCTGCCCTCACCACAACCTCTGGAGCTGATGGGTTGGGCAGCTGAATGCACCAGATGCCTGCTTTTTGGGGCATTTGGCTCTAGTTTTCTCTCCACAAATGAGGCGTGCTGTAACACGCTGGAACTGGATGACATGACATGGACTATGTGGATGAAAGGGATGGTCATTGGGCTCAAATAATCAAACTGCAGTCATTGACTTCCTAACGGTGACTAGGTAGAAGGACAGAGGATAAAAATACGGGCTGACAGCCAAAAGCAGTAAGGTCAGGACAAAATGTGCAGCCAGCATGTGGACAGATGGATGTCTCTGACTGCCAGGACTCGTGTTTCTCATTTGCACCCCCTGCCGTCCAAAGGAGAGTTACATTTGTGGAGCTGCAGGCAATTTAGACAAAGAGTACAGCTACACACAAAGAACTGAAACACAAACTAATCCCAAGACATTATGCCCTTTTTTTATTGGCTCATCCTCTCGCTTGCATACACAAGCACTCACCTACACACACGGGACAATTTATCGCAGCACTGTCAGGCCAGAGTTGAGCTATTGACTGCCTTGCAGAATGGGAGTATGGGAGTATTCTGGGACCCCTGAGATGATGGAGACTAATAAGATGGCAGGTCATTAAAGATGGCTGGAGAAAGGAACAGTGGAGGGGAAAGGGAGATCATTTATACTACCGTGTATGTGTGTGTGGGTGTGTGGGTGTGTGTGTGTGTGTGTGTGTGTGTGTGTGTGTGTGTGTGTGTGTGTGTGTGTGCGTGCGTGCGTGTGTGTGTGTGTGAGGGAATGATTGAGATAGCGTTTAAGAGAAGGATGCTAGTTTTAGGTCAAAGAGCCTATATACACTGTGCTCGGAATTAATTAATCAAAAGATCTGTATTCAGGCTGCGAACAAAGAGAGCCATAATCAGAATAGAACTTCAGCTCGTAACGATTGCCTCATTCTTACTTTACAAAAGAAAATGTGCATTTATTGTTTTTTTTTCAAGCAGTGACTCTGCAAGCACATAATGGTTATTAGGTGCTGCATTATAAGTCTTCCTGTGACACATTTCAGTGGATATTATGGCAGGAGCTGGGCCTCCAGGGAAGTGAGTCAGTCCCAGGGACCAAAACCGTGGTTGAACGTGGTGCAGCAAGTTATAAAAAAGGATCAGAAACCCCAAAAAAGAGTCTGAAAAATGACATGCATTCAGCATTTAATGTTTTTTTATTATTATTATTCACTGCCTGCCTCTGCAGAAAATCAAAATGTGCTGTATTTATGGTTTTGTCATTACTTCCTGCAGCATATTTCAGTGGGTATTCTGGCAGTAGCCGTACCTCGAGGGACCAGTGAGTCAGTTAAATGACCAAATCCATTGTTGAACATGGTGCAGTGTACTTTTTCATTTCCTGTCTCTGCAGAAAATCTAGAAAATTAGGATGGATAAATGTCTCTTCATTTAACACTTAAAATACACGTATAGTCTGTGATCCTTCTGTTTGACCTTCCCACGCCATTGTTTATTGCTTTAATTTGAATTGTTAGGATTTATTTATATGTTTCATGTCCTTTTGCTTCATTTTTATTGTTTTATTGATGGTTATATTGTTCTTATTGTTTTATGATTATCGCTTTCATGATTCTGTTGTTTGTTGTTTTTACCCTGTAAAGCACCTTGTAAACCTTGTTATGGAAAGGTGCTCCACAAATAAAGCTTATCATTATTCATTTTATTAGCAGTAGTAGTAGTAGTAGTAATAGTATCTTATCTACTATTCTCTAAATCTTTTAAATTCCACAAAACCCCAGTTTGTAACAGACTTTCTGTTATAAACCAGATGATCGTGAGGGTTTTCTTGACAAAGCTCCTCCAGAGTCAGAGAAGACATTAAACAACAGTTTTCACAGGTTGAGCAGCACTCCTCATTGCTTGCAAACTCACTTTGACATGTAAAATGGGCGCAGTGGCCCTGTAAAAATCATACTATACTACATTGCTATCAACAGCTTTCCTTCTGCCTTTAAACGCAGTATGTGTGCGTCAAAGAAGATCTAAGTACCAAGCCCTGACATTTATACAGAGGCTGAAACTTAAAAGACTGCTGATTCTGAGACACACAAGAGACGCTGCAGCAAAGTCATCAAAATGTTGTGCTTTTATTAAATCTCCTCTGTAATAAAACCCTGCGCTCGCTTCACAATGCTGAGATAAGCTGCAGAGCGGAGAGAGAAGAGGAGGAGAAGCTCTCAGATCTGAACATTTGACGCTCACCGCTGTACCGCCGTTCTGTTAAAGAGAGGGCTGACGTGACACTGCAGGAATGCGGCAGAGCAACGAATAGAGTAGGTGGTCTTCTTTCTGCCTAATCAAGGCCTACATGCATCAAAAACAGTGAATGACGTCTATGATCATGCGGCTGGGCATGAGCAGATTTGGTATCACTGTTTTGTGGTAAGAGTCTTGCATAATTCACGCCTTAGGGTGAAAATAAATTAGTCGGAGCATCACTTTAATTAGGAATTACTCCAAGCACTCACACTCTTTAAAATCTTCTTTCATTCATTCACAATACTGCTGAGTGCTGATTTAAATTTTCGGGTCAATTTAGGCACTCGAACCCCAGAGGATGTGTTTAAAGGGGAATAAGCTAGGCCCCTGAGGAGAATCACACATGAGTGCTTCACTGATTGGCCAAGAGACAAACCCTTTGAGCCAATAGGAAAATGGCAAGAGAAAAACAAGGAAATAAAACAAAAGGCTAACTGGTGGTGCTGGGATTTTCGTAATAACGGAGGACAAAAAACAATTCAACCATGTGCATGAACACTCAGACACGCCTAACTCCTAACAAACAGTCTGTGGACGCTGTGCCACATCTCCCTGCTGTGCCCTCTGTTCCCATGACAACAGAACAGCAAGCCGACAAGGTCACTTTCTCCAGCTGAGGTAGAATGCGACGCAGAGAGAGACACAGGCCGAGGGAGATGAGTACAATTATTAAATCATGGGGTGAGGAGGTGAGAGAAATTTGGCGAACTGTGATTGAGGGTACCACACGTGTGAATTTTAATTTGCGGTTGCACAGGTGAGACTAATGCTGAGAGTCTGCTGGTGTGAAGACAAAAGCAGATCTTAAAGCTCTTTAAGGTCGGCTCTGTACAGTGTGAGTGTTTGTATGTATGTGTGTGTGTACGTATGTGTGTGTGTGTGTGTGTGTGTGTTTATGTGGCCGCCGCACATCTCAAAGGCAAGTCCTGAATGACTAAAAAAAGCTTCAGGCACACTTTCCTAACATGCCCCTGAACGTCCTCCAACACAACAGATCAATCATTCTATCAGCTCCTCCGGCTGTCTCAATGCATCATGGTTCCTGTAGTTCTTCCACACAGATAGAACCTCTATTTGTCTCATTCGCTATCCACAGTCGCCAAGCATTTCCAGCTGTGTCATCCCACGTCACCTTTTCATTTGGCAGGCAGCATGACTCCACTAATTATGCAGTTTATTATTAATTCCTATGATTAATTAGAGAAAAAGTTGTCTTAGCGAGACCACACAGCTGTCTACTCTTGTCACGACCTGAGGTGAATTAATTTCCTGCAGAAACACTGTCGTTCTCCCCACTGTGATCTCTCAAGGGGTCAGCTTCATCTTAAACACTCAAGGCATCGGACATTTTATTCCTGTATGATCAAGGACGCTTTGGAGGTGCAGATGAAAATGAACACAAGCCTCCTAAGTCTGATCTGGCAATAACCCCAAATGTGTTGTCCTTCTTTTTATGCTTCACTAAAGACATATGCTTCACCAGATGCAGTGTTTAATCTCGTCTTTCCTCTACTTTAGCATTATTTATAGCCTATCATAAAAGATAAGGTTGTAAACTTTAATTACACTGAGGGTTAAAAAGTGCAGATCACCACAATTTCTTTTCTGATAAAGACTAAATGAACCTACAAAAATCACGCTTGAATGGTTTTACAATCCATTACTCCAAAAATAAACTTAATTTAATTTGATTGCCATGTGTTCATTATGATTCTCTAACCCAAAAAAGTAGAGGAGGTTCATGAACTTGATAACTAACTTCCTCTCCGAGAAGGTAAAAATCATCACGGCAGATTGTGTGAGCTAATTAGCATAGCATACCTCATTAAGGCGTTGGTGCGTATGTGTGTGTGCAAGTCGTTTGTCAGGAGCACAGCAGGAGGACTAATTTAGAAGAGGTTTTAGATGGTGAGCAAGATGTCAGTCTTTCTGTGCACACGGTGAGCTGGTGGGGGAAAGCAGTCGGTTTGGCAGCTGAATCGCCGACAGGCTCAAGTATCATGCCAAAAATATGTGCTGCCACCTGCCAAAGGCTGACTGGTCCGTCTATATTTAACTCTGTGACCAAAAGAGTGAGTGTTTACTATCCTATCAGCTCCATCAGTAGGTGGATGACTCAGCCATGAAGGGGAATTGTTACTTACTTGAACTATTTACTTGAATTTATTTTGTTGAGTCCTATGGAAGCATGAAAACAGTGGTATTGTGTCAGACTTTCTGGTAAAAAGTTCAGCTAAACTAAGTTCAATTTAAACTGCATTAAGGCCTAAAACATTTTTTATGCAAATAGTGGTACATTCCAATACATATTGGTACTCACTTGAGATAGAAAAATCGTTGATCTTCGACATTGTTCTGGTAGACATTGTGTTGACGTTGTCTGTGTGTCTGAGATGCTATTCCAGAAATGTGCTCTTATGTATAAGGTATCTATTGTGGTTGTTTTCAAAATTGTTGTTTTATTTAAAATTGACAACTAATAAATTGATAGTTTGAATCCACCCTAGCTTTCACTGCTTCTGCCTGGCCACTTGCCTCATCCTCGGATTAATGATTCCCCTCAAAGGTCAGCACTTGTCAAGATGGCTTGCTATTGTTCATTTACTGTGTAAATGGGTGAATCCACTAATCACATCCTATTCATTGGAATTCATTGAAATCGATGATAAATTAGGCCATTTTACATGTTGATGTGACCAGGCCTTAAGTGAGGCACAAGTTGAACTGAAAGTGCAAGTCTGACCCACCTGGACCATGAAAGGTGGACAAAATAAGTAAAAAAAATATACCACATTGACCAAGACCAGACTTAAAATCTCAAAGTTCATCTAAAGGTAGTTTGGCGTCCAAAAGTCTTTGATTCGTTTGCATCTCCTCTTTTGTGACTGGTTTAGATTTAATATCAGAAATAAATAAACATTACCTGGATTCACAAAAATAATTGCTCTTCTTTAAAAGCTAGCACCACTAATAATTGTCTATATTCAGTCCATATGGCAGTAATGTGCTCTTTGTCTGGAGCACTTCTGCTGCATCGTGCTCTATCAGAGACAGATATTGCACCAAACACCTTCTAAGTTCTAAGTGACAACTCTAACCAACCCTAGCCGACAAGCTATTGGCTACTTTATTGGACAAGAAAGCTGAGAAAGTGGCTGCACTCTTACTGATCAGCTGGAAGAAGCTCCAGATCAAACTGCTAAAACTGACACTCGCACTTGTTTTACGCATACTGTACACATCAGATTTAGTTGATGGAACAACACTGCCGTTATCACCATTTGCAAAAAAAAACAGAAGAAAAAAAAGGTTGTTTCTGAAGTAGGAGTTTACAGGCAACGGTTTTGCTGTAACACTTGAGAAATGATTTGGATGAGATCCCATACACTTGAGTTAACTTCACACAGTGGCACCAAACTGTGAACATAAATTTGTGCTTCGGAAGTGTTATCAAGAGCGAGCAGATATTGTTTCTTACGATGTTTTCCTCATCCTAGTGTACACAGTTTGTCACTTGGAAACTCTGGCAGTATTCATGAATGAGTGTGTTTGAATGGGCATTTGTATGTGAATCATTTAGATGCAAATACTCAAATACAGCACCATTGTGCTCTTGTTCACCCTAAAGACTGGAGAGGCTTTATGTTCTAAAAGTGGACTCTTGCAAACACACAAAAACACACAGAAGCCATTTAAAAAGTAACAATTCCACCTGCAGCTTGTCCACCAGGCCTCTTCCTGAGTGTCATTATTTATAGCTCTTCTGCTGGGCCATTCTCCATGCTAGAATATTCTAATAATGCTTTCCCTCCATTTATTAGGTTTCTGGGGCCCTGTGTGTTGACCACAGCAGTTCTCAGTTTTGCTGCAGAGCATAAAGTTAAACATAAGGTCCCTTACGGAACCGTAAAAGTAACAACAAAACTCCTGTGTGCAATTTGAGCACACCGCAGCAGAAGATGGCTCACACTACTAATTTAAAGGCTGTGGGCATCCCGCACCATCAGCCCCTTCCATGAGTGATTATAGATCTGACTTGGTGACCCTGAATACAAATCCCCTATAGTCCCTAAACCCTCTGGTGTCTCCTTAAAGTTTGACAAGAGTGACCAGACTGTCAGGGTGAGATTCCAACCTCCGTAGGGTCCTCATTATATGTGACAGTGAAATCTTCAACTCTCTTTTCAACTCAACTTCCTGCTCATTTAAATGATCCCACATACACCAAGTTATTACCTGCTTGTTTCCCGCTTGCTAACTGATCGGATAAAGTTCCCCAGGTGGAGACAGATACAAACCAAGAGCAAGTATGGCTTCAAATTAGTACAATGAGTTCTTGGAGAAGTGCACGCCGGTGCCCTCTTTTGAGCTGACCCCTCTGACTCAGAGGGTTGAATTACTCTCAGTAGAAAGAGTGGTGCAAATGAAATATCAATGATTGCACTTTGTCTGACAGGTTCAGTGTGTGAAACAAGGTTTCATTACATCCTGAAGTGGAGGCAGCGCTCAAAGAGGCAATGAGATGGCCTTTTTATATGTTAATCAGGCCTTGTTTAGTGGCGTGTGGATCCCCTCAATCATGCAAAATAACAGAATTCACACGCGTTCATTCTTATGAGAGGCTTTTGTAGATTTGCGTAGGGTTTCAGTAATTCTCAAACAATTGATGCAGTTTGGGTCAAAATGTACACTTCTTCTTCTTCTGGGAATTATGACTGAGTTAAATCTAAACACATACACACACACAATACACATATATTTAGATCAAGTGTAAATTAAAAAATATCCATAAATACGCTTATAAATAATAGAAGAAAAGGTGCTCCTTGTAACTCCGGAACCTGCATTAGAATCATCACGTTTTTATATCGTTGTCTGTACATCCATGGGGACATTGCAACGGGAAGTGCTAATAGCTAATCTGGCATACTTTTAATCATGCCAATTTTCCAAAATGTACACAAATATAGGCTAAAAAGAAAATGATGCTCCAGTTTTAGGCCACAGGGAAACTCACTGAATCCACAGCGACATTCCTCTCCCTGTTTACATCCCCCCAAAGCATTATGGAAACTGTTAGTTCCACAATGTAGAGAAACTTAGAGCATGATTATGGTATTTATATTCCTGGAATACTGACATTCTCCCCTGTCCATGCTTTGTTTTTGGGAAACAAAGCATGGGATTCAGAGAGTTTAAGTTTTGTGACTCTTCTGCCAGTCAATCATATTATGGATTTCACTGCTAATCTAATGGGTGTGCACAGTGTTGTGTGTTTTCCTTGAGTATGTCAATTATCTAACGTATGCTGTGTGTACCGTAGTGACACACTGGCACACACTGGCACACACATACATTAACACACACACACACACACACACACACACACACACACACACACACACACGCACACACACACACACACACACATATAGACAGGGAGCTATGTTCTGATCACTGCCAAGCCAAAGCATGCAACATGATAAGAACTTTTTTTTTCACATGAACACAGATGCATTACATGTGTCAACAAGAAGGCTCACCAGTTTCCAGCATGGGAAAGACCCTACAGTACACACATCAATGCATTATGGTAGTTTTTACATTGCATAGTTACACTTTTGTTACATGGTTATATTCATACATGACTCTTTCAAACTTAACGTGACCACAGTGGAGAGACAAGCCCGAATGAAGTGAACATGACTGGTGATGGATGCAATGAGGTGTGGGTGCTATGTGGAGTCATGTCGCTGTGATGTGATGTGGTGATGCCACGTGAGTGAATGATCAACAAATTACTGACAACAATGCGGAAATACAGAAATCAACAACAACAGAATACAGCTTTTAAAAAGGGATAAGACGCAACAAGAACAAAAAAGAAAGACAAAACCACAAGCTGCTTTCTGTCTCGGCCCCAGAGAGTCCTGCTTTGAAGTGGTTCGCTTCAGAGATTGGCAGAAGGGGGCCGGGGGTTGTTTTGAGGAGTTACAGGGGTTGACAAGTTAGCAGAGACCTTCTGTTGTGCACTTTGTTAGTACCTTTAGCTAATGGTCCCTAAGCACAAAGCAATCACAAAACACAGCAGCACCAAACGGCTTCTATCGAGCAAAGTTCAAGTTGCTGAACTACGATCGATTCTTGTCCTTGTTTTTTTTCTGCCTTTCAAATTTTCCCCTCCAGCTTTGATTTTATGAAAGTCACTCCTGTTCGGTTTTAACCATCGCCTTTACAATCTCATTTATTTAGAGACATAAAGGGACACTTGTTGTGACAACAGAAACTGTTGGAGACTTGGGTTTTGAGTCGGCCGTCTGAGAATTTGTCTGATAATAGCTTTATGAAGCAGCTCTTTAAAGTGGCAAACAAAGCCAATAATAAGAGTTCACTGCTCTGTCTTCCCCTCTATGTTAACCACATGGCTGGTTTAAAAAAGCACAGGCCTCTGAAGTGTTTCAAGTTTGTCTGCAGACTTCTGACACTTATTGTTTCTGACACTGGGGGGACTATAATTTGCCATCAATATGTGTTTGCTAATCTTCTATTTTCTGCCAAGCTCATAAAATGCAGTAAAACATTCCTGTAAAACTAGCAGTCCACCAAAAACAAACCATTTCCGGGCGGGCAGCCTAATTGTTACTGATCCCAGATGAATGCCATCATTTTTAGTGAAACTCCAGAGTGCACTTCATTTAATAAAAGCAGGATGCAAACTACATTTTGTGCTTTCAATTATGCTTGAAAGGAGCGGGATAATACCTTGTCAAAGGGGATTATTATTTATCTTTGTACTTGCTTATCTAATTCTATATTTTCCAGACTGCCCATTCAACATTACGTATCAATTATCATGCCCCCTCAAAGCTGTCATAAAAAGGCAGAGGTAGTACTGCAGATAACTATTAGTTGGTTTATTTTTCATATTCCTCAGGACAGTGGATGCAAATTATCACATCAAACAAGCATCTGAGATTTTGAATTGTCTGACTTTAAAACACTTCTTTTGCAGTAAAAGAGACTTCTGGAATTCATGTGCAAGTATACACGGATGTATTTCCACTGGATTTATCACTGCCATGTGCCAATCTGACATAAAGAGATAACAGTATAATCACCCTTGCTTTGCTTGCTAAACTCAATGTAATATCTTTCCAATTACAACCAAGGACTTGACCATTGTCCAGGAAATGGGATCTTGATGTGACTGATTTATATATTACTACTGTGGTGATTCATCTTGATAGTCTGAAAAACACTCACAAGCACTAAAACAATCTTCACCCAGGAAACAACCTCAAAGCCTCAAAGAGACCCAAAACCCAAGTTGATGTGACAGAGTCTCCCTCTTATTGGCTCATTGTAATCATAGAGTTGAAGAAATTAATATTGTCCCTGAAAGAAACCTGAAGCATTTACAACCACTTCAACTTAGATAACACTGCTGGGGTAGTTGTGTTGCCTAAAGTAGCTCCTGCAGCACCACTATTAACGGGATGCATGATAAGTGGCTGCAATTAAAACTCACAAAAAAAAAATTGTTCAAAGTAAGGAAATAAGTTTTAAAAAATTGTGTAGATGTTACAAGGATGCAGTCGCTTACCTGGGGACACAGGCAGTAGAAGTCTCCCCCTCAGGGGCCTCTGGGGCAGGGCAGCAGAACTGGTGAAGCACTGTTTGGTTGCTGTGTGATGAAAAGTAGAAACAGAATGATAGAAACTGTCAAAAGGATGTCATCGTGTTCTGAAAGTTTTTCCCTTCCTGTTTCAAAATCTAACGCAAGGCAACGAACTGTTATGTTCAGAGGAATAAAAATGTGGAATGGTAGGCCATCAGACATTCTTTCAAAATAGTTTCAAGAAATCTCAGATGGCCCAGAACACCAGCCCCTCTCCAAATAGGACATATTCTACTACATAACATCTGACTGTATGATTCTTAATGAGGAACTTTCTTGGTATTTTTACTCTGTTTTTAGTGCGACTATTATTTTTGAGCAGTATAAAATGTTTACTAGTTGTAGTTGCTACTTTGGTAGGGGCTAATGGAGATCCAAATAATAAAAAAACTTCATATTTGGGTCTTATTTTCCAGCTGATATCCATCTCTTGGAATCAATTACAGCAGAAATATGTAAAGTGGATTTTCGGCAACCCTTTTGGTCATTGTGTTCTCCTTATTCATCTGCTCCAGAGATCCTGTCATTCTTCGCCTGCCCGCCCGTTGTCCTCAGTGTATTTCCCATTCTAACTCATCACCTGACCATTCGCCTCCCCTACACACCTGCTTCCCATTAGTCATCAGTCCCAGTATCCAGTCAGCATTCGCCGCTTTGCCTGTCTTTTGTATCTTTCTGACCAAGAAGAAGTTGTATCCTACCCTCACAGCTGCAGCATGCAATGTCTACTTTTTTCTGGGTCCGTGTGTATCTGCTGCTGCTGCAGTGTTTATTTATAGGGACATGTTCAGGATTACGCTCGCGGCATAAAATCACCGGCCCAGTGTCAGTAAGGTTGCCAATCAGAAGACAATGGCTGTCTGGATTTGAGCCCTTGACCGCTTTTTGTTGCCCCATTTACAGCAGTTCTACCAACACTGGACCTTGATACAGCCAGATGTATTTTAACAATCAGGCCAAAGTTAGACCAACTGTTCTGATGTTGGCAATCATTCACAGCTGCCAACACCTCAGGGCGTTGTAACACATGAATACCAATCAGGATAATCAGGAAGTAAAATGGTTTCCCTTTTTTATTGAAGCAGTATATCGATTCTAATAATTGTACTATTTATATTTTCTTGTTTAGGGTCTTCCAACACCCCTACTGACACAGCTTACTTATGTTTTCATCTGCTGATTTCCAAAAGCAGAATTAGGGGCTCTGCAATGTTAAAGTATTCTTCTTTTGACTTTTTTTTTTTATTCCTGTGACTCAATCCAATAAAATGGAGGAGGAGCAGGTTGCCTTATATGGCAACTTTAGGGGCGTCAATCATGCTAATGATGAAATATCACACAATCATCATCTCCTCATGACGAGGTGACATTCATCAGGCTGAAACGAGCAAATCACAAAGTGTATATGCAGTTAAAAGAGTTTGGTGAATCCCACTTGGAGGAAAAAAGGAGTTTTGGGATAAGAATGTTTAAAGGATCTTGTGTGAGGCCGAGTATATTTTGATGAACACTTTGTTTATTTACAAGAAAACTCTATAGGTCACCTTTTAACTAGATGATATCAATGTGGAATGCAATGTGTTTGTAAAGTAGAGTGCGAAAAATGTCTCTTATTTTGACAGACCGGAATTTAGAGAAAAATGAATACAAGATGAGGCAAAAGGCCACATTTAATGTGCATTTAATGTGGTAGAGTGTTTCATCACCATGGAGACAGACAAACACAAAGAGACGCGTGGTTTCAGCACCATGGAGAGCGAGACAGACTGAATGTGTCAGCACCAGACAGATACAGAGGAAGACACATGGTTGTTGTTAAAAAACAAAGTTTGCTCCTGTAAAGTTTATTTCCCCTGAATCAAAGAAAGAACCATTTTTTATAAACAAGAAAGGGCTGCCTATTATTTTCAGGTTTCAATAATTGTTTTGTCTATGAAATGTTGGAATATGGTGAAAAAAGGTCTTTGCCCAACCATCAGCCCAAATGTATTCAGTTTACTATGATATATGACGATGAAAAGCAGCCAATGTTCACATTCAATGAGCTGGAACCGGAGAATGTTGGCATTTTTGCTTGATAAATGACATCAATGATGAATCCATAGATATAGTTGACCAATTGATTCCTCCCGAGCAGCAAAAGAATAAAATACTTCATTTAAAAGTTTTATCCTACAACTTACAATGTTGAGGATGTCCTCACATTCTGGCAGATTTAACAATTTACAGGAAGTGTGGCTGCTTCAAATGTGATAGTGAAAAGTAACGAGGAAAGAGCAAGGATATACAATTTTAATGTTCATGTGAGAAAGCCATGAGTGCATTCACTTTCCTCCCTCCATCGGTGTGTCCTCTCTCTCCACCTGGGCACTGCCTCACATTCTTCACATTCTTGATTTTACAGCCTCATCCATCTCATCCTTCCGTATCATCCCTTCCCCCCACTCTTCTCTCCTTCTGTCCCTTTTACACAGATTTTCCATCACTCTCTACAACTCCCCATCCCCCCTTAATCCGGGTCCTACAGGCACGGAGTGTTGTGCAAGAGAGCTGTTTGCTCAATTACTCTTGCTGTCAGAAGATGTAGCCAGTGAAAAGAGCAGCCGCTTTCCATATGCCGTGTCTCCGTGTCCCGTGTCCTTATCCCTGGACAACGGACATGGAGAAGGATGGAGAGGAGAGAGTTGAGACAAAAAGATGAGAAAGCAAGGCCCACATTCCCAGCAGCAACCAGCCCTCCTTCCCTTATCGCCCCTTCTGCTGTCTTTTGATCTTCTGCCCTGTAGGATATCTCCCTGCCTCATCTCTTTCTGCTTCCCCTCCTGTCTGTCCCCCGGGAGAGGATAGGGAAAACAAGGAGACCTCTATGTCTTCTTACATACTAGCAGCATAACTGCTGGTTCACCCGAAGAACACTTAAAACTGTTCTTTGTGCTGCAAAGTGAAATCACTCGATACACATGGTCCTTTGAAAACCTGAAGTCCGAATTGTTCGGCTAGCCAGAAACTAAAAGTTGATCCCAAAGGTCTCTTTTTGTCCCGCTATGTAAAGACTGAGAAAGAAACAAGCTTAAAAAAGGAGGTTGGGGGGTATTTGAAAGCAACAATAGCAGACAGTACATGGAGGGTATGACAGCAAATTAATTCCCATTGTTAATGGCTCCTCTAATTGTGTTTGCCTTAACTACCATGACACCGCTGTGGCCGTTTTTAATAGGTCGAGAACACAGGCGCTCTCTAAGGGGATACAGATTAGAGCGAGCGTTGGGAACAGCAGAACCACTTGCTCACGCAGATAGAGTATAAGTGTATATTCTGCAGGATAATGTATACACTAAACATGGAGCTGGAGCCAGTAGATTAGTTTATCATCAAGTCTGTCGAAAGGGGATAACAGCTAGAATTGATCTGTCCAAAGAAAATGCTCCTACCAGCACCTCTAAAGCTCACTTGTGTGTTTGTACAAAAGAAAACTAATTTAAAAACTCTGAACACATTGTAATGTAATGGGAGGTTATGTCTAGAACTATATTTTGGCCGACACGGTGACTTCATGGCGTGTCCGCTATAGTTACGTTGTGTTCAAAATCCCACACTAAGATGCTATTTAGTACGCTAAAACAGTATGTGAGATTTCTTTATGTGTCCGAAAAACCCATAGTACGCACATGCAATCATCTTCATGCTGCGGTATCAAACGTCTGTATCCCACTTGCACATGCCTCCGATGTTGTGCTGACCAATAAAGACGGCCTAATCTCAGACACTCCAAACCTGCTGAGTCGTCCTTTTCTTGACAACAGTGTTGAAAAGAAGCAGAGCTCATTTGAATTGAATCAATAGGTATTATTGGCGAGGAGGCGAAGCGTGCAGCGGGGTTAGATGCCTCTGATGATGAGACGATGCGCAGACATAACTGACACATCCACTCTTGCCAAACTGCATCAATACGAAATTGTGTAGTCACATCTTAATCATTGACTTCACCATATTGGAGGAAAAACACCTCACAGGGAAGTATTATGGGATGGAACTATTTTCATCTTTTAAAGATTCATCTTAACCATCCATCTCTTTCTGCTTTGATCTCTGCCTTTTCACAATTGTCTCTCCATTATTTTTTCTGCCATCTCGCTGCTCACTTCTATCATCGCCTCTATCGTTCCACTCAAAAACAGCTTTCAAGTGTTTTATAGTAAGAGGGGACCTTTTTAAAAGGCACACTGCGCCACAGAGGTATCACGTACACGACCAAAACTGCATAAACGTCGACTATCATGTCATGTATCATGGATCTGTTAATGTGCAAGTCGTACTGATATGAAAAGACCAGGAGCTATAATTTCCTAATTAATCTCTGTATCATTGTGACGATAATCCACCCATTCCCATGTTCGGAATTATGCAAACATTTCTTCTGCATCAACATGAATTCCTCTCCAGAAAACTTTCAAACCCTTGCCTCCAGTTTCAAAACACACCTCCCTCGAACTGTTTGATCAATGCGGGTGCTGAAGATTAAATTGAACTCACATTACCTGCTTTCTGATCTTCCACACCATTGACTCAGTTCCCCTTATGGCCTAAGCTCGCTAATACCACCTATAAAAAAAATCTATAAGCTTTTATAAGCTCTTCCACACACTGGGTCTGTTTGAGGGTGAGTGTAATCTGTGCACCATGGTTTCATTGTATTTTGTTTTAACTTCTCGTGTCTAATGTGTTTGTCGATGCGCTCCTCCTTGCGTTGAATTCAGCTTTACTGTGTCAATAGCTCTCCGACTGATTCGACTTGGCTCATGGCAGGAAAAGATCTGTGCGCACTGAAGTGGTACAATTTGAAGCAGGGGACGGTGAGAGAGGGGAGGGGGAGAGGGAGAGGGGATCAAAGCTCGCAATAATTGACGGATTAGTTTTCACAGACCATTTCCTTGGCAGTCAGGAAAAAGAATAGCTGTGAACATGTTCGCTCATTGAAATAACATAAATGCATGTATTAGAGTCTGCCCCTGAAGGCCACACATGGTAAATACAGACACAATTGATCTTGGAGGAGGCCACAATATTAACAAAAGTGGTTCAGCTGAGGCGTTAAAGGTTTGCACGGCTGCTTGCTATGAAAGGGATTTTGTTTGTTTGTTACCATTTTTTCATTCCCATGTTTGCTTTTATGCAACATTTTGGAATAAATTCATTTTAGAGTCAAGGTCAAAGTCAAATCAAGAGTTTAGTATGTGAAAGAAAAACATTTAAATATAATGTAATAGTAAGGTGGGTTCAATATAAATCCTTCTGTTGAAAATGGCTTTAAAACCAACATACTCTGCCAGTTCAGCATGTGGTGAAAATAGAACAAGGTACTCCACATCGTCAAGGAGATCGTAACAATCCTCGAGTTTCATTTAATTCAGCTAATATATTATATAGCTTCCACAAGTCAACTCATCTCATAGCAGTATTACTAGAAGCACTATGATCATGTTAAATCAAAAATGACACTAACATTTTTTTTGTAATACTTCACTTCCATTTGTCAGTGGCTGTTAGTACCAGTGTATCACTATGTTTTACAGGCTAAAAGTGTGGAAGGTTTTCTGAGGAAATAAATCCGTGGCGGTGTGTGCATTTCTACGTGAGGTTAAAATGATGTATTAAACATGATTGTGTGGTGGATTATCAGCTGAAAAATATCCTTGAACTAAATGTATGAGCATTGCACCAATTTTCCACACACACATAAACACACACAGATACACTCTGTCTTGAAAGCCTACCATATCAATTCCTTTACACACACGCACAGTGAGTTAAAAAAAGCTTTCTTGAAAGGTTTACGTCAGCACGGACTCTTGGGCCGTCCCAAGCGGCTTAGCTCGGCCTCTGCGAGCGAAACTGAGAGAGCTGGAGATGGACGAGAGAGCGGGACCGGCTTTCCCAAGAGGAAGCTAACAAAAGAGGAAGAAAAAAGAATTTCGTCCTTGTATTGGATCCCTTAAAAAAACTCCTGACGGTGCCAGTGTCAGGAAAGCTGCAACATTTGAGCTTTATTCACACTATCTCTGTCTCGTTGTGGCCTACTTGACTCCACTGCAGCATTTGACAGTAAAATATGAAAACATTTCACCATCGAGCTCTGCATTTATACTGCATCATTTCTGTCTGAACAAGCCTTATTCACTGTTACACAGAACCATCTGAGAAGTCGTCATTGGAAACCGTTTGGATATGGGCAGGCACTCTCAAAAGAAATACTTGGAAGGTGATTGGATGAACCATCTGTTTATCAAACTCGATAAATCGAGAAAAGCCTTCAGTGTCGCCCTTTGCTCTTCGTTGAATGAAGGAATACTCTCCAGTTCTGCAAATCATTTGGTAACCATCGTATGCACGTAAGCGCAAGTATTTTCCCTGATTAAGAGGTCATAAGCTGTAAAACCGGCGTGCATTAATGTTTCTCACTATACTTTGTCATGAAACTGTGTGACAGCGATCCCATGACTGTACAAGATGCCTTCTTTTCGTCCTGCCTATTAGTCATTATTCATGCCATGCGGTCAATTTGCAGTCCAATAATAATAATAATAATAATACAGCTTGTAATCAGTTATTTAGACATCAAAAAACATAAATATACATCATATATATCAGAGGCATTAAAGTGCTGCATACACTTCAGTGACCAGAATTTGATTTCCCCACGTGGGTCCTGACAATGCACGTTGACAATTGATAAAACTGTCCAATCAACAAGTTACCTGTCAGTCTGTATGACTCCATCTTCATGTTTATTACTCATCGGACACATTTGAAGACAGTATTTTAATGTTTTCATTACCAAATATCATCAGTGTGTCATAGATTTGGGGATATTTTCATCTGCTACATAAGTTCTGTAGTAAATGTAAATTATACACTATCTAAAACATCAATGATAAATGTCAGGTTTTGATGTCACTCCCTAAAAATCAAAGAGGAAAAAAGAATATTTCTTGGCTTTCAACATTTTACGCTCTTCTTCAACTCAGCTCCCAACTGTTGGTCCCCCTTCAATAAAACTTAAAAGAGAAGCCTTTGACGGAGGAGGCAAAATAAGCATAGAAGGAAGGAGCTAAGCCCGGGGGGGAGAGCAGGAGTCAACCACTTCCTGGCGCTCACTTGTCGGAAAGAGCTCCGTCAGCTGAAGGGGTTGACTTTTGACAGTGAGCTGGATTTATTTCTTGAAATAAAAATATATTCTGTCCTTTCACCAATTTTTTGATAGTGTGACAGATATCTGTTTTTTTAAGTTTGTGCACAGTTGGCAGACATTACAAAGAAACTGGCAGGGAAGGCAAGACTAGAAATACTTGCAACCATCATTAGCTAGCTACTCCCACAAAATGTGTTCTCATTCTTATTTAAAATGAAGGGGGCTTATTTGGTGTAACAAAGGTAGCAAACTAAATAATAGTCTATTTTAGCTAGTTTTGCTACTTATCATCTGAGTTGCAGAAATGTTTTTTTGCCAACATGTAGCTCGAAAGATTGTGGCTATGTTCTTCGGCTAAGGGGGTTCAAGACTGAAACTGAGCTAGATTTTTTTCTACTTTATTGGTCCAAATGAAATAGTTGCTTTTTAACCAAATGTTATGAATCATTGTGACACTGACACCAGCTGTCTGATTCATGTTACCCCACTGTTGATGAAAACCTGAAATTTCCAGATTTGGCTACTTCAAAATAAAAGCTTTTAAATAAAGAAATAACTGAACTTTCTCCCTATGTGTTAATTACAGAATTAGTGGAGCTTTGTTAGCCGTTATTCTTCAATAAAACAAGTCAGCTAATACTACACGGAGGAAGAGTAAGTTGCAAAAATAACAGGGGACTTTTATTTTGAAGAATTTATAAGAACTTTATGGTGTTTATCCACCCTTTTACACTCCTTCCACCACGAAAAATAGCCGATCACCATCCGATCAGGCAGATCACATTGAAGTGTCAAATACACAGCTGAGTTCCCGTCTGGCGGATCCAATCACCAAAGGTTGCATTGAACAGAAGAAAAGTGTTACTCCATAAATTTAATTTATATGCAACAATGCTTGTTGGATTACTCAGTGTAACAAAGCTAGAAACTAAATAATAACCTGATTTTTAACTAATGCTACCATATGACGAAGCAGAAATGTTGTGGTGAGAAAGTGCCACCGTGACTTAAAACATAAAAGGATCCATTTCAACCAGTAGCAGAAAAAAAAACGAAAGCATGAAAATAGCTGTCACTGATTTTCCCATGAAAGCAGCAGTTTTTCCTATTGTTTTTTCACCAGCTGGTGCCTCCACTATTGAGCAGTTTTATCAGCTCATATCGAGCATCAACACTACACTGTGTTGCTGCGGGGCCATCTGCTGAAGACTTGGCAGTGGGTCAAATTTCACAGATATTCCCCAATGCTTCACACTGATGCTTGACAGCTATCAAACTGACATGGTTGTCTTATATCAGCCAGGGCTTGGGCTGATGAGGAAAATCCCATCAACCAGATCGGCAACATCAATTTTGTGCTGAAGTCAACTGTGGTTTGAATGACACTCCTCGTTTTCTGCACAAGGAAGTAAAAGAACGAGGAAGAAAAGACATGTAGGCAGACGGTGTGGGTGTCCTGACAAAAAAAAAAAGAAAGCAGATTTTTCACCACATCACTCACGTACAATAACGTCTTTACTCCAGTACCCACACGCATGACTCATTCAAACTTCATGTCCTGCTTCTCTCATTTGCTTCTTTTAGCATCTGAGTTGAAACCTCCAGTGACATCACTGGTAGAGTCATCAGCCCCTCCCCCCGGCACTGCGTACCTGATGATGTAATCCTGGCGTCATGTGGTTGACAGATGATATAACCACAGTGGAGGGGAAGGGCAAGTAGCTTTAATGGTCATCTGAATGTGATGACAATCTACTATGTGGCCAACCCGAATGCTTTTTAAATGTCACAGGGAACACACCGACAGGGCGCGAACAAACACACACATGCGGGTTAGTCATTTCTACCTGCGGCCTCCACGAAAAGATTCAAATCTTCATTCAACCAAGCATTTACTGTGTGGGTAACAAACCCCTCTTTGTAATATTATGCAGAAAATGACTGCAGTAAAGCACAAACAAGCAAGTATATACATTTTTAAAGTGACATATACATGTACATGAAAGGAAAGTAATTGGATGAAGGAATGTGCGTCTGTAGGTGTGAAGAATGCAAATAAATGATCAAGTATTCAGGGTAATTAAAAGCTAATTGGATGTATCCTCTGTTTTTTTCTCTTGCACATTACAATAAATCACAGTTGAGCCTTGGTTGAGGCTTTGTGTGATGTGTTGAGAAGACCAGGAAAGCCGATTGGACATGCTGTGCCGTTTCCGATCTGCTCTGCAATGCCTCGAAGCCTTAGGTGGAGGGCTTTGAACATTACTCTGGGTTGTAAAGTTAACCATACCTGACATTTCCCTGGGCAAGTGTGTGCCTGTGCATGGCTCTCTGTGTTTCAGTATGCAATGAAACAGCAGATATGGAGATTATGTTGGTAAGAGAGCAATGGCCCACAAATGAACCCCAATATAAAGTATATATACAATATAGTATGTATATCAGTTAAAATTATACATATTGTATATTACACACCGAAAATTGATTAAAAGAAAACTATGTATTTAGCCTGTAAACTATAAATAACGTGTTTTACCAGTAGTTTTTCATTCAAATTGGCCAACAGTAAAGCTGTTATTAATGATTTTATATGAATATTATTGGATATATGTCAAGTGCCATATCCTGCTCAATAGACCACAAACACAGGCATGTGGTCTAGAAATTGAAATCACAAAATGAGTAAGAAAAATCACAACTACATATTTTCTTCAGAATCTTCAGCCCCAACATGGGCCCATAATTCAACCGCTCGCCTAACACTCGTTGGACACACACAGATGCACACTGGTGCACATGGTGCAAAACAATTAGGATTGTCTGTTGAGGGATTTCCAGGGCTAAGCTCTCAGGGGGTGAAATCTCTGCGACAGATGGGTAGACATTTTTCCATAACTGCACACTGTTCCCTATTTCAAATATCCCTATTCCCTGCGCTGCTGCAGAGGTCATTAGCTCACTGATCAGTCAGAGCCATCACACAGCATTATCTGCCAGTGAGGAATCCCACCATCTTTGAAGGGCAAACACTGAAATAACACATTTTAAACTGTGCATAATGTTCAAGACACCTGTATGTGTTAGTGTATGGTCAACACATCTGTTTCATTACTCCTTAAAATGGAATGTCACTGTATTTTCACCTAGGCTTCCCTTAAGTCTTATTTTATCTAACAGATTGAAGAACGTCATCTATAAACATCATGAAACATATTTTAAGTTAATATTTTGGGACATTACTGTCGATGTAAAAATAAAAATATTTAAAGATGTGCAAAGTTTTTAGAAGCATATCTTATTTAATCAAATGTTCTGCTTACATTATGCAATCAAATTGAGTGACGACAGAACACTGATATCATTTCCATTTGCAACCACAGTTCTGAAAGAAATATGTAGATTGCATTCCAATGACAGACACTGTCTGCTGATTTCTCATTACGCCTACTGTTCATTTGCATGAAGAAGACATGAAATGCATCAATAAGATATGTGAATAATTTACTTCCAACCATGAAGGGGACATGTCACTATGCAGCTAGTGTAACATGACTAACGGCAAAAGCATATTTCTATGCAGAGCCGTTATGTGGGTGTGCAATATTTACATATAAAAGATGGTGTCATCTGTGGCATCTGGAAGTGTCAAGGACGAGGATGACACATCTTTCACTGAGTCGGCATGATGCCCAAGAGACAGAGGACTGCCAGTTGGGAGCCATGTTTTAAAAAGAAAATCATGGTTGAGCCAAACTTTGTCATTTTGATTGATTGGGAATTATAGAGGCAGAGGATACTGTAAATAAACGGTTTGCATTTTTTGCCATGTTATGTGGAGAGTGGGACAGCATTTATTGGCTCTTCAGCCCTACGGGGCTTCTCACTATGTTTCGTCTTAGCCCTATTTTTTTAATCTGTCTAATTATTTTTAATTATTTGTCTGTCAATCTTTTGTTCTGTATGTCCTTTTTTTAATGGTCTCCATAATCATCCTCTCTAGTTTTGAACAAAATGTCTGGCAACCTGAAAGGTGCAGCAAGGCAGACAAAAAAAATGATATATATATATATATTAAAAGATTTATACCGGGTACAGTTTAATCTAAATTAGTAATGGTGACATGATCACTAAAAAGGGACTCAAACTAACACTTCAGACCAACAGAAGTGTCCAGTGAGCCAAAACAACTTATATCCTTGATTACCATACAGCCACTACATGAATGAAAAAGACAGAAACTCATCCCATGTATCCCCTTACAACAGCTGTTCTCTTGTCCTTTTAACACCCAAACACAACACACACTCTTTAACACACGAACACACACACGGCTGGATTACCGACAACTGGGACTGTCTTTCGCCTTGCTCAACTTGTGCATGAAAACAGCTAATATTCTACCAGGGAGTCAGGAATCACCCGGCAGCTACATCCTCTGAGAAATGAAGCAATTTAAAAGCACTACGCACCAAATGTGATATTCATGATTTGGATTCCAGCAGCAGCCGAGCAAAGCCACCCTGTCATAACAGAGCAGACGTGATTCCCATTCAGACTGAGGGGAGGGGAGGCGAAGTAAAGAGCAGAGGTTTGCAGGAGCGGAGGATCCAGCTCTTGAGTATTGGTGGCAGGATATGAAATACAGAGGGAGAATATGTCCATTTGAACTCATCACATCCATCATCCACCTATCTATTTCACTCTCAATCCCTCTCACTGTCCCTGAGAGACAAACATGCAGCGAGGCAGTGGTTCTACTTTTCTTTTAGGCTCCAGGGACTGCTCATCCAAATCATCACAAAACAATATACATTTTCTCATTGTTTTGGTTTTCAATTCTGCAGCTTTACTGGTCCGGTTCACTCTCATGGCTCTCATTAACCTCGATTCCAGCAGCCGACAGCTGTTTTCAGCTAAAAGCTTTTTATAAATCCTCTGTACACTACCTGCCCAGCAACAACGGGCAGACAGACAGGGTTAGCGATAAGCATGTGAACATAGCGGAGCATTTAGCAGATAAAAAAAACAGATGTGTCCTTCAGGAGTTGGTGGAGACCAAAACAGAGCTAAATGAAAAAATGGAATATCGGACTGACAATCATTGGTGGCCACAAACATGACTCCAAATTAATGCTAAAGTTGCTTTGTATCTACTGAATGTTGGAGTAGGCAACACATTTGCTAACAATTTCACCATAACAAGTTTCTAAAGAGGTGATATCTCTGTGTTATGTTTTACAGCTTGCCTCACTGCCCCAGGTGGCCAATAAATCAATGCATATGGTTTTAATTTCTGGTTAATGCTTCAGTGAAATAGAAGTAAAAGCATTTTTGGCTTCTGTACTGTGAGTATGAATCGGAGTGAAACAGAATACTTGAGTGGGTTAGAGTTACAAGAGAGATTTAAATCAAATCCTTAGCATTTGATTGGACCACTAAAATGTGGGCGGGCTTAGAATGTAGTGCGGTGCAGAGCTACAGAGGACTGTGGCTCCACACCCACCTCCTTTGTTGCTAAATGTTGCCGATTGATTAAATGTCATTGTTGAAATGAGTTGGTACTAGCTTACATAAGCACATGTCTTATTTTGTTTAACTGGAAGGAACAATCATTGGATTTTTATATAAAAATATATATTTTCATTTAATCTCGACTTGACGCTTTGTACAAGATATTGTTTGCCAGTAAAATGTAAAGACGGACATTTATAAGTATTTTAACAAATGGCTGATCATTTCGAGTTAAGGTGAGGACAGTGTTGCCTAGCTAGCCACACAACTGTGTAAGCTTATAAAAAAAACGCTTTTTAACAAAGGTTATTGTGGCTCTGAGGTTTAACCTTGTGTTGAATGCAAATTGCTCCCACAAAGTAAGTCTAATATTTAGAGAAATCACCCATGATAGATTCAGATAAAAGATAGCTTGGCTTTCACATAAGACCATAAGACCTGGAGATCAATGCTAGAGTGGAGCCTGTGCTGGAAAATCCGCAGGCTCATTGATCTAAGAGCATCAGAACAGGGATACTGCAGCATCCAGCAGGCACTCAGCAGGGTTACTCTGTAATGTATGCTAAGATGTATGTGTGCTGAATTCCCCATCTCCATATGTGCTATCTGTACATCCTAGCATATGAGATGGAGCAAGTAGGAGAAAAACCAGGGCATAGAGCGGCGCAGTGGTAGTCACGGCCGGTGCGGAAAAACATGCGGGCTGCCAGAATGCATGTGGCACGTTGGGGTGTGCATTGGTGAGTGTTTTGTGTGTAAGAGCAAGAGCTTAAAATATCTGTGAGAGTGTGGGAGGCAGAGAAGCAGCAGAGATGCACCTGCAGCTATATGAGAACCCTGGGATTTCCACCTTAGGCAATGGGATTGCTGCCTATCAGACACGCACGCGACTCTATGTTCACAAACACACCACCTCCTCGTCTACGCTTATTGCCACTCTTGTTGACTCCCACCACTCAAACTCTCGTATTTTAACACACCCTCACCATGGCAATACCCAGAGCGTAGACAGAGGACCAAAGGACAGGGTAGATTGAAGGCTCCAGCCCAGCAAGGAGATGAGTTAAGTGGTGGAGAGCCTGATGGTTAGAGGATGGCACTGTAGTATAAGTTTCTGATAACAGGACAGAAGAATGGGTAGGTGGGGATGAGATGGTGGAGAAGAAGAAATGTAAGACTACACAGTGAGTTTAGATGAAGTGGAGATGAGGACATTCAAAGAGGGAGAAGGAATAATGAAGTGGACAACGGTATCATTTGTAGGCTGGGAGGAAGAAGGGAGGAAACACCCAACAATGGAGTCTGACAGAGTAAGAGGTACAGTTGACAGAGAGAAGCATAGACAGGATTGCTGAAGGCTTCCCTCAGATCACAGAAGCCCCTTAACAATCTTCCTCAGACTGAATAACACAATTGCAACACTTCAAACTCTCCGTCTGAGAAGTTTGAGCTCACACCAAAGCAGAAGTCTGCTCGGATGGAATCAACTTTTCAATCATATTGACTGTTTAAAGCTGAAGGCAGGCTTGCATTTGCATTCTTCAAATTATGTCACTGGAAGAGATGGGGAATGCATGACGTGAGTGATGCGATTTACAGCTTCACAAATGGATTTTATGCTTTCTTTCAATCAAGTAAAAACACAGATGAGCTGGGTAACAGCTGGAAATCCAGTACATCCCAGTATTAACGGATTCTTTGTTTACTTGCGGGCTTCCTTCTTTCCGTACTTCACTTATTACCAAAAGAACCTGTCCATGTTATTAGTCCTAGCCCCTTAATACCTTGCATGAATTATGGACGTGACATTAAGTTATTTCAGATCCTGCAAGAGGTTTATCTTTCTTCTTTTTTTTAAGGAGGTGGAACAGAAACGTGTCAATCTCAAAGCAGACAGTCACAGCCTCAAAGTCACACATCAAGGCAACACTTAGCTAACGCTAAGCTAACTTTATCCCACTTAAAGAAAAAGTATGACATTTTGTGAAATACGCTTATTGCTTTCTGAGAGAGTTAGACAGGAAGGTCAATACCACACTTATATTTGTACACTAAATATGAAAGTACCGCTAGCAGCTATGTTAGCTTGGCTTAACACAAAGACTAAAAAATTAAAACTGTAAACAGGAAAGAAAATCATTATTTGTTTAAATTGTAGGAAAAGCAAAGTGTTAAAAATGACAAATTGCTGTTTTACAAGGAGGTTATGTCCCAAACTAACTCTGGGCAAAAAAGCTAATAAACGTACTCCCCTAAAATCTCTAAGAAAGAGGAAGACACTTGTAGCATGCCGCTAACTCTCTCAAGCGACGGCTCAGTGAAAGGAGTAACCAAAAGGGAGAATAACCTGGATACAAATACAAACAAATATACACACAAGCCTTATTAGTAAGTTTGTGACATGTCCCTGTCATCCTCCCACTAATAGAAATGTATTACTCCCCCTGCGGCATTGACAGCACAGCGATACACCATCTTGTCTGACCAGGATCAATGCTCTAAATGGAAATTACAATGCTGCTTCACGTCTCCTGCTTTTCATGTGTCACTGATTTTACATTAAGGAAATAACATAGTGTACAGTACTCTGTCTCTCTCTTTCTCTCTCTCTCTCTCTCTCTCTCTCTCGCTCTCTCTCTCTCTCTCTTCTCTTTACATCTCTCTCATTGTTCATCATTCTGCGGAACTGTCAGGGGGCATGGTTGGTAAATCATGAAATGAGCCCACTTATTGAATCCCCCTCTGACATTTATCTTGTATAACTCGTATCTTGTGTGTGTTTGTCCGTGTCTGGGTGAATCCAGGAGAAAGCAGTTGTGTTTCACCTCTACTATCCTTGCTAATGTATGCTATTCCTGACCCACGCTCTTTAGGAATTATGCCTTAATGGCACAAATAATCAATCTGGATTAACAGAAAACAATGCAAATGCAGCCGAGTGGAACAGACGGGGCTCAGCCCGGTGCGTTGTGTGTGTCACTGTGAGCATGTGTGAGAGTGTGTGTTTGTGTGCGTGTGTGTGTGTGTGTGTGTGTGTGTGTGTGTGTGTCACTGTGAGCATGTGTGAGTGTGTATATGTGTGTGTGTGTGTGTGTGTGTGTGTGTGTGTGTGTGTGTGTGCGGCTCTGGTAGAATTAATTCATGTGACCTTGACAGTGGCGAACATAGAACATTCAACATCATGGACCGTTATGAAGCAGATACAGTGCATATAAAAAGCAGAAGATTTCGTGTACGGGAATTTACAAGCAACAGCTAATGTCTCCCTGTCTTTTATTCCCCCCAGCTATGTTCCTCCTAGTGTGACATCCTTCACTTTGTGTCTTGATGAGGAACAAGCTGTAGTGCGTATGAGCAAACCTCGTTTGGAGGTGTTTATTTTTTGTGCTGACATTTGTCTCAAAGTCAAAGATTTTCTTTTAGGAGTTGGCGCTTTGCTTGTTTTAAAATGCATGTTTACAATGTCACCATGCTCTCCCGGCACCTGTGAAATCGCTCCCTCAGCCGAACTTAAAAACAGATGCATTTTTTAAAAAACGCTCATTACACATTCAAAGTGTGGAAATCCAAGGAGACACAGTGACCTCACCGGACCGGGCAACAAATCTAAAGGGACAAGTAAAGATGACAATAATGATTTATGCATGCGCATGATTTAACAAAACTTCTGTTCCGTTACAAGTCACTAAAAAATACTTTAACTCCACTGTATAGTCCTACCCAGTGAGGACAGTCTACCTTGGTGCAGAATTAACTATCCACCGCTGTTAAAATGCCAGCCTGGATACTCAAAATCAATATCTATTAAGCATTCAATTAATTCAACAGGACAACAACTGAGTGAATAATGTGAAAATACAGGAGGAGCTTGAATTACCTGTCGGAAAATTAAGCCTCAGCTTGTCAGGGGATGTGAAGTTAATCAAAGGCAAATTCAGCACAGGCCTTATACGGTGTCTGTGATACGCCTTTACAGTATTTTCTTGTTGGCGACTTCATAAAATCTTTAGTGTCTTGCTTCCCTCGAAATAAATTGTAGAGCTGACACCCTTACGTGGGTGATGACATGCTGTGGCATTGTATCTGATGGCCCTTGAGGGTATCAAAGGGTGTTCTGGCCAAACACATTTACTATATTTAGACAAGAAAATAAATTTGCACTGCAAAAATATCCATAGGGTCACTGAATGAATTATTGAGTCTTTCATTTTTTTTTTTTATGAGACAAGAGATGAAGAAATGCTGTCAACTGTTTGACACATTGTGTAGTTTCAAGCATTTCAATAGGAGGTCATGTTGCAAACTGCACACTGAGATGAAAATCCAGCAAATTGAAAAGGATTTGCATATTATGGGAATATATTTGTTTGTTTTATCGTTAAAATCTTATTAGACGAGTCCTCACAGTACACAGTAAATCTCTCGTTAAGATGGAGATAATTTTTTTGTGGTTATTTTTTTTTTTTTTTACAGTGCACACACAACATGAAAGCTACTTACTCCGCTTTCCTTGCCAGTCCAACTGAGCGGCAGAGAGTGGTGGGAGTCTGCGGAACCAGGGACTTGCAGCAGGGGCTCCTCTTGTCTTCCTCGGCGGAGTCCGGGCTGGCTTGGCTCGCTTTGGGTGACGGCGGCGAGGTGGGGACGAGCTGCAGCTGCTGCGGGTGATGGGTGGACGGCGCAGGAGGGGTCGGATGCTGCTGAGGCTGGGCCGATAGACTGGGGATCTGCTGCTGCTGCTGCTGCTGCTGCTGCTGCTGCTGCTGCTGTTGCTGCTGCTGCTGCGGTGGCGGAGGCGGCTGCTGCTGCGGCTGCTGCTGCTGCTGCTGCTGCTGCTGCGCCTGCTGGCCGAGATGAGCCGCTGCTTTGTTGCTTCCCGGGTGCTGATGGAGGTTGGCCGGCGCCTGAGGACTAACGCTGCGGTGAGTCGGGTGGTGGTGGTGGTGGTGATGAGCGGGCTGCTGGACGTAGTGATGGGGGTCCCGCAACTGTCGGTTCTCTCCTATCAGGTCCTCCACCTTTCGCTCGAGTTCGTCGATGCGTTGGCGCTGCGTCTGGATCAGGCTTTGCTGGTTCTGGACGATAGTGGTGAGCTCCTTCAGGTAAAGCACGGCTTTCATTGGATTATCCAGCAGGCTCTCCATTACTAACTGTAAATGTGGCCGTGTGCCCGACTATGTGCACTTCTTCAGCTGTTTCTGGCGCTGCAAAACGTCGATGGGGCCTCTGAACAGTGCGTAACCGGGATGCTCTGGCGGCCGTCTGACGCCTCTACGCTCTGCTGGGGTTGGGTAGTCTCTGTCTCTCTCTCTCTCGCGCGCTCTCTCTCTCTCTCTCTCTCTCTCTCTCTCTCTCTCTCTCTCTCTCTCTCTCTCTCTCTCTCTCTCTCTCTCTCTCTCTACCAGAAATGATGGTGCTGATGCAAGGAGGGGGATCAGCGTCACCGGTGTGTGGAGGCGGGGCCGTAGTGGACTGGTGATGTCAACACGCAGGGGAAACAGTGATGCTGTCATGCACGTTTCACACGTAAATCCAGTGTTTGCATCTATTGCATTCTATTCGTGGATATGAGCTACTCCCTCTCAAAGACAGAAACCAGAGATATAAGTCTCAAACTTGTTATGTCATCAAAGTAAAGGTCTAGAGCTGCTCCATATATAGACAATGAATGGAAGACTGATTTTGTTGACCCACATATTTTTTGTTTTCTTTTGTTATATCCAAATTAACTTGATTCTATTGTTCTCAGTTGTGAAACCATGTTCTCAGTGTCATCTATAACACCGTTCCCAATTAATTGACTACGGAGCAGTTCAAATTGGAGTTTTGGCATTCTTTTTGGGATTTGGGGTAGAGTTGTTCACGTCTACTAATATGTTTGGGCTGTCTTAGACCATAGGAATGACATGTAGGAATGACATGGATGTTCAAAATGTTTTTTTTTAAGACTTTTATTCCCTTTTTAAAATAATTCTCACTTTTCAGAGCTAAACTAAACCACAAGCCCTGGTCACATGGTATTTTAAAATGTCAAACATTTAATAATCCTACAGAGCAAAGCTTTGTATTTGGTTGTGTTTTCTGGATTTGCAGTGTTTTTCTCTCTGCTGTCAAAAATGTCTTCTTCATTTTCTTGTGTTTTCTCAGGCTGCAGTGCGATGCGCTCTCTGGTCCACCGTACTGAGGCCTGTCAGTCACATCTCATTGCTTGACATCGCTTCATTCAATACCTCTCAAACACTTCAAGCATTATTTCATCACAGTGAAAGCAAAGAGATCTAGACTTGTTTATTGTGGTCATTCACAAAATCTGGTCAAATTAGCATCTGGTATTGGAGATTTGACTTCAGCAGCGAATTAAACAAGCTTGAGCTCGGGACGTCCCTTTTGTCCATGTGAATGTGTGATGTGACTCGTATCGCCTGTGGTGCTCTTTTTGTCAGACAGCAGTCTTTGTATGTCGCATGGTAGCATTTTTTGGGATGTTGCACTGCAGGGATAGATAGAAAAGAATGACATGGTTGAGAATGTAATAGCTTCCTCTTAATGATGCTCACTTAGCAGCACAGTATGAAAATGATTTGATGAAACATGAATCCTTTTTTACAGGTTCTATTTTGCACATTCACACTCAGCAGTTTTGGTAATCCTAAACGTTTTTGGGGGAAAACTATACTTTGCTCCTGCTATGTTTTTTTGCAAATTGGATCAGGCAAAGGAGGCTGCCTTTCAGTCTGTGCCTCAGTATCTCTGACTTTACCAAAAGGGAAATAAAAAACAAGTCAACCAGACAGATAGCATGCACGCAGAGCAAGGAAAGGAAATGGGTTTTAGGTTTGCGGAGATGATCCCTCCTGATACAGACTGAAGTGATATCTCACTGAGAGAGCGCTCGGCTCTTCTGGTTGCTGTAGTGTGATGCTTTAAAGATTTGCACTGTCATTCAGTCGTTGCATTGCAAATGTGCAGGAATCTTTACTCCTCGTGGTCTATTGTCAAGTGGATTATGTTTTTATGTGTAACGGGCCTCTGTGTTTGTGGGTGACAGAATGATTTACACTGACAAGATGATCTAAAAGGAAAAGTTACGTCACTTTTGTAAAAATCGTAATAGTTTTTTTCATGATCATTCTTTTTTAAATCCAGAGGTTGCCCAAATTCAGCATGAGTAAATTCCTGTGTCAGAGCCTAATGAAGGAAAGGACAATCTGACATATTCATCCAGAACAGGCGTGACATTAACAATATGCTGTGATAAATGCTATATATTGTTAAAAGTTTTATAAAAGTTTTTCAAAAACAGCTCAGGCGAAGTATTAATATCTTATGACCTTGAGACAGTGACGTATTGGGACCACAGTGGTGAGCCAGTGTGGGTTCAGCCGGGTCCCTGCTTCCATAAGGCTGCTTTATAACCTAAGTGAAGTGAAAAATGGCTTGCGCACCCGACCACCGTCGTATGGCTGGAAGGAGACAAAAATGAGTTTTGCAGTGAGATTGAAAAAAATGGAAATGGTGCAAGCAGTGACTTTGGTGTTGGTTGACATCAGCAAGGTCCAGCTTTATGTATTATGGACCTTCTTCTGGAAGAGGTGCAACCCACCTTTAACACCAATTACCTCACAGAGGGGTCTGAGGCCTGAGAGGGTCACACATCCTTGATCTGAAACGACAAGGAGTGTGAGGCTATGCTTGGGCACAGCCTTGTCTTGAGCTACATGCTAATGTCAGCCTGCACCCCAACAACAATGCTAACATGCTGGGCTTAAGCAAAGATGATGTTCACCATGTTCACCATCTTAGTTTAGCATATTAGCATGTTAGAGTTAGCTAATTAGCACTAAACCAAAGCTGAGGCTGATGGGAATGTTATTAGTTTTGCAGGTGAATCAAAGCATCGGACAAAGAGCAAAAGTCAGCAGATCACCAAAAGTTATATACAGATAATTCACTAAAACCCCAAGATATCAACCTCCTCGTGATACAGCAAAAGTCAAGGAATCACCAAAGTTATTACAATATATCCTCCGGGCACCATTAATTTCTGGACAAATTGACATCGCAATCCATCCAATATTTGTTGAGACATTTTAGTCTCAAAGTGGTCAACTGAGAAACAGACAGAGTAATATTGTCATCTCTAGAACATGGCTATAAAAGCACCCCAACCTCAAGTAAAAATATTTTCATTTCATCATACGAGATCACTGATATTCCGATTCCTCACTCGATTTTGAAAGTTTTAAAGTTGGCTGGGGTCAAAGTTTCGCCCCGTCTTCAGATCCTCCTCTGGAACTTTTCATTTCAAAACTGTGTTATATCCATATAGGCTTTCTCCCCAGAGTCCTGTTTTGTCTCAGGTTTGTGCTAAGTTGAAAGTAGACCAGCTGTATTCCCACCCATTATTTAGCGGCGTTTGATGCAGACTCTAACACATACACACACACACACACACACACACACACACACACACACACACACACACACACACAGACTGGGTACACTGTTGTGAAACCAAAGCAACATTCAGAGAAACCGAAACCTGCCTTTTGAAATGAAAAGAGATGAACAAACAAGGACTCCTGACTTTGTTTTGAATAGCCATGGCACTCAGCACCTGTATTCATATTCCTGTCATTCATTCTACCCTTACAGCATTTAAAGTGATCTTTTGCTTTTTCCCGATCTTCCCGACTCCGCAATAAAAGAAAACTACTCCATTCTTTAGCTGTTTTTGGGGCAGCGCTTCTCATTAATATCAATAAATGGCTTATTGCATGCACCTGACTTGACTCAGAATACGAGACACTTCATGGCCTAAGATGACTTAATGGTTATGGATGTTTTATGTGTCATCACTTTCCCTTTCGGCATGAAAAGTTTCAGACAAAAAACAAATGAAAAAGGAAAGATGTTTACCAAATTGAAGCTGTCACTGCCATCTTTTGCTCACAAATGATGCCAAAGAAGTCAAGCAAGTTCATGTAGGAAAAAGTAAAGAATCTGATGGAAAGGAGAAAAGAATTTTCCAAGGGCTTTGGGGCCTTAATGACATTAAGAAACAAGTGATAAGAGCCGACGACATGATAAAGCAATTAATGTCAGGTAGAGATTAATTACTTGAAACGCTACACTTCATTAGTGACACTCTGCAGCGGTGCCAGTTGAGATGTCACTGACACCATGAGCATCTGCACTTTAAATGGTTCAGCAAGTGACAACAAGGACTGTTTACTATTTACACAGTATGCATCTGCAAACAAAATAAAAGATGATTCTAACATCATCAAGACTAATTGAGGGTCATCTTTTAATATAAACATTGTTGAGCGTCAAGCAGCTCTGTGATGCTACCTGGACATAGCAGTGTTAAATGCATATGTTGGCATGCTAGAATGCCAACACATTCTCACTCCCAACTCATCAAATAACACTTGGTCAGTGGCCAAATCTGCTTCAAGATTACCATCTTTAATAACGATATTTAATCCAATAAGAGCGAGAGAAGCCCACACTGAATGTTTAAAATACTGCACACACATTTCATGAAGTACACTGCTGAGGTGAGTTCAGTTAAAGGTCATTTTTCTTCATTGATTTTGTTCTAGTATCTCTACACCAAGAAGGAGATGGAGATAAGAGAGAAGCAGACGAGCACAGAAGGCTTTTAGGTGGGATGTGGGTTATGAAAAACAGGCTGCACCTATAGATGTTCCTAATATTGTGTGCATTCAGTTTAGTCATAAGTTAGTCTACGCCACAAAGACTTCTTAAAGATTTGGAAAATGGCTTCCATAAAGTAGGTGTTTGTGCAAACCTGAACCTCTATGGTTGCTCTTTTCAAACTGGTCAGTTTTACGATTCTTATTCAGAGTTATCCAAGTGGTTTCCCTTGTATTTACCTTGTTCTTCCTGTGCCTGCAGTTTGGATCATCCTCCCGGTTCCCCAGTCTGCCTGCCTTGCCTTGGCCTGCCCGGTTTCCATCCTCACCTTCCTGTCCTCGGATGCCCCGCTGTTCCATGACAGTTTTCCCTTTTGTGTCCTTCTGGAAATAAAACCCCTACATTCATACTCTCCAGTTTGTGTCTGCGTTTGGGTCGGCCACCAGAGCCCGTAACACTGTTTGTCTTTCATGTTAGTTGTCAAGATGTGGGGTGTCAGACACTTGCGTTGGGACCGTTTAGCTTTTCCCTCAATTTTAATGGCTTCTTCATTCAAAATACTTGGCCAAAGAAATATGTTGTTGTCCTTTCTGTCTACTTCTTTCTATATTCCACCTGATTAAAGCAAGGGGAATCTTTAGCAGCTGCATCGTGTTAACCCCAGGCCCGCTTTGGTGTTCAAAACCAATAACCATCAGCCCCCTCTGCCTCCCTACTGGCCAAGAGGAGATCAATAATGAGAAGGGACAAGGCCACGGGCGCCTACTGTAGATTAATTTACACCATTAGAGGTGATGAATGGAAATGTGTGGATGATGCAGTGCTGGGATTAAGATGCACATTGGCAGGGCATTGAACTTTTCCCATGATTAAAAATGAGGAGATAAAGTGTTCTTAAAGGTCTTGATTGAGAACATTTCAACATTTTCTTAGATTGGGTGAGAATTAAGGGTTTAAGAAGAGTTAATTGTGTGTGGCACACTGTTTAAAACCCTAAAAAGTCATTGCATTTTACCGCCTTTAAAAATGTATACACCTATAAACAAGTCTCAAGTAATGCTTGAGAGCTGCAGCTCACTCCCATACCGACTCACTTTCCTGTGTAATTAGTAGATTCCCTAGAGCATAGTTCAGGGAGTTGGATATAAGGGGAACAAAGACAGACCAAAGCCTGTCACAGGTGGGCGGGGTGAGGCCTGACCTGCTGTGAACCGCCGCTGGAGCTGATGAAACAGCCCTGAAACCGCTTTTAGAAAAAGACACACAAACAGAGAAAATTCTCAGAGAGCTTCTCACTCCGGTCCACTTAACGTGTCACCTCTTACAACACATAACGTTTTTGACCTCATTCAAGTTGTTTTTTAAAACAGTCGCCAGAAAACATGTTGGCATTGTTCGTGTCTGCAAAGCACCATTTAATAATACGTTGAATGTCAACATTTCTGAACCAAAAATATGTTTCATGAATACGTTTCATATAAGCCTTGTATCAAGTTTACATAAATGCACAATGGCATGTGGTTAACATTGTGAAATGATTGGTTAGGTTAAGGCAACAATATTACTTGGTGAAGGAGGAAAAAAGACCTTGGTTTGTGTTAAAATTGCGTACCAAGGTAGGGTAACATAGCATATTTCTTACATAACGTTACAAGCAAGTGTAACAATATTACGTAACAAGTTCAAAGTCAGCATAAACTTTTGGTTTCACGTGGGACACGAACAGCCGTCTTCATAGTTTGTTTGACTCATCCACCACCCTTCTGACTCACCTTTTGTGGGCTTTTTATACTCGTTATAATACCACATAACGTTCTTACCACATACTTTTAAATAATGCTCAATCCATATGCTACGAACAAATGCAAAAATGTAGACATTCAAGGTATCTGTGATTTATAGAAACGCACACTGCCCAAAATAAATTCCTGCCTACATTTAATGATAAGTTAAAAGGTTTGCAGACATGTCAGCCATATCAACTTTACAAGACGATTACATGTCAACCTTGTGTTTAACAGCTTGTTCCACTGCCCGCAAGAGGCCAAAAAATCATGTGAAGAAAAATCTCAATTGGGTTAACATAATATTGCAATACATACACTAAATGAATGCCCACTGCCTGATACAGATTCATTAATACAGAAATACAAAAACTGAAATGAGTCTGGCTCATTAGGCAACTTGTAGTTTTAGTTCAAGTGAGGCAAAGTTAACCCTCAACCTTTTAGTGAAGTCAAATGGATTAGCAATGAATAACAAGTGTGCCTTCATCACTTTGTTTCCAGTCATTTCCATCTGCTGCTTGTGAATGTTTCATTGAGGTTGAAAAGAGATTCACCTCTCGCTCCGAACCCAATTAACACCTTTTGACTGAGGGGAGCATATTGCAAAATGTGTGTGTGTGTGTGTGTGTGTGTGTGTGTGCATGTGTGTGTGTGTTTCTTTCAGTTTAAACCCTTGAATCCACCAGTCTAATGCTATATTTAAAGCTCCTTTTCTGTGTCATTACCTCCAAATATAGACTAACATTCAGAAAAGAAACAGGATTTGCCTCAAGCTGCTTATTTGTCACATCACCACAGAAAGCTGTAAACACATACAGTAACTAGTTAGTGCGACATAAGCCCAGAGGTCACAGAAATGGAATTGTTTCAGGAAGGTCGCCAGTTTTGCAGCCTCAAACCAACAGAGGAATGTCAAAGTGGAGAAGTAAATTAATACATTTTTCCTTTGTCTTCTTGAAAAACAGTGTTTGAAGATGTTATTCCTGTGCCAAGAGGTGTAAGAAACTCAAAACGTTCCACATTTGAAAATGAAAAAGGCTATTTACTCATGGAAAGGCAATAACCCTGAGTATAATATCAAAGGCTGTAATGTTTTTTGTTTTTTTTACTGTTAACAAAAACATAAGGAAGGAAAATATTAAGACCTGTTTTATAGACAGCAGACATGTATGAGGAGAAAACGTGTGCAAATACATGACGTGAATCATGTGAATTCCATCCATATTGATTTGGACATGTCATGGTGACAGCAGGCCCTTACCAATCCATTCACTTTCTTTAACTTGAGTTTCTTTTTAAATATGCTACTTGTCCATGACCAGCCTGCCCTGTTCTTCTTAGTTGTTTGTCAGATTCTGTCTGCCTCCAAGTTGCTGACAGGCCTGTTAAAGTGCCTTTAATTCAACCTGCTCTGCTGGAGTTTCTGCAGTACCTGAACATTGACAGGATATTGATAATGGGGGAATTTCTTAGCAAGAAAATGTATTGTCTATGGCAGGTTTAGCCAGGTTTAGTTTCACAATTAAACAATTTCACTGTAGAAACATTCTTTTGGGGGGCGAGAGTGCATACAAAAGGGTTGTTACATTATTGTGTACCATGTTCGTGATATTGGCTCAGTATCACTTAGACTAATTTTGACTCTGGCAAACCTATCTTGCTGAAGGACATTTTGACAAGATACATGACAACATTAGCTGCTGCACGAACTGAGCCTGGAGCTCTCAGTCTCAGGGCAGCCCATCTAATCACCAAGCCCACCCTCTGTTACTGTCAAATATATTCCAATATTGTCAACCCCCCCAGTCCCTGCAGCAATAAATACACTGCTCGTGTTGTATACTGAAGATTAATGACATCAATCACGCTTCCTCATCAAGCCATACAAACACACACACCAACACGCTGCAAACATTGTAATCTGCTTCAGTGTTTGTTTTTTTTGCAGACTAACTCTCATTTTTCTTTTCCTTTGGGTTATTCCATGAGTGAAATGAACTGGTGCTGCTTACAGCCAACGTGGTAATTATTTATTGTCAGGCTCCACTTCTTCCATTTTACAACTTGTTGAAATTATGGTTTCTTGTCTCCTCCAAGACAGCAGAGTCACAGTTTTTAAACATGAAGGAATGGAGGGAAGGAGTTTTGTTAAGTTTAGTCACGTGGATTTCATTTATATAGCTCAAAATCATGGATCGGAGTAGACTTCGAGCAACTTCCAGATTCTGTGTTTTTCTCTAAACTAAAGCATGCGATAATTGACTCAACTTCCTTCCTACAAACATTTTCTATTCATAGAATCCTGTTTTTTTCACTGCCACTGTTTTTAATATCAAGTGTAACACAGTTCCTTAAAGGTGGAAAATTAGAAATTCGGAGCATATCTACAATTGAGGGATTGCCTCCACACAGTTCTCAACATGGCGACAGCGGCTAGCAGCTAACGGTGCTAACAATGCAAACAACGACAACAGTGCTGACAGGGCTAACAGTGTTAACCTGAGGGGGAACCGGATGGTGGCCGTTAAGATTCAGCAACAAAGCCATAGGTTTGGGACGGCGTTACCAGCGGTAATAGCTTAGATAAGTTTAAAGTTACCCATTCAAATAAATAAACTCACTTTCTTTTTGGACACCAGAGTTTTGGTGTTAAAAATCTAGATGTACAATTACATGCAAGTCAGAGAATGAAAATGACAATCTTGAAGTTGAAGTCAAATAATGTTATGAATTCCTACCTCAACACAGTTGTTTCAGCTAACTTTTTTATTTATTATATAGCTGTAGATGTACTGTATTCCTTTGATTGTTGACTGCCACCAAGTGGCACTGACAATGAAGCACAGTGTGTTGCATCCCATAAGCACTCTTTGGTTTAAGTTTTGGCACATCAAGCCAAACTTGAATGTGTTTGTCATCTTAACAAGTTTCGTGGAAGACTCCAGCGTCCTGACCTTTTGCATTTCACAGTCACCATGTGGTGTTGACGAGAAAGAACTCTGGATGGCACATCTGCAATATTTGTTGTATGTGAAGGTCTCTCTCATCAGTCTCCATTTATAGATAGTGAGTGTGCATCAAGACCTGGGTTGCTTTTCATTATAAGCTTGCTAAGCCTGAGTGCAGGAGGTCATATATCAGCTTTTCAACATGACTAAACACACACACATAGAGCAAAGGTTGATGATGGGACACATGGGGAAAGGATATGACTTTTCACCATCCAGGTTTTACACAATTATCAGGCATTTGTAAGTGGTCTTTGGCATTGCGTGAGATATGTGCATCAGCTGTCCATAACCAGCCCATAAAAGCACACAATACACCAAGCTATTGTTGGTGTTGCTGTCATACTTCAAATAACAATGGCTGGGTGACAGCCCGTCGACAGAAGAAGCACATGCATGCATGCAATGTGTCGTACAACAATGCCAGAGGGTTTTTGCTTTCCAAGGCTAGGCATTATGGAGGACAGCATCATGGCTAAGTTCCAGCATCTAAGATTCAAGTCACATCTCCTGTGGTTTATTTCTATCATCAAACTATTCTAAAAATATAACTTCTCAAGAAGTACTGAAGCAGCAGTAGTTCTTTTAAACTTCAATGTTTTTTGTCATTATTTCTGAAATGATTAAACTCTGAAAAATGAGCAAAACATAATCCTGATGATGGTTGAAACACTGTTTTGGCAGTTATTAGATTGGAGGCCATTTTTTCTTTGTTCAAAATGTGTAACAATCTGGAAAAAGTAACCGTCTTCATCATTATTTGTGACTTGCGATTGTCATTTAAATTAGAGTTTTACTTTATCTTCTTTTATGGCTGTGTCTGCAAAATCTATTTAAACATTATGAGGTTGAATTTAGGTAGGGGACACCTGTTGCGCCCCCCTCTCTTGACTTTTCATGCTCCTTTTTTAATCCATCATGAGTTAAGCTGCTTTCCATCATCTCAATGTGCCACAAATAAGCCGACAGGTGCCAGTAAAAGGAAACATGATAAAGTCAACCATGGATATGGAACATCAAAGACTGAAACTTTATTCAAATGCATTTTAATTGTCTCATGATGTCATAGCAAAACAAGAATAATGTACTTTTTTAATAAAAAAACAATGGGTCTCTACTCAAGTGGTTTGAGTCATTGCACAGAAAATGGCCATCTAGGAAATGGAGGCACAGCTAACGTACTATTTGTTATACATGCTTATGACCTTTGATTCCTACAGCTTTCAAGTCCCTTAGCCTTCTTATAACTATTCCATACTTCTGTCTAGACTACTTTTCTTTTCCCTGTTCTTAGTCAACCAGATTCATCATTTGCAGGACTCCTCACAGAGTATCTCACTGCGGTCCTCCGGCTGTATCGAACATCTTCTTGCGGCCCTCCATGCCGGACATGGCCTCCACGTTCTTACGCCAGTCACCCACTTCAGAAGTGAGCACCTGGTGTTCAAAAGAATAAAAAAAAACTAAATTAAAACACATCATCTCCCTGAGACAAGTTGTTGTTTTTTTCCGGCATACTGGGAAAACCTGCAGGCTTAATGTTTGTTGTCTGGAAATCCGTACCTTGTCCTGTTTGACGTCCTCCTTCTTCACAGACTTGAGGTTGGCTCTGAGGTCCATCGAGCCCTTGTGTTTGGAGCCCAGGAGAGCTCTCATCATCTCATCTGCCGACACCCTCACCTTCCTCAGGGCAGGCTTTTTGAACTTGCCTCCAAGGTCCTGTATCTTCAGCTTCAGCTCATGGATCTAAAAAATGTGAACGAAAATATATGAAACGAACGAAGCTTTCTTCAAAGATATGAATATACTAAGACTGAAGCACTGAATAAGGAGAGTGTTCACTTACATCTTTGTTGTGTTTGCCCACTTTGGATTCACAGTCATATCGCTCCTCGTCCACAACATCAATTTTTGAATGAAGCTGCTTGCACATTTTCTGAGGGAATGAGGAGGGATTTAAACATCGACATACATTTTCTGCTGCAGAAAAATCTGTTATTTTTTATGGTATATTTCCCTTACTTGTAGGTCATCCAGTGATAACCCAGACAGTTGCAAAGGGGGCAACTGCTCTCCTATATAACGCACTTTCTCCTCCTCCCTCTCCTGCTTCTCCCTTTCCAAATCCTCACAGGCTCTTGTGAGGAGAAGCATCTGATAGGACAAAACGGATACCAATTTAAAACTTTGGTCTGGTCATGTAAAGGTACTGAACAGACTCCAAGTTGCAATAGTAAAGTTATAACAGTATATGTCAAAAGGTGTCTTGGTTGTACATATATACAGTATCACAATATCTTGTAGCAATATAGCAGTGATTCCCAACCAGGCGTACTTGCTAGGTGGTGTATGTCAAACAAAAGGGTATATCATAACTCACCTTGAGAGACAGCTTGCGAGAAGCTGTAATCTTCGACTTCGGCTGTGGAAAAAGACATTTTAAACAGACACATATGGCAAGGATGGACAAAGTTACAAGTACATTTTTTTTTTTAAGGGCTTCTGTTTTGGAATCACTCTGATAGGTTCTTGCTAGCTCACCAGCAGTTGTGATACATGGCAAGTCCATCAACTGTTCTATATGCATTAAAGACATGTATATGGAAAGTAAAACTCGTCACCACTTACTACAGCGGCATGTGAAAAGATAACGCTTTATTATTAGGATGAGGTCAAGGGGAAAGCTCTCATTGCTGCTGATAACAACTCCGGCCAGATAAACACTGCCAGATCTTTGCCGAGTGCACAGGACAACATGTCCCCTCTCCATGCATGAAGGATTAACACTGTGGAATATAGCCTGCTCACCTTATCCCCTTTGGGATTCATTGCTCTGGGTCTGTCGGGATGCTGAAACCCAAAACAGGGACAAATGAGTGTGATGACGCTACATGCAAATAGGTTTATATGAGAACATGAAGACTCATGTATCTGTTTGAATAGTTAATGAAGCAGTCAATGAAATAAATGTGAACCATGACGGTAAGATTCAGCGATAGAGCATTCATTTTCTTACCTCACTTCAGCTATTATCACAAAAACAAAGAACACATGAGAGAAACAGACATTAGTACAGTTTAGGGGTAATATGTTGCCCCAGTGAATCACAATGTAATTTGACCCATCAAGGCGCCACATAGCAAACAGTCCTCACCCCTTGACAAGAGGATTAAAGCAAGGACATGGTGAGAACAATTCCCTCTACTATATTCAGCATTATCTCAGTTGTTTTATTCTTTTTTCAGTCTGACTACAGACACCTAAACAGATTTTGTTAAAAAAAAGCTCTCGATCTGACAAAACAGACAGAACCATGACAGCTGTAGTTACAAGAAGAAGATCTGGCAAATCAAATATTCTCATTAAGCTGACATATTTTACAAAGATCTAGTAATTGCCACTGTAAAACTGTTAAAACACTGTCTATAATAACAGGTCTACCGGACAAACTCTGTCAGACTTTAATGTACGTAAACCAGAACCAAAAAATTACAAATGATTTTACAAAATTCAAATTTACACCACACAAAATGTGAGGAATTCACTGAAAGACTTAAAACTCACGATAAAGCAATGGTTGTTTTACCTGTGAATGGGTGTCTATAAAGATGTAGAGAGGCAAAAAGTGGCCGCTGGAGACAATGGGCAGCTTTTTATGTGAGCCGTGTGGACAGCAGCTATAACGTCTGGTCCCAGGAATGTGCTGGCACGGGACCAAGCATGAAATATCACCTCCCCTGACACTGTAACAACACCAGGGGAGGGTAATAATAAGTCATGAGCATCACCTTAATGGTATTGTATCTATTTGCTCCTGTTGCACGAAATAATCATAAATATTGACCGGCTGTATCTTTCACATTTATGAGTAAAGGAAATGTTTGAAATCGTATTTCCTCTCTTGCCAAGAGTTGATGAACATACAGTATAGATGGAGCCAGATGCTGGTTAGCTTAGCTTAGCTTAGCATAAAGACTGGAAGCAGGGAGAGACAGACAACCTGACTGTTCAAAGGTTACATGCTAGCACCTTTTCGAAAGACAACTTATGAACATATGAGTACAAAAACCAAAGTGTAAAAATAGTCAATTCATAATTTTAAGGGGGGGTTATGTGCTGGACTATTTATTGGGCAGGACCAGTGGTTATAGACAATTAGCTGTCATTTTTACTTTGTTTTTGTACCAATTAAACAAACAAGATAAAAACATATTAATTTGTGCGATTTAGATGGGCTAGTAGATGGGTTTCGTTACCTTTTGAACAGGGCTGTTTCCCCCTGTCTCTAGTCTGTAAGGCTGATGTTAAGATAAATTAGCTGGCTGCTCATTATAGCTTCAGACTTGAGAACGGTATCTTATCATCCAACGCTTGGCAAGAGAATAGAGTGTAAACTGTGCTGTAAACTAAACATGTCATTTAAGTACTTACGTTCATGACTCAGAAGTAAAAAGAACAATGACTCATACATCGTCAAGATTTAAACCCTAAGCATTAATGCATTTGATGATTACAATACACACCCAAAGAACGCACGCATATCAAAATCACACAACCATATTCTAAGAATAAGTCAGGCTCCTCTCTCATCACAGGCTGCTTTTAACTATCAACGCACAACATTAGATTAAAAGAAACAATTCAGTCAAATTCTTTTTCTGGCTGTTTCTGGATTTTTAGTCAAACGTGTCATCCTGTACAAAGGTTAATCACATGCAGACCCTACATATGCATAGCTGTATGGCAGCAATGCAGAGATCGTTGACGCTTGTCACTACCACTGATTTATCCGAGGGGCAAGTGTAGTCAAGGTTAAATAGCAGGAATTATTTCCTGTGACGTTTGATCTTCTCTAATCACAGTTATTATGATGAAAATACTTGTTGGTGTAATTACATAGCGTTGCAAAAATAACGAGAGGTTGGTGGAATAGCAGGTTTGAATAGCTGCTATTGTGAAGATATATAATGTATTGTGTCATTAAGAAGACTGAAAACAGGAGACACAGTTCTTCATTCTCTGTTTATCACTCTTATTCTTCTGCAATGGCTGATGTTCTGTCCAGGTAGTGACAAATAAACAGACATACATTTAAATAAATGTTTGTTTTATATATGTGTCAAAGATTGTCTTTCTGATTTCAACATTGTTTTATTTGACAATGCTACCATTCCACATTCAAACACAGTTTGAACGATAATCCATAAGAACCTCTGACTTATAGGTATTTATTTCCTTAGAAATGATCATATGTTGATTGTGAATATACTTGTTTTTACAGCTAAATTCCAAAAAAAAAGAAAAAAAAACAGAATTGAAAATACAGAAAATCTTTCTGTGTACAGGGTGAACACATTCATCACGTGAGAATAGTTCATACTCACGTCTGTCAAAATCATGTAGCATGGAAACACACTACAGCACCAAAAGAAAAATTTGAAAAGGTTGAAAAGCTGCAAAACTAATGTCACTACATCAAACATTAACTGTACTTTTCTGCTAATTAGTAAATATTAGCATGCTAGCATGCTAGCATGCTAACATGCGAAACTAAGTCACTGCAGTTGACTTTGACTCTTTGTCCTGTGTGTTTTTGTATTTACATCTGCTGTCAACAATTTCTTGGCCTGACTTTATCCAGATTTCCGAGCTAATCTTGTCCTGAGCGCTGACACTTCTTGCAAATCACTTAACCCTGAAGCATCGAGTTGCTCTTCTTCCCACTGGCTCAACTCTGGAATAAAGCTGATGCAAGTGCTAAGGTGTTTTTGGTCAACAGGGCTTCAGCAACAAGGACATATTCGGAAGAGTCAAGGGTCTACGCTGAGTATTTGCTCTTTGTGAGTTGTGAGGGCTTCTCAGAGATTAGAAACCAGGGTGAAAATGAATGAGAATATTTGTCTGCAGGAAAAGCATGTTCAAGCTTCTATCTGCAATTGTCACCTTGAATACCCTTTGCCTTATGTCTTGTCCCCCAATACACAGATCTAATATATGGTTGTAAATTACACGTACAAAATATGTATATAATTATAAAATAGATATCTGAAACAAATATGCAATATATAGTTTAGTTTAGTTTATTAACTGGCTCCCCATTAGCTGACGCCTTAACGGCCGCTAATCTTCCTCGGGTCCACAGAGAAGACAAAACATAATGCATACAAAACATGATGTAAAACAAACATATATATGTTCATACATTTGAAAAGAGAGAGACATATTTAATATAGACTCTATAAATACTCATATTAGGTATCACTATTTCCTTTTATTCATTATTCATATCCCAAAATATATTTTTGTCAATGCATCAGGCTTAAAATATATAGACACATTATTGTACACGTATGATGGGTCTGTATATTGAAATTAAAATCATGAAATTCAATAAATGTACAAAAAACACAAAAGTCACTTTTTTTATAATTTGTAAATAAAAATGACCTGCTGATAATGCCTATGCATAGGGCATGCTGGTGCCTAAGAAAGAAACAATCTCATAATAGATGTATTGTACAAAACAGTAATAATAAATTGTTACACTGTAAGCCTCTGTTTCCCCGGGTACACTTGCAGATATATAATCTATTTGACATTTGCAATCAAAGTTCCTCTGATTCCTGCTACAGAGTAAAACACTGTGGTGTTGGCTCCTGCCATTAATACCAGAGGAGGAAGTGGAGCTGAAGAAGAGACAATGCCTCAGTGAGCAATGAGGGCCAGAGGAAGGAACAAGACGCGGGGGACAGCAAATGTTCTGTCATAATTTTTTTTTCCCATGATCCTCAGCAGGTGGGAACTCTATTTCTGCTGCAACCCAACTCCCCTCTGTCTCCACACAGACACATACACACATAAAGTAAAACACAGGGAGGCCGCGGTAGCAGGGAAGGGCTTGTAATGCACTTTCTACCACCGTCGCTTTCATAAATAGGTAGGTGACAGCTCAATGTGTCGCCTCATAATTCTCCTTATGAGGTCGTAAATCTGAACAATTGAACTCATTTTGAACCTTTGGGGTGGAGAGAAGAAGAAAAAAAAAGGGAAATTCTGCTACAGCTGCATTATTCTCTGAGGCAGGCTGTTGATGTGTGATCTTCAAGGATTTCACCTCCTCACCTGAAAGTGTTGTTTATGTTCTGTCAGTTGTCTATGTAATCCATCTGAATCCAGTGTCACGACACAGCCAGCTCATTCATGAGATGACGAGGTGTAAATTTAGAGGTCTGTGGTCTCATTCGACATCACTGTGCAATGATAAACATGACCCAGAGAGATACAGTGGGTACTGAACACTAAACCTTAAATGTTTCAGGGACACTGACTTTTCATATACTCAGTGGTGGAAAGTACATTTGCTCAGTGTGCAATTTGGAGGTACTTTGCTTAAGTATTCCCATTTTATGTTACTTTATACTTCTACACGACAATTCAGCAGGAAATGTTGTACTTTTTGCTTTCTTTGACAGCTTTATAGTTACCAGTTACATTCAGAAATAATCATCAGTTTGTTTTATATGACGCATGTTCCACCTCGTCCAGCTACAAAAGTGAAATGCTACTTAAAATGCATAATCAATAATTCAGAATATCATTCATAGGGGCCAATAGTTTTACTATTGATACTTGAAGTACATTTTGCTACCAATACTTGACATTTTCAATGCAGGAATGGTAATGGCGTATTTTCAAACTGCAGTATAACTACTTTAATTTTAGTAAAGGATGTGAATACCTCTTCCACCACTTATACTTACTGATATTTATCGATTTTTTCCAGTCTTACTGTATCTAATAGTCCCTGTGTCCTCACACTTTCTGGATCTTGTACAGGCCTCCGTAGTGGCACCGTTGTCTGGACACAGGACCGAGGGAGCAGCTGACGCATGACTTCAGCCAAGTGGTCTGCCGTGACATCCCGCTGCTCGCTGTTCTAACCTTGACGCTGACCTTTAAGTAGCCAACATGTCTCAGCTACCCGCACTTTCACCTGCTTGTATGTCCAGAGGAAAGGAGTAGTGCTGCAGGATGGTTATTGTTATTGTTTGCTTGGTTGTAGGCGCATTACGTGTGATTAAAATGTTTTTTTTTTTTCGTGTTTCGTCATCTTTTTTTAAGTGTGTATCTTTTTTATTATTTTATTTTATAAGAAATGTATTAATTGTATTTAAGTTGTATGAGTTATTTTTTTTATGTTATTTTATTAATAGCTGTTTTACTTCTATTACTGTTATTATAGCTTTTGGTTGTATTCTATATTTGTATCATTATATTGTCTCATGCGCATTCGTCTCAAATTGTTAAATTGCTAAATATTTTTTTGTCTTTTTTGTTGTTACCACATCCACGCTTGTTTTGTTTTATTGACAGTCACCTGTGAAGCACTTTGAACTGCACTAACCTGTATGAAAAAATACAAATAAAGTTTGATCATTGTTTGTTTATTTTGAAGTAGTGTTCCCGTTCCCGAGTACCCGTTCTCATTTTCATTTAATGTAATTCTGTTGATCTTGAATTCAACCGAGTGTTTTTAGGTCTGTATGCATGCCTTTAGCTTCCTACCTCTATTGCACAAGCTTTTGTTTACTTTAAATTGTATAAGTGGCTGCCTTTTGAATGTGAAGTGAATATTTTTGTGTACATATTATGTCTTGTATAATAATTGTATTTTTTTTATGTGCAGAAAAATAAAAGCAATTCCTTTAATCCATGACACTTTTATCCTTTTAGACATTAGAAGCAACCTTGAATCCTGAAGCATCTGCATTAGCACATATTATTTCCACAAGAGGACTAATTGGGGAGGACACGTCTATTTAAAACAATGCAACTGGATTTTAGCAGTCTATTGTACACAGAAATAAATGCACACAAATACCCTTACGGAATATCTACATTTGAGTCTAATCGTGTCCCTAACCTAAACCTAAATTTACTCTGCAATCTGAATCATTCAACTATGGTCAATACGTGCATTTTTCTATATTTCGCTGTTTATTCATACCATATAGCATGTTCAAATTTCAGATGTATTACATTTTTTACATTGAAGATACCAACTTCTCACATACAAAGACGCTTCTAGAAAGAAAACAGAGTTGAATAAAAAAGTTACTTTAAATGCCTCCAACCCCACGTGATTTCTTTTATTTTTTTTATATAACATAAGGCAACTGCAATCCAGTCTGATAACAGACTTTGTCCACACGAGGGGAGCAGAGGTTTATTTTACACATCGCTAATGGGGTGCAGGAAATTCAGAATAGAAAAGAAAACGATTCAATATTATAGGATAGAATAGAGCACTGCATAGTTTTGTAAAAGAGAAATTAGTTTAAAATGTCGGGATTTAAGGTTTGAGTTCAGGTTGGACTTGGGGTGTGGCGCTGTGGCCGTCAGCTGCAGCAGCATCGCAATCAATCTTCTTAAAGCCTTTTTCATTCAGTGCAGACAAAGACCAGCAGGGGGCGACAGCGCTTCACATCACTGAGCTCAGCGGGATGCTTTCATTTGCACATTCATTCGCAGCAGCCAGCGTCAAGCTGCCGGGAATAAAAACATGAAAAGGAAGCAAGACTTTCAAAATAATACCCACGCTAACAATTGGTTTAGTTATAGCAAATTGAGTGTAGCTGTGTATATTCAGTGAATGAACAAATGGAAAATTATCAGTGTGGAATTGTCTGAGAGTTGAACCCTTCAAAAAAAAAGCCCATTTTAATTATGGCACTGAGGTTTCTAAAATGTTCCATATGAAGAGGCTATGCCACATGGTTAAAGCAGTGTCAGGTGTCTCTTTTGCCGTGGACAGTTGATGAGATAATGGACCTCTGAGCACAGACATGTAACAGGGCCCCTCTCCTATCTATTTGTAAAAGGAAATAAAGAAATAAAGAAAAGAATATGAAAAAAATTAAAGGACCCAATTAACATCACATTTATAAAAACATAATAGGCCAGTTTGTTAATCTATCCATGCTTTTTGCACAAAAGAGGCAAGAACATATGCAAGCACGTGCGTTAATGTATCCTCTACTTTATCTAATTAAATAAATTGCTGTTGAACAAGTATTTGTAAAAGCTGTAGAATTTGAACTTCAGTAACTATCGTGTTACTGATTCTTTTTTTTTTTTACATCCTGTGGATCACATCGCTCCAGTTCTGAGGTCTTTGCACTGGCTTCCTGCCCAACAAAGAATTGACTTTAAAGTCCTGCTGTTGGTTTATAAAGCACTGAATGGTTTAAGGCCTAAATACATGTCTGATCTGCTGCTACCTTATGAACCATCCCGACCCCTTAGGTCGTCTGGGACGGGTCTACTTTCTGTTCCAAGAGTCAGAACTAAACAGAACAAAAGAAGCAGCATTCAGTTTTTCTGCTCCACATATCTGGAACAAAGTCCCTGAAAGCTGCAGGTCTGCTGAGACCCTCAGAGACCCTCAGCTCCTTTAAATCCAGATTGAAGACTTTTCTGTTTGCTGTTGCCTTTAATTGAACCAGATTCAAGGATATTAAGACATTTCTGCATTCCACTACTGTATTTAATTTCTTAAACTGCACTGCAACTTTTATTCTATTTTTTTAGCTTTTAAATGTTTTACTGACTGTTTTTAATGTTTAAATGAATGTTCTTAATTGTTTTAAAATCTTCTTTTCTTTTGCATTATGTTTTGATGCTTTTAATGCTTTTGAGTGAAGCACTTTGAATTGCCTCTTTGTTGAAATGTGCTATACAAATAAACTTGCCTTGTACTAATCTGGGACCCTTTTGCAGGCCTCTCACATTAAAACGAATCAGCTGGAAACACGAACAAGTCAGCAGGAGACACGTTTGTTTAACTATGTTGACAGACTTCTTGTGTTAGCATTAGCTAGTCTACATGAGGAGGATATATGTGCGTTACTGTTTCATGTGTTCTCGGTTTGTGTGCTTTTATTTTGAAGGTCAACTTCGGTTGTAACCTGCGACATTTCTGGGGAACTTGAAGCGCCTCCAAGTGCACAAGAAGCACTTTGTCTCGGTGGAGGGGGGTGTTGACAGGAAAAAGAGGGGGAGGTTTCGGGGGGGGGAGACTGAATTGGACTGGCCCGGTTCACTCTCACCGCAGACCCTGCAGGAGGACGAGGACAGCGGAGGCCCCGGGGCAGGAGAAAGAGGACCAACGTGGACCGGTACTGGGTGTAGGGGGCCCCTATTTCGGATTGGGACACAGAGAGGGACACCGGGCGGGGAGGGGGTCCGCATGATTCCTCGCAGCCGGGCTGTAATGATGGTAGTGATGCACCGAGACCAGTGCGGCGGATTCCTGCAGAGCCCGACACACTGCACCGCGGCCCCGCAACCGAGTGTGAGCTGCTGCAGGGTTAGACGCTCCTGCTTCTCTCCATCAGAGCCCCACCAACGTGACCCGCTTTTCCAGACCGGAGCTTGACCCTAACAACCGGGGGAACAGCCTGCCTTGCCAGCTCCATTCATACTCCACCCCGTCTAGGGGAGGGGGCGGGGGGGGGGTCGGCGGGGATGAGACGGGGATCTGCAGCGGGACGGAGGGACCAGCTTTGAACTGAGTCCGCGTTTTACTGCACCGGTTCCAATTTGCATGCACCGGTTGTTTTGATCTGTGCAATAGACAAGAGGAGCGCGTGGGGGGAAGATGTTGGTGCGATGCTACCGGGGAAAGCTGTCGGTGTGGGCCGCTATGTGCGTGCTGGTGCTCTGCTGGTTTTACGTGTTCCCCGGCTACAGACTCCCCCGCGATAAAGAAATAGTGGAAGAGGTGCTGAGGCAGGGGGACGTGTGGCAGAAGAACCAGACGGGCATCGAGTTCTACAGGTTCGTGTCGGGTCTCACATTTCTGTCCTTTGGTTTAAAGCTGGGTTTCCCAAATGATGGCCCGGTGCCCCCAGCTGTCCTTTATGCGGGCTCTAGTAGGTCCCTGGAATAAATAAGGAGAACATTGAATACCTTTCCGTTTCCGTTTTTGTTTATGTTTTTTGTTTTTTTGTTTTTTAAACCTTGCATCCACTTTAGAGCACATTAAAGGTAAATAATGCAAATCTATAATAAGTTATATTAAGCAGTAAACATAGGGGCCCTAGGGACTAATTCTTGTCACTGAGTGTCTGTGGTCTGACCTCCTTTGTCTGTATTGAAGTCCCTGAACATATGGGCATAATGTCAATATACAGAGACTGTATATACAATGGAAAGTAGTTTATATTAATCTTTCATAAAATACCTCAATCTTTCAAAAACAACAATTGTTATTCTACTAAAAACATATTTAAAGCTTGGTATCTGTCAAAGCTTTGTTTGCTATCCGACAGGAACACTACAGTCATACCAAAAGAGATGCAAACCTGTCGTAAACACTCTCTGTCAAGTTAATTTGGACAGTGACGCTGATTTTGAAAGCAAACCAGATGAACAGGGCATGTTTGTCCCAACGTGCGGCAACCTTTGTTTCAAATCATATTCAGTTGAGAATGTTCTTCAGGGACAATAAGGGACGGTCACACCTGCAGAGCAGTGGATAGGGAGGATCTCACTTGGAGCTGTGGTTTTAAAGTCACAGAGCTGTAAAGACCTCTGCTTAGTCTGATTTTGTCCAATTGATTACTGAGATTTACAGTACCAACTGTTTAACATATTTCACGAGCCTTCATGAGTTACTGAATGTTGATATCCTTGAAAGTCCAGGCACGTATAACCTCAAATATGTGATCATTTTCTCTGATGTACAGCACTGGTTCTTATTGTTAATACACATCTCACTTTGGGTGTCTCTACGCAAATAATGACTCAATCACACTCAGTCAGATGTATTACTTCCCACATCCTGTCCACACAGGAAGTTGCTGACAGAGTGCTGTGATCCGCCGAAGATGTTTGCGGTGACCAAGGAGAACTCGCCGATGGGCAAGGTCCTGTGGTACGATGGGGAGTTTTACCACTCGCACACTGTCAACAATGAGACTCACTCGCTCCTTGTGAAGGTATGTTAATAGAAAATAATGGTTTGTTTTCCCCTCAAAGAGCCACAGACGTCTTTACGCCACAAGACGCATTACTCGCAGATGTGTTCTTGGAAAGGAACTAAGACCAGATTAGATTCAGTCTGGCTCGATGGAAATTGATCTCTCTCCCACTCAGCGCAACACAACACTGCTGTGGGGCCTGTGGGTTTTAACGTGGGTCCTTGTTGGTCCATAATGGAGTCGGGAAGGGGGCCAGTGGCAGAGAGAAACCCTCTGAAGGAGAGAGGATTACCAGTATAGTGTTCTTCCGTGTGATGGGAGTCATTGTTAAAGATGTGGAGGCCGGTTAGAGCACCAAGACACAGTATCAGTTCACAGCTAGAATGAAAGGTACTCCATCGTACGCTTTAACTTTTACATTAATTCCCACTTTCGCTTGTTTTCCTGTTTCTGTAGTGACATGGTATGTAACAGTTTGTAAAGGTGATGAGGACACATTTGAAGTGTTTTTTTGTTTGTTTTTAACATAAAATCAGACCTCCTACTCTGTGTTTATGGCTCAAGAGGATATGTCGTCTCCTGTTATGTTTCCGCTTTGCTCTAATCTATGATAGAGATGTTTAAGGCATGGGTAAGAACTGGAGGAGGATGTTCTTCAAGTGTCTCCCTCCTGTGTTGTTGTCCCTTTCCTTTCCATTTCGAGACTTTACTATTGTACATTATGTATGGGCTATTTTTACATGGCATCGTGCCTGTGTGTGGGTGCGCATGTGGATGAGGGTGTTTGTGCCTGGAAAGAGCAAAAGAAATGAGAACCTCTGGTGTAGGTGCTGTTGCCGTGGTTTTTGTATCCAGGGGCAATGCATCTCACTAATAATGAAGATTGGATCCCTATTACTGATGCCACAGATTTGCAGTCTAATATCCTGGTTGGTAAATGCAATGAATATGTGACCCTAATTTGCAGGCGTGAGCGGTGCATGTTCATTCATGAGGGATGGGGGAGGTGAGGGACAATAAATAAATAAAAAAAAGGAAAATATGAAGTGTGTGTGTGCGTGGGTTTGCGGTGGGTTTTAGACCCAGAATGTAATGTAACTATTTCTTATATTGCAGGTTTTTATTGCTACTATATGTTTATGCTCTCAATTCAGAATACATTGGTACATCCAAATTAGAGCCACAACAATGCGTTGATTCACTAATTAGTCAGTCAAGAAGATTCATATTTTGCTTTTGCTCAATTTCCAGACAACAATGCCAAAGATTTTCAGCTTTGAAGATTTTCTTCTTTTTCTGATTTATATGATTGTAAGCTGAATATTTTTGGGATTTTGGACCGCTGGCTTGACAAAACAAATCAATCACCTGTTTTATGGCATTTTATTGACAAAAATGTTGAATTGATTATTAGAGAAAATCCATGTTATTTACACAAAAAAACGTCTTTCAAGGGGTTTTGAGATGTTGTATCTGCTATGGAGACATCTGCCACCACTCCATTTTAGATCAAGTATATACGATTTTTTTACGTCCAACAGCAATGCGTCTTCCTAGAAGCAACGTGCTGGTTTATTAATCTACATTATTATGGCGGTGGTGGAATCCATGATCCTCAGAGAATGAACCAGAACATGGCTAGACCGCCCCAGAGAAAAGGAGGATGATGAGGTGTTTTGTTGTGCGTTGGGTGAACTGACCCTTTATAATGAATCATAAAAAGTTATATTCTACCCATTTTATGAAAGACATAACTGTCCTTTCTTGAGTGATGTTAGCTAATATGTACTTTGTGGTTGAAGCAGGTGGTTATTTTTGCTCTGTGTCCGACTCCAGTGCATCACCCTGCCCAAGGTTATGGTGACACTCACATTTCACAAATTTGTGCTTGTGTGAGTCTCCATCTAATGCTCGCACAGCCTAAATTTGGTCGAGAAGAAGGAAGGTAACTAATAATTAAGTGGGATGGACAAAGCACAAGCTCACACACACACATGTATTCTGTGCCTTCTCAACTACCAGTGCTGTGATTGCAGGTTAGAACACAGACAGCCACACCAAGCTGGCAACAGCCACAGTATCTGGGCATCTGCCAGGGAATGTGCCAATTAGGGCTTTGACAGTTAATTTCTGGTTCATCCATACATTCAGTTCACTGGACTGTACTGTAGATGCCTGTGATTTCTTCTTCGAGCGTTTAACAAGTTTGACAAGTTCACTTAAAAATCTGTGACATCATGGTAACATGAATATATTTTGACTTCTGGCTTGTTGGTCAGACCAAACAAGAATTGTGAGGGGTATTGTTTTAATCAATTTTGGACATTTTATGGACAAATAAATTACATTCATGGTTAGATGAATCAATAAATGATAGCCATTAATCAGCCATACAGTACAATGAACAACCCAAACCAACATTTTTCAAGATATTGGATCAATAACTTTCCAGAAATTGCTGGACCATGTGCTACTGTAAGAAGTGTCCCCCTTTCAAAGTTTAAGCCCAACTGGTTCCCCTCCTCTGCTAGATGTGCTGTTAGCAGGGCATTGTCCTCTGACTCAACCCTCTGTCACGGTCTAAAAGAGACCATGAGGCAGGAAGAGATGTGTGTGTGTGTGTGTGTGTGTGTGTGTGTGTGTGTGTGTGTGTGTGTGTGTGTGTGTGTGTGTGTGTGTGTGTGTGTGTGTGTGTGTGTGCGCGTGTGTGTGTGCGTGTGTTCTTAAGTGTGTGCACTCCAGGGGTAATAATGAGCTCAATTGTTTCCGCCATCTCGCTTAATCCATGCCTCTGACTTAAATGCAGCCAAAGCAATGAGAAAGGACATTTTAGGCCTTTGCCTCATGAAGTGTGGTATTTCAGTGATCTCTGTAGCAGCTTTAATACTATCCTATACAAGGATTTACTCAAAATGATAATAGGGCAGGGATTTCCATCCCAGGGGTTACTTGTACCCTAAATCTGCCAATACATATGAATCCACATATCGAGTCAGCCAGGAGAGAAGTCTAAACAGTTAAACGTTAAACGTGATGAATAAATATTTCAATTAGCTAAAACCTATGGATAAACAGTTCAAATAATTAGCTAGTAAGTTTTGAAAAGGGCTAAATGGATAAACAGTTGAAATGGCTAAAGTTAGCTAACTAAACGTAATGTATAAATGGTTGAAACACCCATCGCTGCCCCTTATGGTAGTACGAATGCAAATCTAAAAGGACCTAAACATGACGGCTCATTTCTATTTAAAGTATTGTAAAATTACACGCTCTTATAGCAATGATGGTCAAATATTGTCCAGTTCAAAAAAATTCAAATGAGCATTGATAGATCCTATGAAGGGGTACTTGAGTTCATCTGAATAGAAACCACTTTGGGGACCAGGCACAAACACTGTGCATAGACAAAAGAAAAGACTTTTGCCAGAGCAGAGATTTGGTTCAAAGGGTAGCAGAAGAGTTAATTAAGTTATTCTTGGTCCTTTTTCTGCATCCAGTTAAATTTACAGGCATGAGGAAATAGTTTTTTTTACTTGGCAGTACATCCTTTCTCTTTAAAGATTTGCTTGTTTTTTTACTAAATAATTTCCCCATACAATACCATACAGACTTTACTCTTGGACCAAAGCCAGAAACGGAATCTGATTCATAAGCTGTATGACCTCGACTTGGTTTTGTCCACTTCCTTACTTCATAACTTCATCCTGGTTTGTCCATCAGCACATGAGGCCGTGAAGGGAAATTAGAGGCCAAGGTCCTGTCCTCTGCTGAGCACAGGGTGACTCATGCACCTGCATCAATTTTGGGGTGCCGGTTGAGAGAAAATTAATATTTGCTTTTGTGCATGTGTGTAGGTGGCTTTGTGTGTTCGTTTCCAGCTGCTTTTGTGCGCGCTAACCGAGCTGCATGTCTCCCTCTGACCAGGACAACCCTCTGCAGCTGCCGCTGAAGAAGTGTGCGGTGGTGGGCAACGGTGGCATTCTCCGGCACAGCAAATGTGGACGCGACATTGACCAGGCCGATTTCATCCTTCGGTGAGAAACAAGGGACTCTGTGGGGCTGTGGGTGCCCGCGTGTGCATTGTCTATGACTGGTTCACTGCTCCTTCCAATGGGAATCGGCCGTGCCCAAGAGAGTAGCCAAACGCCATCAGCGATAATGAGAGCTGGTGTCGACTGCAGCCAAGAGGGAAAGACGGAGACAGAAAAATGGGCCACAGCGAGGGAGGGGAGAGAAAAGAGGTTAGGCGTGAATAAGCAAAATAGGAACAGACTAAGAGGAGGGAGGAAGAGGAGATGAGGCATAAGGTAGAATAAAACCATATGGTGGGGCAAAATGAACTCCTTGAAGCAAATGCAATGCCAGTTTTTTTTTTTTTTTTTAAATGTGAGGGGATGGGCAGTTTGGCACATTTCCACATGGTTCCACATCATTTACATACAGTATTTTGAATATGACGTAAAGGTGTTTTTCTGTTTGAAACACGTAATCAAAGAGATGCATTTGTATGTGGGCTTTGATTGAGGAAGAAACCACCAGAAACCACCACTCTGAGAACGGGACAATTGCTCCAGAGTGTTGAAGCAGAACGAGTTGAAGAGCGAGCTAATGTAGGCCGTGAGCGTGACGAAAAATGAATGACGTTTGAATTTCAACTCAAACGGAGTGCTCTTTAATTAAGAGTGCCAGGAAAGTGATGCGATAGATAAACAGCCCCATGGGTTTACATTAAAAATAATTCAACAGACATGGGCGGATCACATTGGAGAAAGCAGAACAATACAGTAATACAAATACAGTTTTATTCAGATTATAGTAAAAGAAAAATTCAGCAATCTTGCTGTTCATGCCGCATGCCCTTCTGTGCGTTGTTGCACTCCCTGAACCCTCAGCATGGTTTTGTCAATTGGCAATAAAGGTTGTTCTTTTTTTCATACAAGATGACTGGGTCCTAAACGAAAGGTAGCGTTTCTTTGTGCAAGTCTACTATGAGCTAAAAGTAAGAAGAAGAAAAAGAAAGAATAATATGGCGCCACAGATGATTAGCAGGTGCAGAAAACATGGTGTCTGTTCTGCCATGACTTTCAATTTACATCACAGCAGTCTCCGCCACAAGACACAACATGCAAAATAAACCTTTTATGTAATATTAAAACAAGCGCACTACAGTTTATGACGAGTCTTTGGGCAGCATGCCATGAGGGAAATCAGAAGGGGCGACCAAAGATTCTGACACGGCAGAAATCTATCGAAACACCCTCGAGCCAGATCATTGTTGAGGCAATGATGAGGCATCGTGATGCCCCCTCAAACTGCACGTCACATGATAACCTCATCTGACAGACGGTTGCTTTACATAACCAGCAACAGCCTGTTCTGAGACTGGTCAAAGTGATAGTGCTCGATAAATTCTGTGATCTGATGCAAAACCAAAATAAATTACAAAAAAAAGTACACAGTTGCTTAAGAATCAAAATAGTTTCTCTACGGGAACTGTACGTTTATTCTTAGTTAAAAGAAGGGAAGCACTTGAATGCAATGCTGCATGAGGAAGCTTGAAACATGTTGCAATCCAGATCATCTACAACTCAATGCCTTTTCAAGGCTATTCTTGTCAATGAGTGCCTGTGTCTGTGCACATATTGAACCCATTAAATGATCTCACTGCTTGGCAACAATGTAAAGGCATCAACAGGCTCGCAAAAATGTCAGTTTGGCAGTGGTGATGTTGTTGCAGATAACTCTGACAAAAACTAAGACACTGCAACTAAAAGACTTAAAAGATGTAGATACATGTGAATTTAACTGGAAAAAGACCCCATCTGCCTTCAACAACATACCTTCAGACCCTCGGCACCAATACCCAACTGTCAGCACATCAGAGGAGCTGATGTGATTGACCATGATCGATATGATCTGTAATAGCAGCTTCTCCCTTTACCCCGTGTCCAAGCATCTGACCACCTCTTTGGTACAGAGTATGAGAACGTGTGTCCTGAAACTTTATTGGCAAAATTAGCCGCTTAAAACTGCCTGGATGTCCAGATAGCAGTCTGGATAAAAGAAAAAAATGCTTATTTTCAATAAATGCAATGTACTGTGAGTACCAAAACATCTGGTAACACAGAATTATATTTAGCATTTAACTTTTTACCAGCCAGTCCACATCACTGTACGTTCTGCCTGATACGAAAATGTCTTTGATACAGATAGTAAGAGTAACCTGTCAGCATTAGGGAGTGGCCCAACAGCTGGCAGAACAGTTACTGAGATAGGTCAACCTAAACTTAAAGCCGGAGCTTTTTAAAAGTTGGGAAGCAAAGCAGAGCTGATAAACCCTGTGGGAGGAAACACTACATCAAGTTGACAGTGGTAGAAACAAAGAATCCTTTCTAGCTGCCCTTTATTTACTCCATCTGCTGTTTGTAAACAGCAGATGGAGCAGATGGAATATCTGATGTGATATTCTATAATTATTTTAATTTACTCAATTAAAAAACGTGATTTTGCAAACACTAAGTGTAACTTTAGTACAGTAATGTCATTGTTGGTTTAAATTACCATTGAAGCTGAAGCTGAGACAGTTTGTTGGTGACAGTGAGAGAAAGTAAGTGAAGTTGTCATATGTAAAATGTGTTTATTTTATCAATACAACTATTCATCACTGGGTTTTTCTGCAAAGGGACATTGCCATGTTTTAAATATTTAATAACTGGAGTGACAACCACTTCTCAGACATGTCATTCCACTTTTAACGTCTCCTCTGCCGTCTTCAAATCATTTGTTAGCCTCTTCACTTAAGGATCTTTGACATTTTGTTTCCATCACAAACACACACACACACACACACACACACACACACACACACACACACAACCGGACACATTGCCTCTCTGCTCGCTATCACAATCAGCCGGTTGTAACTGTAAGACTGTATAAATGTAACTACTCCCTAACATATTGTTAAATGACTGTCTCTGCATTTGACTATTGTTTATTCAAGTGTAAAAATACAGTACATGCATTTATATAAATGTAAAAATGTATGTCAGCAAATTTCTCTGTTATTATAACATAAATCATTTTAATTTAGGTTTAAGAAACCCACATTACTCTATCAAAGATCAAACTTTTAAAGAAAATAACAGACAACATTACATTAACTTTGTTCAATGCTTTTTTTGTCACAGTTGAGAGGGACATAACTCTGGTACAACAAATAATTGTGAGCTGCTACAAACATGTTTGACAGATGTGGTCTGGGGCTCACCTGCTCACATACCTTTATATGACTCACCTGCTCACATACCTTTATTTGACTCACCTGCTCACTTACCTTTTTGTTGCGTTCACACCAAACGTGTTGCTAATTTTTCGCGCGAGTCGATTACAAACAAAATCAATGCACAGATGCGAATGGATGTGAATAACGCAAGTTTTCGCCAGGGGCAGTGAGACTGACGCAAATTTCGCGACGTGAACAATTGTTGGGAAGCTCCGCCCGTCATCACTGACGTCCTGCCGTTGTTGAATCAGAAACTATGCAGTCCTCCAGACGCAGCTCCTGGAGAAGCTGTGTGCGGCTACGGATAATGTTATGAACCCAGACACGAGGGCGTTTGATGTTCCCACGTTTGTGGGACTCCCCCAACATGTACAAAGCATAAATAGTGGTTATTTCTTCAATTTTGGATGGATGGAAATGAACTATTTCCACGGAGATAAGCCATGCCCCCTTTCAGGCGCGTCTAGCGCGAATTCTTGGAAAACTATGTTTTGTTTGGAGGCTAAATTTAGCATAGCTCCGTGTTTGGTGTCAAAATGGCAACGGTACATTATATTCCTTCATTACCGACACGCCTCATAACACAGAAGACAGACTGTTTTTTCTCCTTCAAGCCCAAACATGTATTCGTCTTCCCTCTGCATCAATCTTTCTCTTCTTGGACATTTTCTTTTTCAACTCAAATCGCTTTAGTTAAACGCCGATATGGAAACACTGCTTTCTAGTGGCAGGAAGCCTTTCATTCGCGGGTCACAAAATCAACATGCATTGTGGGAGATGTAATTTATGGTCACTGTACATTTTAAAGCAGCATAGACTTTAATTTTAAGATAATCATATTCCCTTTTAGCTCTCGCGGGCCACATCAAATGACGTGGCGGGCCGGATTCTGGCCCGCGGGCCTTGAGTTTGACACCTATGGTTTACACTGTAGGTGCTTGAGCAACTAACCATTTGCAGTATATAGAGTGTGAGAAATGTTCAATAAACCATGTGTGTGTTTTGTTCACTTAGGTGCAACCTTCCACCACTGTCAAAGGAATATGTGGAGGATGTGGGAACCAGAACTCACCTGGTTACAGCCAACCCCAGCATCATAGAGAAAAGGTGATCAGTCAGAATCAATAAAACATGCATCACTTGTAAAGAGATATTGATCCCTTTCAGAAAAGAGGACGTGTAAGCACAGCGTAGGTTTGAGCGTCCGATCGTACATAGCTCATGGGTTGTGTTGGGTTATGTTGTGGCATCAGTGTGGTGATGTTAGGACATGTACAGTGAGGCATCGATTTTTAAGAAACAATAATTCAAACTTTATATGGCACTTAAAAAGCAGAGTTTACTAATGAAAATTGAAATATGCATTATCCATGGCGAGCATATTTCAACAAGACAATTCAAAGTGCTTTAGCAAGGCAAGGCAAGGCACGTTTATTTGTATAGCACATTTCAACAAGGCAATTCAAAGTGCTTCACACAAAACCATTAAAAGCATCAAAACATAATGCAAAAGAAAAGAAGATTTAAAAACAATTAAGAACATTCATTTAAACATTAAAAACAGTCAGTAAAACATTAAAAACTTCAAAGAAAATAGAATAAAAGTGAAATGAAAAGGTGTTAAGACGAGCTATAAAAGAAACACAGGGCAATAAAAAAATACACACATGAATAGGATTAAAATAAATAATTCTTATTTAAAGAATAAATAAGAATTCCCCCTCTGACTGTTAATTTTAAACTGTAAAACATCTGTTTCATTTAATGTTGAATTTAGTCTTCAGTAAGTGGGTGCCTGAATCAGCCATTGTGTTTCTGTATTGTTAAATGTTTCAACACAGGAAACTCATTTCCTCCCTAGACGGGCAAAAAGGGAACAGAGAGGTCTACGGATGAGTCAGCCAGTCATCGGGACATGAACGACCCCATGTTTAGAATAACTCCCGCTCTCTCTCTTTCTCCCTCTTTCTCTCAGATTCCAGAACCTCCTGTGGTCGAGAAAGGTTTTTGTGGACAGCATGAAGGTCTACGGCTCCAGCTACATCTACATGCCAGCGTTCTCCATGAAGACCGGCACCGACCCGTCACTGCGGGCGTATTACGCGCTGGCGGACACCTCCTCCAACCTCACCATGCTCTTTGCTAACCCCGAATTCCTGCGCACAGTAGGGAAGTTCTGGAAATCCCGCAGCGTGCACGCCAAACGCCTCTCAACGGGGCTCTTCCTGGTCAGCCTGGCCTTGGGGCTGTGCGAAGAAGTGACGGCCTACGGCTTCTGGCCGTTTTCAGTCGGCCTGGACGAGCAGCCGGTCAGCCACCATTACTACGACAACATCCTGCCCTATAAGTGGTTCCACGCCATGCCCGAGGAGTTTGTCCAGCTTTGGCACCTGCACAAAAGCGGCACGTTGCGCATGAGAGTGGGACACTGCCCCCGTCAGGAAGGGGGGAGTTAGAGCATCCTGATGAGTGAAGCGAGAGCGGCCAGTTGAAGTAAAGTGGGCTGCAGGAAGCAGACGAAGACATTTGGATTGTGAAGCGGCAGAAAGTTGTCGTCACGGGTGCGCATATTTGCCTTGGGGAACCTCGGCACTGCATCTGTGTCCATACTCACTCCCGCTGTCCCGCCAGCTAATCCCTAATTATCATGAGAATGTCCTCTACCCAGACCAGCAGCATCATGGACAGGATACACACACACACACACACACACACACACACACACACACACACACACACACACACACACACACACACACACACACAACCAAATCTTGCCATGTCTCTTCTCCTCGTTTATGAAATTGTGCGTGTGTGTGCGCGTGTGCGTGTATGTGCGCGCGTGTGCGTGTATGTGCACACGTGTGTTTGTTTGTGCCAGGCCTCAGCTGGGACTGAAAATGCGTGGGCTTGGTTGGGTGGGGGATGTTTGTTTTTTTTGTCTGCTACTGTATCTGACGGACATATGGGGCAGCTGGACCAAACCCCCCTCAGGCTCTTGTCAAACAGAGACAGAAGGAGTGGAGGACCAGGGGGAATAATAAAAGGCACTGAAAGACTGGCGAAATACGAGGAACAAGGGAGAGATAATGGAATCCTGGTACCTAGTAGCTTGAATAGGACCAAAATTTTATGGAGGAAAAGAAAAAAGACTGGCAGGGGGGGAGAGGAGTGAAAGCAGGCTGGTATGTGTATGAAAGGATTTTTCTCTCTGCTTTTCTTCAACCGAGCGCTTGATTGGCATTCTCTGGTTCCAAATAGAGCTTTAGTTCAAAGCAGAAGCCATTAGAAATGGAGTCTTAAGTCCTGTGTACCCCGAAATGTTTATCCAAGTTGCGTTTGAACCCTTCACTGGAAAATGAGTACACCCTGGTGTCCACATATTGTTTTTGTTTGCCAAATGTGATTTTCAGGATTAATGTGAATTATTATTTTTAGGTGCATCAATGACCACGAAGAGAAGGTAGAACACCTTTTCAACATATGTAATCAGAAATGAACATTTTTTGCAAACAAACCTTACACACAGGTTCCTCATTTCAAAGTGGCGATCGTCACCGACCATTTGGTACAATCCACTCCCAAGAAGGATCCTTAGAGGGGGCAGTTACCAAGTCATCTCTTGGTATCTGTACTACACTTGCCAAGTGCCAAGCCAAGGGAACAGTGGTCTCTTTGATAGCCACTCCAGGACTGTCCTTGTGCTCTAAAAGGCCAAGACACTGATATAAGTAGAGGTCGTGGCAGAAAAATACCAGATGTCACAAAGTGGCATTTTAATTGGTGACTTTTCTTCTTTTTTTTTGTGCACAAGGGAAAAACAACAACAAGCCAACATGACAGACACTGCTTTATTTTCTATACTTGCAGGCCTTGTCGATGGAAAACGTGATTTGAAATTGTTTCTTTTTTAAACATGTTATTTAAGAGTGATAAATGTGACCGTGCCATATTGTGGATACCGCAACAAAGGATGACTCTGCATGGAAAGTGCATGGAGTGTCCCACAATCCTTGAAAATACTCATTGGACTCAAGGTACAGAACATGTGGATAGTTTAGTGCTTTATGCTTTTATTTTACTCATTGTTTGTTCAAATGAATAAGGTCCAGTGCCTTTTGAGACGTATTAAGGCAAAAAGGATCACTCAAACGGGGGATATCTCTAATACTGACCAAGCTCTTGGCTCTGCGGATCAATCGATATGTGATGGTGACCCCTGACATTGTGTGAAAATAACTCAAAGAGAGCTACATACTGCTGGACCCATTTAATGAAGAGAAACTAAGTAAAATCAGTTCAAGTCCAAATGCTCGTGTTGCTCTCCGAGACTCGACGCCGATGAACACTTTGACCCTCTCGTTTTACTTATTGTGCTGTTTCTTATTTGCACCTTTTTATTATTTTCTCTCCTTCCCAGTATTGTGAATGAGTGAGATGTGACATAGTGTGAATTTTGAGTAAGCATGCTTTTTTAAACGTGTATGTGCTTTTGGTACACAGATTTTTTATCTATTTCCATTACGTTCTGATTCGTGTCCTCATTCCATCCTATCTGAGTGATAAAAGAAGCCGATGTTTGGGAGATTAATCTATCATGTAAATATTGGTCTGTTAGCGCATTGGCCAATTAGTTTTAGATCTCTAAGTGTTCTTTAAAAGTATACTTTTTCAAAAGCTACTTCTGATCCAAATGAACTGCAGTGGTTGCCAACAGAAAACCTCATAATATTTGATGCTGTACCCTTCCTACAACCTACACAGCTTACATATCTGTGCAACTTGTAAGTCGATATTTAAAACAGTGAAGTGACCACCATACATTTTTAACATTTTTTTTTATTTTTTATTGACAGAGTGGAAGAACATGTAAGAGCAATATCATCACCAATGAGGGAAGCATATCATCAATGCTGTATTTTTTTTACATTCCAATCACAGGTTTCATATCAAATGGTTGAACACGCCAACATGTGCTCTGCAGTTGCATAATAATGCTTGTGTTTTATCATGTATTGTTAGTATCAAATTTCAGAAAATAAATAGAGATTGTGCGACATTTTGGGAAATGCACTTATTCGCTTTCTTGCTAAGAGTTAGATGAGAAGATTGATATACTCTGTCTGATTGGTAAATATGCAGCTTCAGCCAGTTAGCTTAGCTTAGCTTAGCTTAGTATAGCATAAAGACTGGAAACAGGGAAACAGCTAGCCTACCAAAACCTCCAAAGCTCACTAGTTATCATTTGTGAGTTTAACTTGGAATTCACAATAAAAGCGAGATGACCGCAGACATTTACTGAACTATAATTTTTTTTATATAAATAAGAAATCAGCATAGATCCACTTTGGGGAGGGGAATCTGCCTGCAGTGAAACCACCGAGCTCATAGCCACACTGGAAGCCTTGATCAATCCTTAATGATGAGTAATTATAAATAAAAAATTAAACTTAAACTTTTTTACATTCGTCATATTATATATTTTTTACATACATACGTTGAATTAATGAATCATTATTATAATTAATCATTTGTATGTAAGATAATTCATAAGTTCAGAGCATATAAAGGCTAGCTGTTTCCCCCTGTTTCCTTGCCGTTCCTTCATATTTAGTATAGCACATATGAAAATCATAATGTCTAAAAAAAACTATTTCTTTGAAGCTGCAAGCTTCAACGTGAGGTCAGTGGAGAAAAAGAAAAACGGAACATGACATGAGATGACATGAAATAGAGCATGGCTCGTACACAATGGCAGCACTGTCCATTTTATTGGACACTTTAATGTGGCTGCAGGGTGACCAATTTGGTGGGATGAGTCTGGTCACGGAAAGGTCACATGTTTGATCCCCGTAGCGGTTAATGTTATCGGCTACAGTGTCCTTAACCAAGGCATACATGATTTATGAAACCTGCCACTGTGTTATTGTCAAACGATTAGTTCTGTATCCTCCTTTCCCCTCATGATAATGTCTTCTACTGTTTGGTGGGAAAACAGCAAGTTCGTGCTGATGTCTTAGTGCAGGTTTAACGCAGCGGAGGGTCTCACGTGTACAGATGTGATCGTTGGAAGCAAGGTTTGTCTGTCATTTCGTCATGTGTGAGGACATGCTGTGACAACCTTAATACAAAGTGGGTCAAATAGTAAATGCAAATAAATGTTGGTATTTGTTTGAATCTGATGAAACTACTGAATGTTCGAGTTAAAGCTGCCATATGAGGGATTTGTAATGGGATTACATCGTCTTTCAAATACTTTCAGTTTTGTCTGTAAAATACAAGACAATTCTGGTGAATATTGGTGCAGTCTAGGTGTTGCTTTCAGCCCATTCATCCCAGTCTACTTGGGTGATCTAGTGGCGGGAGGGGAAGAGTGACTGTGGAGTTTTTAATTCTACCACGGAACTGCCAAAGTCTTGAATTTTCTAATTCTACACATTGCTTTTAAAAACAATTCAAACCTTAAAAAAATAGTAAAATATTTAATCATATTTGATGTTACACTATTCGATGATTCTCTGATAGATAATTGACACGATTTGTAATGTAGTAAATTAGGTTAAAACAAATACGAATAATTTGTAAAGACTGTTTGACTCATTTTTTCTCAATGCGGGTCCAGAGGGCTCAACTTTCCTACATGTTTAAATATTTGATGTTATACCAAGCTTGTTTTTTTTTTCTCCATAAATGTGTAAATGTGCTTTATTTACCTTGACTGCCTGAATTTGTTACATAAAAAAAAAAAAAAAAAAACTTCTGGAAGGCATGTTTGCGCCACCCTGACTGTCACCTCCTTTGCTCATTCATGTCATCTGATATGAACAACCCTGCCTGAGCATGTTAAAATATATCAAAACTACACTTCAAAATGGACTAAACCAACTGTATGTGACACCTGGATTAAACTGTGAAGGATAAATAAGAAAGCAACTAATGAAATCAGCTATATCCATATAAAAAGGCGAACAATGGTATCCAATAAAAAGAAAGAAAATGAAAAAATGATCTCAGCTGTGTGGTTTCCTTTCACGTGATGTTGCACGTGAAATGCACAGGAATTTTGTTTCCCCACATCGTTTGTTTAGTGGTTATGAATATTTTCTGCTCCTGGGGAATTGCATCAGTGAAACCCTCTGCTGGCCACAGCCCTGTCTCTAAGGCCTGTTTTCTGGGCCATGAATTTTTGAAAGATGGGTCAGCAGAAGCTACACAGCTGTTTCCCAGGAAACTGTTTTCCACTGCACCGTTCAGCTTCACACAGCTGTTTTATTGATCAAGGCCCTCGTTTGTCTATCTGATGTGGTGAAATAGCTAAGAGGATGGATGGATCCAATGACGGATGATGGAGATTTAAGTGTTTGTAGGCTGTTACATGCAATTAGTCCTGTATTACATGTAAAGGGACAGTTCCACCTTTAGAGAATAATAATATTATTTTTTTTACCCAAGATTAAACAAGTGCACATGCAGTTTGACAGTGTGGTGAAAGGTGCAGATTAACTTGTGCAACATTATTGGGTGTGTACACTCTTAGCCCGAACTAGTTGACTTTACTAGAAAATTGCGTGGAAACCCGTTGCCTCAAACCATTTAAGTTTTTACACATGGAAGAACTAAACGGGTCAAGTTGTGTTAACATAGAACCTTAAATGGATACAGTTGACATATTTAAGTCCACATTAGTAATCTTTACTCAAAATCATTAGTTCACTTGAATTATTTCTATTCTTTAGTCTTAAGTTTAATGAAATAACTATTTTAAGTTCAACATAAGTAAGCATATTTAAACAAATCACTAATATAACATTATTTATTGTTACTTAAGAGCATTACTTTAAGTAATGTCTTTACTTTTAATCAAATTCATAATATTATTTCATTTTGAGATTTAATGCGTTATTTCAAGAAAATTTTATAGAAGGAAAGAAATTCAACAATACATTTTAAAGTTCCAATGTGTTTTATTTTTTCAAAACATTGCATTGTAACTGTTAATACTGAAAACAATTCCAACTTGTTGAGAAAATGAATGCAGCATTACACAGTAACTGTGCCTTGTGAATAACTATTCACATACAGACAGGCATTCAAACAAAGATTCTCCATTTCAACTTGGATAAGGACAGAGGAAGTGGGTTAATCATATCAAAACAACTGAGCACAAATATGCAGTCCTGAGCATACACTGTAAAACCCAAGTGGTGGAACATTCCTACCCCTCATTCAACATAAACTTCTAATATAATTCAAAATAAGAACCTTAATAGTTGGTGTCTGGTGACAAAAGGGGATTAAAACCACATACGGCTTGGTTTGGAGGGGCTATTAATATCCACAAGCTAGTCGACCCAACGGTTGAGGATAAGACCTAAACATTATGTACACTACAGAACTACAATCCTAATAACAATACACTAGCACTGGAATGTAAATATTTGCCTTCAGACAGGTAGGAAAAAGAGGCACAGCGAAAACATTGTTAAATGGCAGCAACTTACATATTTTGAGTGTGTGTGTGTGTGTGTGTGTGTGTGTGTGTGTGTGTGTGTGTGTGTGTGTGTGTGTGTGTGTGTGTGTGTGTGTGTGTGTGTGTGGCCTCCTTTAAAACCGCCTCATATATATACAGACCTATATTCACCCCTGGCTGGAGCTGCGTGGTGCGCCGTGGATAAATCTAAAGCAGACATGGCTTCTCACAGTAGACTTGACATACATTATTTATTTACATTGCAAGCTGGTTCTTCAAGGTTTGTAACTTTGGTTTTAGTTCACTGTGGCCCAAAGTGAGAAGTACCTGCTTGATGAACTGGAATGTGAGCTTCATAGACTTGGGGTAGTTCAGATGCAGTGCATATGCAAGTCCAAACAGAAGGCACATGGCTTTTGGCAGGTCTCGAATGTTGTCCATCACAACTTCTCCTCCAATGAGACTGGACTGAGATGTAGGGAAGATGATCACACGGCACCTTCTTTCTCAAAGAGGAGCATCCCAAACTCAATGTCTTGGAATGAGTCATCATCATCCGAGTCCTTAACAAATAACAATGTAAAAACACAATTATGACATTTCTCATTAAATAACTATCAATAATGTTAAGCAATGTAGCCTAGTTACAGGAGAATCAGACACATGAGGGAAGGTGTGAACTTTATTCTATAAAACCATGCTCAACAGGGTTCAAATAATGGTGACAGTTCTAAATCATGCCCTCCTGTTACCTTCAAATTTACTAATATATTTCAATTTGACCCCAGCAATTTAAACCTCCAGAAAATGATTATAATTCATATAATTTCCCAAGTTTAAGTGTCAGGTACTTTATGTTTGTTTGTTGACTACCTAAATATCCCTTTAAATAATAATAATAAAAAAAACACCCACCCCTCTAATACATCCAGAATATACATCCAGAATACCTGTTCGCGACTTTGGTGAAATATGCAGATCACCATAAAATCTCACTGATTGGTTCCCACTAGACAGAGGCTAAAATGTGCGGGAATGTGAGAGCAGACAGGTGTCGGTGCTTGAATTTATCAACAACGTTGCAACCTTGTGCAGGAACTGCAGGTGCATGTGGTTGCAGAGATAACGTTACTCTTTTTAGTATTGGCATGCAATTTTCGAGCGGAGGCCTCAAAAATAGGTTAGTTTTTGAAAGGTTAACTCCACCGCAAAACATTAACAAGCCTCTGCTAATAACCAACTTAATGACGTCTTGCCTTGAGAAGCCAGCTAAGTCAATGCTATGAATGCAATAAATAACTCCTGTGCAACCGAACCAAACACCATTTTGAAAAGCTAACGTAACGTCAGCTAGCTTAAAACACAGGACATGCTAACACACGTGTTAACGTTATGAACTGGACCCCACAGAAAATCGTCAGCATGTTAACACTGAAGAGTATTATTATAAATTTAAGACTATGTCATTATTAATAAAATGCATTCAGTATAATACTCCATTGCACCGCTATAATTTTGAAACTATGTAATTAATAAAGAAATGTTTTCAGGATAATACTCAATTGCACCGCTATGATTTTGAAACTATGTAATTAATAAAGAAATGTTTTCAGGACAATACTTCACTGTACCGCCATAAATTTAAGAAAATTAAAGAAAATGCATGCAGTGTAATACCAAATTGTACCACCATGATTTAGTGCGGCACTCGAAATGACCAGTTGCATTGAACGCACCTGAGAAGGTCACGTGCCTGGAGGCGTGGTCATAACGGCGCAGTGAGAAGGACACCGGAGACTTTTGTTTTTCTCGGATGCTAATGAAGACCCCCCCCAAACCCCCACACAGACAGGGCGGGGAGTTTTTGGCGCACCGAACTTTGCTCCTATCGCCGGGAGGGACGCTGCTGTGTGCTGGCTGTGCACCAATGGACATTACTTACTTTTTTTAAGCCAATGGGATGAATTCACACCTTTTCTGTTTCTATATATGTATGTGTGAGTCTGTTGCTCGAGATACGTGGGTGAAAGCGAGAGACAGGTAACTGCTCAGCAGGCTGTGTATTGCAGAAGCCGGCGAATCCTCAGCTGGGACTTTGTACTCCGTATCACAACGGCCTTTTTACTTTATTAAATACGCTTTATTATAACTGTCGATCCAAGACGTCCTTTGTTCATCCGGAGCTTCTTCAGAAAACTCAACAACACTCAGCTAACTTTAGCGTTTAGCTTAACGTTACTTGTTGAACCTTACACCCCACCCCGCCCACCCCGCTCTGCATCGGCCAATCGCCTTGTAGCTCCGTCACTGCGAGCTAACCGCTCAACAAAATTGCGATTGTTCGCTGTCCTGGCTCCCAATTGGTGGAATGAGCTCCCCAATGACATCAGGACAGCAGAAAGTCTCTACATCTTCCGCCACAAACTAAAAACGCATCTCTTCCGACTATACCTGGAATAAAAAAAAAAATATATATATCTCTCTTAGTACTTTAGTAGCACTTAAATGGCACTTATTCATAGCACTTGGTAGTTTGGCTTTCTTGAGAAATTGTACTTTCTTGATTTTTGTTCTGGGTTTGAACTCCCTTGGTTGAATGCACTTATTGTAAGTCGCTTTGGATAAAAGCGTCTGCTAAATGAAATGTAATGTTGAAATAAATATTCCCAAAATGATATCTAACGTTACAGTTAATAAGGGGAGAGTTACACACTCACCTTTCCGCTTGGTATAACATTCCGAAATCCTGCAGCACCGTCAAAGTCACAGGCGGCCCCGGTCGCACGCAGCAGCAGGACTAACGGACTTTTTTGCACACGGCACTAATCAAACGGGCCCCGCCCCTCCCTTACAGAAACGTAACATACTAAGTTATCTCTGCTAAACATGATCATTGCACTCAATATTTCAGATGATTAGTGAAAACAACTAAATAGATTTAGTAATGACAGTTGTTTTAAAAAAAATAAAAGTATAAGTAATAACCACTAAAACGTTTTATTTTAACTAAATTTGGGTTTACAGTGTAGATCAACCAATTTGGTCCAGTCTGAAATATATCAGCAAACTTATTGAATGGATTGGCTCAAATAAACACCTGACTTTCAACCCAAAGTGTTGTTGAATTATTTTTGAAGTTAAGTTAATAATGTGTTTTCAGCACTTGTGTTTCGTTGTTTACATTTGACTTAGTTTGCGTACCACAATGTTTTCCCAAAAACTAACTGAGTGGTGCGTCATAGTTTGATGCGTTGTTTAATGCTAAACTGAGATGATTATCATGGTAATCATAACCTCTAAAATACCTGCATTGTCAGTCAGATATTTGACATTGTCAAATAAAACCTTAAGAATTATCAAAATAGGAGCTTCATGCTCGTTTTCACAACTACTATGTATACTTTTCTATATGGAAATATGAGTGTGATAGTTTGAAAACAGACATGCCTCACTTTTTCTCCACTTGCCAAGTTTATGTCTTATGTCTATTTCTGGCACTACGGCAACCTACCCATAGAAAGTAGCAAGTGACAACTTGAGGGGGCTTAAGAAACTCTCCATCTCTCTCGCATGCACATCAGCTCTGCTCTATTAAAGCTTATAATAGCAACTCTGGACACGGATGAGTGTTATTGCCTTTCCGTAGCAAACAGTTCAGCTCAAGAATCACATCACATGAACCTGAATATAAGCTTTTGTGTGAAGTATAATATTTACATTTAATATGCTAAAGGATATGGTGGTTTTGTTCAGTTAAACTGAAATCTAAAAAAGACATTAATTGTGAATCTCATATTGATTTCAATTATTCAATTATTTAAAATTTGCATCAATTAATATTAATTTATGTACCACAGATGTGGTATATGGAGCTTCAGTGTCTGCTCATGTTCGTCTCTGCTATGAGTGGTGACTGGAAAATAAACCAACTGTAAACACTATTTTTGACGGCCAGATCACCTCCTTTAAGTCTTTAATGAAAGACTCAGCAACTGTCTGGCTTTGCCTTATTTTTATTTGCTTACCACAGCATCCCTGGTGCTCTAACTTGGTGATTCTACTTCTATTTAGATCCATCTTACATCGAAATAAACTGCATGTCTTATTACTAACTCCTGTATTTAGCATTGTTAAACCCTGCCAGTGCATTCAATCCTCATCATTCTTTTGTGACATCCTATATTATGGTTTTTATATACTGTATACTTTTGTATCTAGTGTATTTTCAAATTTATCTTTCAAATACAGCCATGCCAGTGGCTGTACTCTGAGCTAAATGCTAACACTAGCATGGTAACATGCTCCCAATGACAATGCAAACATACTGATGTCTAGCAGGTATAATGTTTACCATGTTTATCATCATAGTTTAGTAGAAAACAAACATTTGTTAATTAGCACTAAACAAAAAAAACAGCTGTGGCTAAATGTCATTAGTTTTACAGGTATTTTGTACCAAATTGTACCAAAATTTTAAGAAATTCAAATTTTGACTTGATGATGGCGCTAGAGGAAACAATTACTTAGAGTCGAGTCGCTAGCATAGCCACAAATCATAAACATTCATTTGAAGTTAATGTAACACCCGTCCCATGTAGCTATGTAGTATTATGTGAATCTGCTAGGTGTAGTAATACTATGGGTGGGGCCCTGGGTATAGTTTTAAAAGTTATGGCGCTATTACCTGTTCTTCTAACTTAATATAATGATTCTTACAACCGTTGTTCTCTTATTCTGAAAACTGAAATAACTGGCGGTGCCTCCAATAGAATTAATTAAAATAAAAGGTCTGGGCTGCTTATTAAATCCTTTTATCTTGTGTTTTAATTTTATTTTACCCCTTTTTAAACAGTTCTTACCAAAAACATGAATTTGCCTATCTGTGCTGAACTTGGACACACCAAAGATACTTTAACTGCCTTAAAAACAGTTTGGTATGTATTAGCGCAGATACAACAAACAAAATGACATGTATATCCCTTACAAGATACAACACAATATTAACAAACCCAAAATAATTATGAATTCCTCTCTGTAACTTCTAGTCTTTTGCACATTTTCATTGGTTACCTCTACTTAGGCTCTAATATCCTGAATGAAAATACATCTTTAACATGTGAACATCAATATACAGTGAACGCACACTCTCTCACACACACACACACACACACACACACACACACACACACACACACAAAATAACAAAACCCCTGTTGCAGGCCTCAGTCGTGGCTTGGGAGCGTAGAGGCCTAAAACTGTAGTGGCCGCTTCACTTGTTCACACAATCAATACAAGAAAAGGCACGTGCACGTTTTGTTAGTACTCACGAATCCAAGATTATTCAAAGGGAGGAGGTGAGGAAAAGCGGGATGATGGTGGACAGCCAGAGCGCAGAAGAAACAGCAGCAACAGTCTACAGCAGCACGCGCGGGAAACAGTTCTCCATAGTGGTCCAAAGGAGCTTTCCCGATCCTCTCTCTCAGTCACACGTCCGTCTCCCGAATCACATAAATCAGCTAAGCAACCAGTCTGTACGCTACTTCAGGGCGCTCTCGCAACAGCTTGTCTTAACAATGGGTTTCAAATGTACAGCTAACAGTATGAAAGCAAAGCTAACGGACATTATGCTAATGCTAATCGCTACTCGCGATTAGCAACGCAACATTGTTTTAAACTATAACATTTAGTCACAGTATAGAAAACAATAAACAAGCTCGTATTTACCATCTTGTAGATCACACAAGTCCAAAACCCATAAGATAACTGGTCGTCAGCCACTAAGTTATGAACATTAATGCTCTTATACAATATGCACTGTTCACTCCAAGGTGATAGTTCGCTTCTGCATTCCTCAAAAAAACACACGGTGCATCGAAATACGCTTAAGTCCCACCCCTCTACCTGAGAATGGGATTGGATTGGCTGTTAGTTTTAGGACAACCCAATTAAGTAATAAAATAAAATAAAAAACAAATAAATAAAAACAATGATTAACATATTACTCTGCTAAACAAGTTAGGGTGTTAGAGAGAATGCACATGTACCTATCACAAACTATGATCATTTGCATGAACTCTAACCTTTGAACTGTAAAGATTCTGACTCTTATTTCTATACTTATCCACTTTTAGAAAACTATGTACATCCTGATGTCTAAATGATTATTTGTAGACCGGAATACACCAAGATACATGAAGTACTTAGAAGTACACTAATCAAGTACTATTTGATACTCTCTATCATCATCATCAACAAATCAGAACATTAGGTAGTCTAATAATGGACGGGGCCTTTTAGTGCCTGGGTCAGATGTGCTGCGGCGCTATTATGTATCAGCAGCTCTGCAGTCTGAAGGACGTCTCTGAAATTGATCAATAGTTTAACTCCACTTTATGGTGGCCATGAACACGCAGTTGGATGGTATTTTGTTTCAGGCACACAGACATAAATACTCCATTTCTGCATCCAAGAGATTTGACCATTGAAATAATGGAGTTTGGAACTGGGCCTGTGGATTTCCCCAAAATTCCTCTTCCTTCTGATCCACCCCAGACTCCAAACAGGGAGAGAAAATCTCACCATCCAGCAGTTCTCCTCTTGTTCCTTCTGTAGTGGTATAACTGTGTCTCTAAAATGCTTACCTTACGAACAGAAGTTGTTCATATGTGGTTGTGGTACATGTGACCTGTTCTGTAGCCTGCGTTAGTATTCATGGTGTCTATGCCATTAAGCACAGTGTCTCAACTGCTGGATATTTCTGGTTGATGGTTTTAATCGATCAGGTCTAAGTAGTCTTTCAAGTTAATAAATATAGATGAACTACTGTCTACAGCCATTCTATATTTATACTGTATTAATGGACAATTATGTCCACATGATTTTCCTCCCCCGTCGTCCGTCCCGCCTCTTTAATACAAGCTATATTTACAGAAGATACGGTTGGTATTGGGAAAACAAATGAAACCAGTGTTTTTGTGCAGTCTCAATGTTTTCAGTGTGTGGAAATTCAGCCCTAACCAATCTAAACTAATCTCACAAGCAAACTAGCTTTGTGAAGATCTGCAATGGGGCGTCAAACGCTTTTTGTGCCTTCAAAAATGTAGATTTCTCAAACACCATGCCATAAAAAACATTCTTCATTTTGATCCTTGATGTACATTTGTATGCTAGATGTTTGAGCCTGACAGCAAAAAAGCATATACACTTCATGTTTTATTATGTGCATGTCTGAAATGCATTTGGCAGTAGCACAGCGGTGTGACAAATGCTGCTGCAAAGGGGCATAGTGGTAATTCAACTATCACTCAACACATTTTGGACGTGAAAGATGATGTCACAGTGCATTTATATGAACATATTTATAGAATGCACATGTAGCTGTTGTTTAAAAATGCACCTTATTGTGTTACTCTCCCTGTTGTACAGCCGGTAACGGCCAAGGAACATTGGAAGAAATCAAATAAACGGTTTCCTTTTAATTACTTTTTCTGTCTTTCCATTTTTCATGCACCCTCAACTATATTTAATTTTCTCCATTGATATGGAGCAGTACTCTCGGCCTTTTTATATGCACACACATGTAACCTCACTGTCAGACACATGGCCTTGCCTGGGCTCTCTGGCATCCTGTTCATGCACTGGGGAGGTAGAAGAGGGGACACAAACCCAAGGAGAGGCCGTTGGGACATGCAAACGTAAATATATTTCCCCACCGGTGCCCAACGTCAGCTCTCATTACATCCAGCAGCAGAACCCACTGGGCCAATTAGGGTATGATGCTCCACTCCTAAAAGCTATGGGATTGGCCGTCTCTGGGTAACCCCCTCCCTAGTGGTGAAAATATGGAGGAATAATAAGGGAGACTAGTGGGAGGTGAGCAGTGCACAGGAATGTTTCAATTAGTGAATGGAGGGAGTTGAAAAAGGCGTATAGAGCTACTCTGTTAGATGCACCATCTTCACTGTGCTCATATTATTACTTTCTTGCAGGACAAAAGTGGGCTGAGAGTGAGAATCAGTCGAGACTTGTTTAAAAAATCCAAGGAGAGAGAGTAGGAGTTAGAGGCCTTTTAAATAGCTTTCTGTTTTTTGTTCAAATGTTATAAGACCTGCACTGTTGTGAAAATGAAATAATAAAATATGTTTTGTTTTACAACTACTGAAAACAAATACAAATAGATGAGTCACGACTCACTCACGTCAGTATCCTTGTCTTTTCCCAGTATTTGTTTAATTACTGGTGGGTCACAGGCTCATGTCTTCTGTGTCTCCATATGACAAACGAGGGCTCAAAAAAAGCAATCTGTTATCTCTGTCATCTAGCTCTCTCCCTGATTGCATGCCATTTTCCCCTTCATCCAATCCATAATGTATCACATAGCCAACAGGGGGAAAAGCAGAAAGCCCCTGGGATGATTTCCAAAGAATGAAGGGTAATTTGGAGATGGCCCATGTGATATATTTGAATTGACTGGAAGGAGATGAGAATTACGGGCATCAGTGAAACTTTGGCGACTTTGGAAAGGAGCTGATTTAGCAGAATGTGATTCTTGGTTATTAATTCAAACCAAGAGGGGGCTAAAAAGGGAACTTTGCACAAACACAAATTAACCAGTTAAAGATGCTAATCCATATTATCATATTAATAATGTATCAGATGTCTGTGTTGTGCATGTGAAAAATAGTGACAAACCCAGAGATAATTAGCAATTCTTTCTTTCTATTCCTGTTTTTTTTTTTTTTAAATAGATGTATGTATGACATATGTAAATGGTTACAGCCCTAGTGTTATAACGTGCAGAACTGAAACCCAAAAATGTATAAGTACTCTGAATGTTGAATGATCATTTGAAGTACTTCTCCAGTGCACTGTGATACGTGACTGTTGAACGCCTGCAAGCTTAAATAAACATAAGACAACTTTGATTCCGGTCAAGACTCTGTTCATTGATACACTTGATTTATTCCAAAACAGGGACGGAATATGAGTGAAGAGTTGACAAAGTGGCAGCTGTGAGACTGTCTCCTGACCAATCAAGTTGTCCCGCTCCGTCTGGACCAATGAGACACCTACCCCTCTGAACCAGGGCTCACAGTATCTGAGTATACTACCTGGCTTGGTGCCAGCTGTGGGCAGAGGCTGGACATAGGGAATGAAAATGGCTAATTCGATTGAGGAACTGTATGGCCTTCAGAAAACAGGAAAAAAAAAATCAATGTGGTTAAAAGCATTGGTAATTGGAAGGAAGATGATAAAAAGCAGGTGCTGACATAACAATCCAGCCATCCGTCAGAGAGCTTTTCTGGCAAATCAATATGCAGTACTCTCAGTAAGAGAGAGAGGACGAAAGAGAATTGACCCCTCACTAAATGCCGCAACTCGAACGCAGACTGGCCAATCATAGCATAGCATCCAACCAGTGTCCGACTCTAAAGCAATCGTTTCAGATTTTTTTTCATCTTCAGGGTAGTTTTGTGGATTTGGAGCTAGTAAAGATGTAGTGGCATCTAGGGATGTGTAGCAGATTGCAACCAACTGAATACTCTTCTGCTCACCCCTCCCCTTTCCAAGCGTGTTGGAGAACTACGGTGGCCTACAGGTATGGATAGGTATCTTTAATATTTTATTACTACATGGAGCTGCTCTTATCAATACTCTGCTTTTCTGCATCAGTCCACTGCCCTCCTGTTCTCTTACCTCCTGTCCTCTGTCCCACCTGGCTGCTTTGTCTCAACCAGCAGAGAAGTTTTCTTTTTTTAAAAGGCCTTTGGCCAATCGTTGGTGCTGTGCTTGTGTAAACAGCTGTGGTGGATGACTGAATTAGGTTTCACTTTTGTTTACATGTTCACAGATATTGAATTGATAAAGTATTGGCTTTTTACTCACAAATATTTTATTGAGCGTACAATAACAAGTTGCCGTCAACTTGAGTGTCCTTCACTCCACTTGGTTCACTTCACCACAGCTGCATATCGTGCATATCGTGAAGCTCGCACTTCATCTGTTTGTTTGTGTCTATGTGTGCGTGTAGTTAGAGGAGCTCAGCATGACAGAGAGAGCAGAGGATGTGTGCTGCCTTTCTGTCTTCTTCCCTCTGAAATCGCTTTTTCAATTTTCCAAAAATTAGGTAATAATTATTGAGGGGGTATAGTTTGTGTTGACCACCATGGTAACGTAGCTCTGACAGTCATATGGAGTAGCAGTGAGGGGCAGAGCTTAGCATAGGGTCAATTGGCTTTCGGTAATTTTTCATCTAAGCTTAAAAGCTAAGATACCCCCTAGAAACCACATACCACACAGAAAAACAGGCTTATCATTTTAGACAAAATCTTCCATCATCATCTAGACATTAGGACTATTATAAGCAGATTTTCTCAGCTTTTGCTGGCTAGCTAGTTGCTAAAACTCACTTTCACTTTATAATGTTTCAAACTGATTCACGAAAAGCCTATATGGTCTTAAAAATGCCCGTGATGGCTAAATACGAACATAATATAATACTAAAACATTGAGGCTAAAGAAACGTGGAGAAGGAGCATTGTTATTGCATGGTAGAGCTATTAACCCTTACATTACAGTATCATTTAGAAACATTTAATTAAAATGTTATTTATTTAAATACAGGCTAGTTAGTAGCTATGCCCACTAGGGCATATAATCGACTGATTGCCCAATCATGTCTTTTTTTTCTTGCTAGTTGCTCTTATTAAAGTGACCATTTGCTTCATACATTAAACTAGATCTGTGTTTGTTTTAAGTGGAAGTCTGCCCTGCATACTTTGCACATGTTTGCAGAAAACCACATGATTTTCTTAGGTCATAACTGGGATGAAGGCACATCCGAGCTGAGAAAGGCATGTACCATGTAACCAGCATGTAACCACAATATCCTTGGTTTAAATCTATTGACGTGAATCTGTTTGATGCCAACAAAGTCTCTCTCCAATGTGTGTGGTGCGAATTCATGTTGCACCCATAGGAATAACGTCTATCACATGCTATAATTGTCCTTTTACTTTCCACTGTACCTTCCTAACTAGTGCATTAAATTCAAAGTAGTATTTCATAAGAGAAAGAAGGCCCATCCTCTTAGCCGCCGGAAGATTTAATCCTTCGGTTTTCTTTGGAGAGGTACAATAGTGGTTTAATCTGGTGAAAGTGACAAGGCTCAGTGAGTTTGGGGCTTCTCAAACATTACAGCTGGCTACTGTTTGTAACCCCAGAGATCAGCAACAACCACCTGCATAGAGCAAAACTCCTCAATCAGTGAGGGTCATTCCCTTCCAAAGAAAATTACCCTCTTTGGAAGTGTCTATCGTGTTGGTATCGCATTGGTGAACACCATATATATGAACAGCCTTGATTGATTAATCTGTTAGCGCTATCTTTTTTTCGCTCCTCTTCGCGCACCAAGCCTCCTTCCTCTCTCCTCTTTAATTAACAGTTGTTGATGCTACCACGGGTATTGATGGGGATATTTGACTCCCACACAAGCAGCTGTGACTCATGGTGCACTGTTTGGAGAATAATGGCAAGTGGGTGGAAAGACAAGTAGGTGGGAGAGCAGGCGGGGGGTCTGCGTCTGACAATGCTGAAGAGCTTTGTTCATTATTTATTTGTTTCTCCCTCTCTCCCCTTCTCGTTCTTGTCATCCTCCATGGGAGGAGCGATGGGAATAAGTGCATGCCTTTATATCTGTGTTTGTGTGCGTATGTGCAGAGGTGGTGGTCCTGCAAACGCCAGCCAGGTCTGTTCCAGGATATTTATAGCTCTCATTAGACACATCCCGCTAGAGCCAGGGTCACAGCAGAGTGAGGTGAACACTGAGGGAGACTGCATTTGTTTCACACCAGCAAAACACACACACACACACACACACACACACACACACACACACACACACACACACACACACACACACACACACACACACACACACACACACATACACATACACACACACACACACAGACACAGAGGTGCCTGATTTGAATCTATACGCTACCACAGACACAGGAACAGAATGTACAATAGTCCACTATTACCTAGATTTCCTATTAGCAGAATTAGAAAGCTTCCTCCAAACCCATATTTTAAGCCCATTTTGGCATGTTAGCAGATAAATGGAGAAACTCACTATCTGAGCTGATCTTCTGCTCAATCTGTCTGGTTGCGCGATCTCAGCATGCATTTGGTGCAGCAGGTGGTCAGTGGGCGTAGGGAGTGGGGAAGCCTGCTATGGCCAAAAAGAGACATGGTGGACTGAATGGAACAAAACTGCAATGTGTGAACACACACACACACACACACACACACACACACACACACGCACGCTTCCATGTGTGACGGGGTGGAGTAAATCACACATAAAGGCTGATGATGTTTCTCTGCTTCCACACTGAAAGATGGATATATTTTCCTGTGCTACCTATTCTGTTGGCATGGCAACAAGTACCAAACCTTAGACTACAGGCCTTTTTTCATTGGATACATGTTGCCAATAAACTGTAATTATAATAATGATAATACTACTGTAGATCAAGTCGGTTCAGACAAAATCATAAAGGAGAGAAGAGAAGAATACATGCTTGATTAAGAGAAAAGATAATTGTCAGATTAGTCTATTACAGCTTGTATATCAAAATATTTGCCAATTATTGGACATTAGATTCACTAATCGATGACTGTAATTGACTAATTTTGTTGAAAGAAAAGCTCATTTTAAAATAGCTTTATCTAATTGCAACAAATACAGGAAAAAAGACTTTCTTCCATTAGTTCATAAAATTGCAAACATATCTCACTCAAGAGAAGGATCTTCAGTGAAACTGTAGCAAATATGAAATGAAAGGTCTTTTTTGTCAAAATAATATGCTATATTTATGGTCTATGATGTCAGAAGGCACATGTGCATTCATTCAATCAAGCATAGCGCAAAGACTAGGGGATAAAGGCTTTCTTTAGACTGTAAATCTGCAAATCCAATTTTCAGCATGATGAACAGTAAGCAATCTCCATGAAACCCCTTGGCTTGTATGCCTTGCAAATACATAAAACATGCATCTACAATTTAAACCTTTACAACTTCAAAACACTTATAGATAATATCTAAAGATACAATTAAATGGTCAATTATATTTTTATAAACATCTAACATTAAAAGATCAAGAGTCATCCTAACAGCTCTTTAAGGTTGTATAATAGCGCTTTGAGCTCAATGCTAACATCTGCATGCTAATATGTTCACAGTGACAATGCTAAGATGTTGATGTTTAGCTTAGCACGTTCAACCTTTGCATGACTTTAGTTTAGCTTGTTAGCATACTAACGTTTGTTAATTTGCGCCAACACGCTGATCATGCTGCTAAATATGATCACAATTACAATTAATCCGGAATCACGAAGGTCTTAAGGATTCATAGTTCCTCTGGACAAACAAGAAGCAAAAACCTGAGAAGCATCTGGACGAGTAGCAATAAAAAAAAAAAAAACGTCCCGTTGCTGCTCAGCTTCAGGTGACTGTTATGTCACCCCTTCCCTTGACTTTCCAAATGTTTATCCAGTCCTCTCTGTTCATTCAATGCTAGTCTCACTCCACACATTATCATTCTGCTTTAGGGGGATTATTATATATTAATATAAACCAATCACAGTCGTCTTGGGTGACACTAAGCAAATGATGCAGGGATCAATCAAACACTGCCCAGGAATTAAACTTGATGTCATTATATTTAATCTGACCTTCAATCACAATCATTTAAATCATTTGTCAGTTTATGCTCCATGATGCTGGAGCTTGTTTTAAATACCTTGTGCACAAACACACATAGACATATACATGAAGCCAGACCAGCTATCTCTCTCTGCCACTGGCTAATGACATTAGAGCTTCTGCTGGAATGAAGAACTCACCACAAATTATTCAGTCACTCGCTATGAACAGAGAGGAAAAATGCAGACTGCCAGGCTATAGCATATCCTATAAATCATTCATCATGTTATTCAGATGACCTCTCTGGTCTGTAGATAAACAGGACAGCTGTGGGCTACCTGAGACGAGTGAGGGCGTCTGTCCTCTGGAAAAGAAAGTGAGATTTGCACGGGCATGATGGGGGCTTGCCGACAGAAATAAATCAAATCAACAAAATTAAACTGCTTGTATAGATGAGAAACAGGGAGATCAGATTTATTTTGTGGGACTGCGTCTGTATCAAGAACGTTACAAAATGTCCAATTGAATTGAGGGCGTCAACAGTCAGCAGACACGGCTCAGTGTCTTGGACACACACATGCAAAGTCACATTAAATGCTTAATAAAGCTGCTGGTGGTTTGTGTGTGTGTGTGTGTGCTTGTGCAGTGAGGTATGCATTCTCTCTTTCAGCTTATCTTACTTCCTTTACCCCCCCCCCACACTCTCCCTCTCTCTCTCTCTCTCTCTCTCTCTCTCTCTCTCTCTCTCTCTCTCTCTCTCTCTCTCTCTCTCTCTCTCTTAACAGAGCCACTGCACTGCGGAGGAAACTTGAACTGTGCCCAGCTCTCGTGAATATCACTCACACACAACTCTGTCCTAGCCTGCACGCAAACCTGCCCATGCAAACACACACACACACACACACACACACACACACACACACACACACACACAAAGACCTACGTGCATCCTACAAACACCATCCAAAAAAAGCCCCATATCTAAGTTCACTGTCTTAAAGATGCTTTCCAGAAAGATTGAAAGCGCTTCTTTAAAAGAAACCGGCTAGACAATACATGCCATGGAATGTTCTCATCGGCAGCATTTTTTAATTCCCATGGTGCATCAGCTGGCTTATATCTCTGTCAATTTTTGTGTGACATTGTCATTGTCTTCGGTAAATGGAAAAGACTGGTTTGCTTCTTCCAATGTTTAAAACATGTTGATGTGGCAAATCTTAATTGGTCTGCTTTATTTCCCCTGTGGATTTCAGAAATTGTATAAATTTACTCAAAGGCTGTCCTTATATTCCAGTTATGAAGTAAATGTAAATGTTCTGCCACTTGTTTCGCCCAATGCTTTTGTGTTTTATTATTATTGTGAAACACGACTCCAAATTAATCTCGATGTTGCTCCATGTATGTAAGAGGAGTAAACAGGCAACTGTGTTAACACATTTTCCATATCAACTCCGTGTCCATGTTGTTTTCGCATCTTGTTTATGTAGCTCCCAAGTGGCCAAAAATCAGTTATGGCAGGTTGCAATTTACATTTTGTTGGCATGATGCATTTTCCAAAATGAAGTTGTATTTAATCAAATGAACTCAAACTATCCAAGTATTCCCTGCATAGTAGTACTACTTGCACTGTCTACAGGATACAAACACATTTCACAGAGGACAGTAGGTGGCAATTTTTTGTTAATTGCATAATGACAATCAGCTTGATAGACAGAATAACCCTTGTTCCATGAATAAGTGTATAACTCTTAAACTGGCATGGAGTAATAATAATATTAAGAATGACTATTATGAGAGGGCACTTCCAGCAACCCAGCTCAAGTCAAACTGTCCAGTGATATTTATATTAACAAGGAATCAAATTACTTTCTGTAATATGAGCGGGCCGCTGACACTATAACCTCACTGATAAATAACAGCCAACACTGCAGCTGTATGCAGCCATTAGCTAGTTTCTGTTATGACTGTACAGTTACAGCTTTCCTCCCCAGCCAACATATATATACAACCATTGCCAGTGAGCAAACTCAGAGATGCAAATGTTTACACTCACTGTCCAACATAAAATAACAATGAGACAAAGTACACCAGTAGTGAAGAAGTTAAAGCATTGTGGGAGTTTGTGGACCAAGCCAGAGCTAAAAAAAGATTAGTAAATATGTTAGCCGGATAGGTAATCCAACCATTTAGCCATTACAACTTGACATGCGGACGTTATATCAGGGATGTATTTTGTGAGAATAATATGATTTCCTTTCCCCTGAGGTCTAAAATTATTCAAATTAGCTTGTAGTAACTTAATCACAATGATCTTGTCAAGAACTTGAGTTTAATGCATTATATTTTATATAATTAGAGGCATTTTGAAAGCCACTGCATAAACCTTGGGCAATGCAATTTATTTCATGATGATTCAGTTACTGGGTTTACATTCCTCTACTTGGTTGCTTCACCACATAATAGAAGGCACATTAAAGTCCCATCACAACGCAACCTCTCAGTATACCGCTGCTGATCTAGTCCACAGACCTACAGACAACATCAGCACTAATTCATACTCCAGTGCAAAACCTGACAGCAAAGTGTTTGAACAGTACGGTACAGTTTGGGGGTCAGACACTGAGGAAGAAAGGCAACTCCTCCTCTGTCTCTAGACTAAGAGCTCAAGTGTGATAGACTGAGAAAAACACCAAACGATGTCCAGACCAGAAATGGGACTGCACGGCAGTGAGTGTTGTGTTGGGGGAGCTCAGAGAAATACACTCTGATCCTTTGTAAATATAGATTAATTTATATTTTGGCTGTTTGCCCTCCACTGAGCACAGGGTTGGCTCCGCAACAAAAGCAATAAGTATTCAGCATCTTGCTGAAGATATCATCAGCAGTTGACCGTTTGCGAAACCCCGTCCCTGAACAGGGCTAAGTCAAATCATAACCATAGCATCCGCAAAGAACAGCAGGCCTGTTTACATCACAGCAGCTCCAGCCAAACTTCCGTCAGACAGTGTTACATTTGCCAAACTTGTTGTTTATTCCTTGTCCTGCGCTAATACACTTAATTAAATTTCTATTTATAATGCTGTACTATAATACAGGGGATAACTATATAGTTCTACCCTGCAATACAAGCAGATTCTGTTTGGAGTACTAACATTTGCCTGGAGTGCCAGCTTTTGGTAAATGGACCTGTACTTGTATAGCGCTTTTCCAGTCTTCCGACCACTCAAAGTGCTTTGACACTACATGACATCATTCACACACAGCTACGGGAGCAATTTAGGGTTAAGTGTCTTGCCCAAGGACACACACATGGACTAGCGGAGCCAGGGATCGAACCGCCGATCCTCCGGTGGAAGGACGACCCTGCTCACCACTAAGCCACAGTCGCCCAGAACTATGGTATTATGTCAAGTGGCCATCATGTGCATATTTAAGACACTGGACGCTTGTTCTGAATAAATCAGCTGGTAATGTTAAAAGCTCAGCTGAAAACAGACTTTCCAACCAAATCACAGAGCTTTAGCATTAGCAATAGCTTACACTAGTTAGCTACGGCTGGTAAGATTTGCTTGCGACAGAAGTCAAATGAGAAGCTGCTTTTGTTTACTTCTGTGTGACATTAAAAAAAAAAACATTCTTTTAAAAATGACAGTGCAACATATCACTGTTGTCATTTTTAACTGTAATGTTTTACATGCTAGAGTACAAAACCTGACAGGCATAGCAACAGTAACATTGCTGCATCACTGCTGCTCTGAAGAGCAAAGTCATGAAATCAAAACAGCTTAGAGGGTGTAGAATAACTGCAAGTATCCCATTGCAATCCATACACAGAGACACACACACACACACACACACACACACACACACACACACACACACACACACACACACACACACACACACAGGATGACTGCAGGATATAATTTGTTCAAAGACATGAGGGAAACAGTGGATGACATGTACTTTTATCAGCATGTCCACTCTGTCGTCTTCATGCTGCCCTCTGGTGGTACATAACATATTTAAGCATTGTGTACAAGATGCATTTCATGTTGGAGTCTGCCATCCAGTGGAACAATTTCCTAAGAGATTAAGGAAAATGTTGAAAAATCACTTTAATATTGCTGTACATAACTACACTTGCTGTGATCTAACTCTTCAATCATATCACTGTAATGTTCTTGTGAGATGTGAAGATTGTGTTGTTTTGTTCTAGTGTGGATGGATTTATATTATGTTCTGTATTATGTTCTTGAGTTAATAAAACAGACCACACAAAGAATAAGTTAAAATGTCATTGACAGTTGAAATATGATGAGTTATATTCCTTTCATGGGCTAAATAGTAAATTAATCTTGTAATTATATGAAGTTAACTCATTCAACATATTTCAGCATGCAATGTGTGTTCTTTCTAAAATATAGGGTACTAGCAAACATCCAAGCATATCTATCTATCTATCTAGCTCTAGATCTATATAGATTCGATATAGCTATATATATATATATATATATATATATATATATATATATATAGCTATATATATAGATAGATAGATGTCTTATTTATTTGATATTGACCTTTTGGGGTAAGAATAGCAGTAATAATAGTATGTAAGTATGTAAATCCAAAGTGTTCAAAATAAATAAAGACAATATGAAATAAAAATGCATAAAAATGTTTAGTGCAGGTTCCTTTCAAAATTTCCTTTTACAAACTATTAATTTCACAACTAACTGTTATATTCCTCCCAATGCCACTTTTCATCACAAAGTCTGTTCGTCAATCAGGACAAACAGGGCAGAGACAGTTATGTGACCAAATGGTTTGAAAAGAGAACATTTTGAATCAAACTATTGGATTATTTCATACCTTCATGCTCATATTATATATTTGTCTCCATTTATTCATTTTTATTTCATAATGGCTCATTTATTGTATTCAGCTTTGGGCACTCTTGTTCTCCTTGTTGAGGTATCAGTCAGGGTTTCGTATCATTCCACACCAGTAGGTGGCAGCACCACAATGCAGCTGCACTGTTTCTGTTTCGGAAAGCAAAGGATTGTGGGTGTTTTGTTGCATAAATTGCAACGTGTGCCCTCCGTTGTAACGCATTGGACGGGGAGGATCGTCGGTAAAGACGTGTAGAGTCAAAGCTCCGGGCATTTAGTAAATAACTGTTCTACTTTGTTGCTTTTGTGATTAAAAAAAGAGAACACTTTATTAAAGAAGTCTATCCCCACCGGTTTTTACACTTTTAACTCCGAAGAAGACTATTTTTGACCCGCTCTCCAGAGAGGATAAACGAAAGGCCTAGTTAAGTCACTCAGCCGTAGTCGACATTTTTCCTCAGCAGTTCTTTTTTTGGTCGGACATGTGTATTGAAGCAATGGACACCAGATCGAAGAACATTAGAAGCGACTGTCTGCGTAAAACCATGAAACCCGGATCCAAGTTGAGGTGGAAACTGCCCCGCGTCTTCACGGAGGAGGACGAGGCCTTGAAGCGGTGTCGAGGCGGCGCGCTGAGGACCATCCGAAAATACCTCCGCCGGGAGCAGAGGAGGCCGCAGCTGGCGAAACTCGCCAAGCTCCTGGGAGACATCGGGAAGAAGGAGAAAAGGGAGGCCGCTTGCGAGGAGAGGCCCTCCGCGGCCTTAACGCACCGCCTGCCGTCGGGAGCAATGGCGCCGGAAAACACTACGCAGTACCTGATGGGTAATGTGTACGAAGACATGACGACAGACGACGTCCAGACTCTTCCAGTGTCGCACGAAACGTCTCCAAATATGTACAGTGCGTCTTTTCCATCCAGGGTGTTTGCTCCACAGGACCCCGACGATGACAGCTGTCTCGCCTTTCAGCAGCGGGACTTTGAGGAAGTGTTTGACCTGTATTGGCAACCGGAATGAACTGGTCCGCGTGGCCTTGTGAAACTGGTCTGGCCTCCTATTCCAGCTGTGACTTTGCGATAAGGGCAAATAACAAGGTGTGACATTTCATTGTAAATGCGTGACATGATTGTGATGTTACACTTTTTCCTGTGTTTTTTTTCAATGAGCCCGTGTTATGTGATTGGCTGCTATGTCGCATAATTCATGGTTGGGCTTTATTTGTCTCACAGCGGCGCACTGGACGGTGCCCGCCCACTAGGGAGCGCTCCCGAGCCCCGCGTGGCGCCGCCTTGAGGAACGAAACAAACGCACCCTCAGCTCTCGCCTGTCCACGGATTGTGAAATCCAGGTAAACCCGGGGCAGGTATTGTTGCACTGCATTGTCATTGACGGCTACCGTAGTACGTTGTGATGCAATGTTGGGCCTGAAAGTGCTTTCCACAGTTACTGTTGTCTGAGCGTTTTCCAGGTCAACCTGCCGGGACACATGACTCCGCTGTGAGAGGGGAGCGGGAGACCGAGGAGGTCGGTCTTCACGTGACTGACGCAAGGTGACATTTAATGCCCATTCGTTATCTTGACTGTTTCCGAGGAGATTAAAGTCCATATGATGTCGCGTGTGTGAGATTTGATCCTGGTGAAATACTTGCCATTAAATGTAAATATAACTGTATATAAACGGAAAGTATAAAGTAATAAATCCTGAGGATAACAATGTTCAATAAATGTTTGTGGTTGTATGAGAAACAATTGATTGGATTTTCTTTTTTATTGCTTGATGGTACAAATGCATGACGAATCACATGATTAACGTGAAGTAAAGGAACCCACACATACGTAGAAACCTCCATAGATGGTTACATATGTAGGTGTTTTTTGGTTAATAGGTGGTAAATATATCCAGCTTCAGCAACAATATACTTTCCCTATGTGCAATAGTGGATTGTTTCAAGGTAAGCTCCTGATCAATTTATACTGATGTCTCCACATCTTACACTGAAAACAACGTTTCTGAAGACATTTTAAACTTCATTATATTCCCAAATACCCAATGTTGCCTATTAATCCTTGGTTTCCATTATTGCGCTGTTTAACCCAAAAGCGAAGCCAATTTTCGCGTCGCCTTTGTTATGAACGCAGCATTAGGCCATTCAGATTACGGCAAACTAAAAACAAATCCAGGTTAAGCAATACTGTGGTTGCATTATGAAATAAAGTTGTTACCCACTATACGATGTATAAATTGATATTGCAATATTTTAATAGCATAAAATGGAAAACTTAACAAAAAATTAAAGAAATACATTTGATTGAATACAAAAGATGAGTGCAATATGTAAATTAAATTGGATGGTTTGCACCGTTTGAATAGTGTGCTCAACTGTTTTGCCCTCAAACTTAGTCATTACTACGTGGATTTAAGGGCCATTTCATAATTCTGGCATAGTTTCACTCGGCATTAGATTTTGCTGAAGTTTATTTAACTGAATTATGTGAACATATCTGGGCCATGGTTTTCTAATGAAAAGACATGTATCTCCATGTGAATTCCCTACAGAATAAAATACATTCCCCAGAAATAGCTGGTGGCTGAACCCTCAGAAGCATGCCGTCACACTACTGACAATTTAAAGGAAGTTGAAATGCAGCAAAAACATCATTAAAAATTAATCTTCAACAATCAGTGGCACACTAAGCTCTCCAGCCATGTTGGTCTTCATCCGTACTATAAGCGTAGTATCTAAAGCCGCCACCGGGTGGCAGTAGTGTCCAACAAACCCTTGAGAGCCTATGCAGGTCACTCGGTTGATGCCAGAGGGAGATGTGTTGATTATAGGTGGTCCACTTTTAGATCATGTTGCAATTTCACCAACAAATTAGCACACTGGTACTTTTAAGACCAAGTCTTGTGGCAGCAGAGCCAAACGTCTCAGGTTACACGTGTGATAATTTAACTGAAGCTCAAAGGAAATCCCTGTTTGAATTGTTGTGATTTACTGTACGCAGATTAGCTAATCTACATCTGATACGAGGGGTTTTAATGGAGAAACTGTTGTGGCGTCTTTGAGGAGCTTATAAGGCGGCACACTAAAAGTTCCATGCCTTTTTAAGGGAGAAAACTCACCGGGAGAAAGCCTGCAGTGCGGGTTATCTCGATTCTCGTTCCATCTCGGCCTGTCTGATTCAGAGGCTGATAATTTAAAGAAGTGGCCACAGTTGTTGCTCTGTGGTGACGCACTGACTTCACCTTCTCTTATTGCTGCCGGGGCCCAGGTCCACTGTTTTCTGCCGGGATTCAGCACCTGTCAATCTAAAAAGCTCCACCTGTGGTCCAACTGCCAAGTGTGACGGTCAGCAATTACACCTACAGGTGTACTGTGTTTGTTTGTGTGTCTGTGTGTGTGTGTGTTGGGGGGGGCGGAGGGGGGGCGACTTGGACATGACAGCTGCTGGCTGATTAATTGACACCCCTGTGGGCTGCCACAGCATCGATCCCCTTGGGACCGGTGCAGTGCTGTACAGGTATTAACTTGTCTCACTTCGGGGGTCCAGCTGATCATTTGAAACAATAGTTTATTCTCTCTGAATCTCCCCTGCAACGTCTTCTTCAGTTATATTTCATTTGGTAACTGTAAACTGTAAATTCAAACTGTAAATTCATGTGGAGCTTCCGGGATAGACATTGTATAGTAGGGACATTTGATAAAATGCTCAACTGGTACACTTCCAGTAGCCTAGAGAGATCAGTTCAACAACAACATGCAAAAATTTGAAATTTGTCTGCAGGCAAGCATACAAATTAACATATGAAGAATAATGCTTCCTATGATAAACAAAAATATGTGGCAAAAACACATGAAGGACAGCATAAAAAAAAAGTTTCCCATGTTGCTCTCATTGTGTCGTGGTAAGTCAGGATAGAGCAAACATTAAGGACACTAGCTGAACCACTGGTTACCAACATTTTGAACACTAATCCGTCTGTGAGTAAGCAGTATGACCAAAGACAGATTTCCCTCCTACACTCTCAGAGGTTTCATTTATACGAAGCTTTGAGGCACGAAAAACAACAAACAACCAAAAATACTAGAGAATATCCCAAAACAATGAATCCCAGCTCCAGCACAGGCTGACCATTGACCTCCCTTCTGAAGGGGGATGAGTGAAAAAAAGAAAACTTTCTCTACAGAAATCGAACACGTCTCATTATTTTCTTTCCAGAAAGAGTCACTTTCAGCAGTCGTCCGTCCCCACCTCAGTAGAGATACTCACTCATGGGAGGAAGTTTGGGCTCTTGGCTCCGCATGAAGGGAGAGGGCGACCGGCCAAGAGTTGGGATTTGGCTCGGACGGGACTTTTGGACACAGCCTCCTTCTAATTGGAGCTGTTAAAAGAATCTGGTGTGTGAGTGGACGTGTTTGTGTTGGTGTGAGTTGGAGCCCTACTTAGAGTGTGAAAACACATCAAGGATAAATGTCAGGCTACAGTATGTGTGACGGGAATTAAGGGGTAATCTTCATCCTCAAGTCCTCCTCTACACCCCGCATGCAGGCAAAAATACTTAGCAGACAACCGTCGATGACTATCTGTCGGTGCTGACGCGTGTTTCGGTGTGAACTTCAGGACGTACCCTGGAGAAATCAGATTAAAAGAGTTCTTCACATGAATCAAAGCAGAGGAAGCAGCTATTTAAGCTCCCACAAGAAGGAATTCTGGCAGAGATCCTTTGTTGAGAGAAGTGACTAACTAAAGTGTAAATATTTCCACTCATGGGCGCAACTTCAAAGGGATTTTCGACTGGAAACTGGGGGGTGGTGGAGGTGGGGGGGTAGGTGAGTAATCAGTATGCTGAATGATTAGCATTAAGAGCATATGGTTGTCATGTAACTGCTGTGGTGAAAATAGGCGTGAATAGGTTTAGCATCCTGGCTGAAGCACCCTGATTTAAATATCTTTGTCTTTGGAAGAGATGCCGTCCACAATGTCATTGGACATAGCGGCAGATTAAATGTGATGACTATAATACTAGGACTATTTGTTGTCTAAATCTATAGATTTACCTTTTGGGGGAATTTCAATCTTAAAAAATCAGAGGTGAAAATAAAATTGAGGGTTTGGCCATTTTCCTGTACAGTAGGTGGCAGCAAACAGATTGTCAAAGCAGCCATCTTGTGATTAACAGGCAGACAGATTGTCTGAATCTCTCATCGAGTCCTCTCACCATTTTAACACAGTTTGATCTGATACGTTTAATTCAACTGCACTAAACAAGGAATATGTTTGCCTCTTTACCACGAATAATGACAATGAATATGCCTTTCATTTTTGCAGTAAGCGTCAAGATGAAACACTAGTGTCATAAGAAAACACCATTTCGCTAGTTAATGATTTCATAAATTTGGTGATGATTCTGGCTGGTATTTTGTTTTATACACAAAACACAATTTCTTTTCTCCAAGGACTACATTATCAGTTTTTAATCTGACTGGAGGAAATCTTTCATGATTTAGGTGTTATAGGTTCTGGTTGGTCTGGTCTTTGGGGGGATTCTTTTATTTATTATTCATATTTACTTAAGTTTGGTCGTACAGTGTTTCTGTTTTTCACTTGCATTCATCAGGAATCTACTCACTGGGAATCTGACTGGGAACTGTTCAGGGTGCCTAGGGGTTAAAATGGTGGGGAATGAGGGGAAGTCCTGTCTTGTTAAGGGACACTATGTTACACTCATATCCAACACACCTGACCCAAAGTTCACACGCAGTACAATTTTAGTCTCCATCCTGCAGTGTGCGGGTAGATTCTGGTTGTCCTTCCTGTTTAAAAGGCCGAGGACACTGTGTGTGCATCATTGTCCTTGCTAACAGGAGTTTTTTTTTTTTTTTACTTTTATTTTTCAAGGGTAGGTGTTTGCTTGGCACTAATCCACCCGGCGGCACACTCACACAGTGACACACATTCACACCTAGGCCCAGTCCGACTACGATGTGGTCAGTTAGCCACTTAAAAAGCTCTAGTTGAGCAGTTGAGGGTTGGGGGTGTCTTTCTGTGTGTCTAGGGATCAAGCCCCCGTGGTCTCAAGCTTTTTTGACAATAAATTGGGGACTTCTTCGACAATTTAGTGTGCTGCTGTTTCTACTTTCCGGGCGCCATCTCCCTGTGATTATTAAGGTTATTACTATAAAACAGTGAACTGGTCCTAGACCCACTTCAGCTTTCCATTAGAGATTTGTATTGTGACCCAAATAGAAAAAGCTAGCCGTGTCCAGCCCAGGGTGAGCGTTTCATGTCGACCGCACACATTAACACAGGCTCAGACGAGCACACACTCGCACACAAAAAGAAAAATAGGACAAGAAGAAGGGGGCATTGACGTTACCCTGTGCACCCTTTGGGAGTTAACCCCTCTGCTACTGCGGCTCATTAGTCAAAACAGTCCGAGGCGAGGAACTGAGGGATGTTCTTGCCACATCTATTTCCGTCCTCATCTCCCCATTTCGCTTTGCTCCTCTGCAGAGACGGAGCAGGGGGCGTTGACCCATTCAGTGAAATAGGCAGGTAGAGAAGTGTTTGTGTGTGTGTGTGTGTGTGTGTGTGTGTGTGTGTGTGTGTGTGTGTGTGTGAGACACTGTGTCCAGGGGAAACATTTGCAGCATGCGGTGACAGTCCTCTAACTGTGTCAAGGACGTGAACAGACAAACCTGCTATATCCAGAGAGAGTAAGAGAGAAGACCTGATTCCGTCACAGCACTAAAACACATACTCCAGAGTGCAAACATTACTCTCAAAGGTAAATCATCTTTTTGTTGTTCCACGGAGCACAAGCAGACTTTTGGCCTCTTTTAATTTCATCCTCGTTTCAGTGCTTCCTCTCGGGCGTTTGAGCAAATACCAAGTTGTTTTTTTTTAGACAGAGAGTTGTGTACACTAGAAGGACTAAACAGGATGGAAGTGCAAACAGGATTCACACAATTTCTCTTCTCCTACATTGCCATGCAAACCACGTATTTGTGACTACTGCACAATACAGACAACTCATAGACTACGATACAAACCCACAGCATCTTTCCTGAATTCCATCTATTCTATGTTCATTTGTGAGCACAGAGCAAATGGCAAGTGTGACTCATCCATTCTCACACCCACACAGTCTTACACAGACACACTTACACATACACACACACACACACACACACACACACACACTTACACAGACACACACACACACACTAGGTTGTCAGTCTTGCTTTATATTTTTACTACTACATTGTAGCCCGAGTGGCGGATTCTCATGTCAGATTCTGTTACATAACTGGTTGGGGGGTCAGACTGTCGGTCATGGCTGCTGATTGGTGGATAAAGGTGAGGGGGAGTGGCCACATAACTCACGACATTGAGACATTTCTTTTTTTTTTTTTAAACCTGTTAGTTTGATTTCTTTCTTAGAAAAACAAGCATTTCTTTTCCCTAAAACTAATTTCCTGACACAATGTCATGTAGCTATAGCTTCCCACACAGAGTGAACAGTTGTGCTACTCCTAAAAGCAACTCTTAGTTTGATTTCCCGTATTACATGCTGTCACACAGCATTTTAAAACCCCGTCCCATAAAGATTATATATTACAACTGTACATTGAACGTCTGAGGTCTGAACGCACTTGTAGCACGGGTCAACAATGACTTTCATTAACCTCTGTCAGCACACCATGAAACGTAACAACCACAACAGGTGTCTGGCACGACCGCACAGCCTGTGTGGTCTGTGACTGAAACAAACGAAGGTTATTACAATATAGGCAAGTAAAGAAGTCAAATAATACGGAGACAGACAATACAAACATGTAGTGAGGAGATAATATTAGAATGCAAAATGTTTAAGCATAAATATGTTTAATTCTTTGTGCTATTTCTTTGGAAGAAGAATTCAACCAGCCTCATTCTGTGCTCCGTGACAACAATATCTGTCAGTGCTCCTTTTTTTTCCCTTTTTTTGACCAGTGCAGCTGAGAAAAAGTGCAGAGGAGATCAGTGACAGCGCTCTGTGAGTCTCGGTGTCCCTGTCACTGCAGAGGCACGAACAACTGTGTCATTGTCAGATATTGTCGAGGGCAGCAGAGTGTAAACAACAGATGGTCGAGTTGGTACCTGAACGGCATGTCAAGTCCAACCATTCAACGTCCAGCTCTGCCTGTAGATACAGTCGCTGTCTGAGAAGCCGTGTATGAAATAACCTCTAAGTGTCCGGGTGTGCGGGGATCATGATTTTATGGGTTGGTGTATGGATTATGGTTTGAGTTCGACCTCTGAGTTCTTCCTTTCACTATGACATCCAATAAGGCAGAAATGTCTTCTAACACCATCTTCAATAAAAAAAAAAACAACCTCTCTGTCTTTATGGCCCTAATATCCTCCTTTATATAACCAGAGTGACTTTCGTATAGTGTGCTCAGTAGATACAGATTGGTAACAATCCTCCAAGAGCAAGGAGGGACATTCCCTTTGGAGCCACCTATTTGCAATAAATGACACTCTCATGGTGCTGTAGGGTAGCAAAATGTGACATTAGATGACTGTATGTAAAGCTACAACCTTGATGTTTAAGTTCAAATAACCTTTTACAAGAGCTTGTGAAAGAGAAATACAATTTGTAGAAGCTTGAGTCTGAAAATGATTCAGGAAAATTATAATTTTCACACAAAATATGAAAAATACCATCCACTAACATTTGTCTTTCAAAGAGAGCAAGGCATAAGCTTGGCAGTATAGATTAAATAGTTCACAGCACTACAAAAAAATCTTTGTACAAATAAATAAATTAAACGAGTCAGTCCTCATGCTCAAGGTGTGTGCTGGAATGCTTGAATCTATCTGGCTTTATTGGTTGTGCTCCAGCTGGCATGTTACAGTGGTACCCAACCTGAAGGTCGCGACCCCCCTCAAGGGCTCTCTAAAAATTCAGTCCACAAGCCCCCAAAAAAGAATGCTCTAAAGAATAAGTACGGCTGTGCATTGTAATTATAATTCCATTAAAACTGTTAAAATTCCCTTTTCACTATATGCTCCTACATTGTTCAAAATATGACTTGATAATGGACAATTGCAAGTTCTCAAATGAGCCATTTGTTAAGGGTTTTCTGCCTATACATTCAAAAATAATAGAAGGTACTTTTTTGATGCATTTCAGGTTTAGATAATGTTTTATAAGGGTTTAATCCTTTAATTTAACTAAAGCCTCAGTAGCTGTCACTTAAATGAATGTGTTTTTCCTAGTGAATGAGTCACCTCGGGGGTTCGGCCTAAAAGCAACCAGCCACCTCACAGAAAACAGATCAGTGTTCTCCAGGGATGACTGAGTAACTTCTGATGAAAACACTTGTTTTGGAGGCATTCAAAGCTGATTCCACCGCTTTGTTCTGACTTTGTTGTGTGGCTGGGTTAAAACGAGGTGTAATAAGCTTGAGTCAATGCAGAGCTGCGAGTTTTTGCAGGATCTAAATGGAGGGGGGATCGATATGGGGAGAGAGACGAGGACAATGGGAGCCTGCTCCAGCCCACCACATCGCCTGCTGCTGGACACGCTGCCTGTCAGCTATCACCCAATGCTCACATGCGGAGAGGTGGGTGCAATGAGACACAGCGTCTCACACACACACACACACACACACACACACACACACACACACACACGCAGAGAGGTATCAGTCTACACAGCTTACTTTTGTTTCAAGGCACATACAGTGTAGGGGAGTGCACGTGCATACGGTACATGGAAATGTCACTGCATGAACATGAAATTACGCTCTCTGTGTTAACGGTGAAGGCCACTTATGTAACACACCATAATAAGTGCAAGAATACCATAACGTCCAAATTGTGCAAACAGATAGAAAAACACAGCACACACGTATGGAGGAAGATGGCTACAAGAGCTGTGGAATCGATCACGCTTACTCTGCCTCGCCAGGAATAAAAGAAGAACATTGATTTTTGCTCTGCGGTGAAGGATGACTCACACCGTCTCGTCGCCTTAAGATGATGATGTGTGAGGAAAAGATGGAAAAGTGGCAGAACAGCAGCACGCAAACAATCGTCCTGCACCCCGTGGATGAAGACGGATCGTCATCACCTTTCAGATTTGAAGCCATTCAATGAGAAAAGGGTTCATTTATTCGTGCTGTGTCCATCAGCAGGCCTGCAGCTGCTTATGAGACAGCAGCACACATCTTAGCCCACAGTGGTACTTTCGCCCTCGGTGCCGCTCCTGTCAAAAACTGTCCACACTCCCTTTCAGCGGCTGGATCTAAATTGGTTCTGTTCTATCCTGAGACTTTTGTGGTTCTGTGAGCTCTCCCAGAAGAAATGTGTCAAATTGTCGCTTTGGATCTGCATCAAAGTCAGTCATGAATGCCCCCACAGCCTGGATAATCTGTCACCACAAATGCAACGTTACAGTACGTATCTAAATTGTCAGTCCACTCAGGCAGAAAGATAATATTGAAGAATTGTCAACAACTGTGAGAGAGACAGCACACGACACAGAGACAGCTCAGGGACAAGAGTACAACACGTACAGCACAGTACACAAAAACATACACGTTATACTTTTACGTGTACTATGTCCGCGGGCAGCATGGCAGCGTCTAACTGGATATTCAAAAAGTAATTTCGAAACCAGATTCACCTTTTAACCTTTATTTATTCAGATGTTATTCCTTGAACATGCATGATTATTTCACTCAGTTACTGACATTTAGACTGGAAGTTAACTGGAAAGATGGGGAAAAAAAGCAACATAAAATAAATGGAATACAGGCAGTATACAAATAGATGAAGAAAACTGTGACACAATACAATGATAGAGGGTAGAGATTATCTAGTAAAAGCATCCAGATATTTGAAGGAGGATTGGTGGAGGAAGTAAGTAGATTGTTGGTTGATTTGGGAGCGTCCTGTTACAAAGAGTTAAAGGCAGGTACACAGAACTCAACATAGATCATAACACTATATATTCTGGCTAACATCTATTTTTTTACATTGTACAAGGTAAAATGGGCGACATATTTAAAAAAACTAAAATTTAAGTGAGTGAAGGTGGCTCCACCACCTCTCCTACATAGGAGCAAGTAACACAGACTCCATAGTTATTTAACCTTTTTTATTTTTTAATTTTGTGTCTCTTAGTAGTCGTCACACACCTCTGTGGTTTTGTGTCTATGTGGTCATTTTGTGTCACTTTGTAATTGTTTTGGTGTTTTTAAAGATATTTTCAGTTTGTGGTTGTTTTGCCCCTTTTTGTAGTCATTTTGAGATTCTTTGCAGTTGTTTCGTGTCTCTTTCTGGTATTGCTGTGTCTCTTTGTAGTCATTTTTAGTCTCTTTGTAGTTGTTTTGCCCCTTTTCATAGAAGCTGTGAGTTACTTTAGGGTCTCTTTGTTTTTTTTGTTTTTTTTTTGTGGTCATTTTGAGTCTTCTCCTGGTTTGTATGTGTCTCTGAGTGACATTTTCAGGGTGAAGGCCTGTGCCCAGTCGGCCTGATCAGTAACCCAGCCATGTGTGTAGAAGGTTGGTTAAAAAGAAGTGTGAGCTGTAGTTATTGGAGAGGGAAGAGATGTTGGGTCAAGCAAGATTAGACAAACAGGTTCATTGTTATACTAAATGCTAATGTTTGTTGGGCCTTTGACATGCAGAGCAAACACACTGAGCTGATGTTGCGTAAGGAGACCCATGAGCCACATTACCTGTGCAGGCTGTCAGACTAAACTTAACTAAACTGGGTTTTAAAGCAACGGACCTGTGGAGGTTGCCATGTCTCCTTGACTGTGCTGACCTCTTTTTCACATGTGTGATTGCTTTGATTTGATCAGTAATTACTTTTCCCGCTAGTCAATGGTTGAAGTAGAGTCACTAGAGGATACCCTGAACACATTTTAACTAGTTTTAAACTATGATCACTATTATATCCATTAGATGGACGTATAAAAGCAAGTATTACGGTTTTCAGCGTGTCATGTAATTTGTGGTCTTCTAACACATTAGATGATGACAATTCACAGTCTGTGCAATAAAGTCATGAAGTTTTGTGGCAGGCTTCAGTATTTACTTTAGTTCTTTATGACTTGGCTTGCTGCCCGTTGTAATCAGAAGCAGGTTTTCTGGCTTGAGCGCAGGCTGAGTTATGTGGAGTGGATTTCAGCTGTTTACATTTTGTGTTTCCTCTGCCATTTGATCAGATTAGGTCCAGATAGTTAACATTGTTTAGTTCACATTGTGAGCACTGGAATGTTATGTCATTGAAGGATTGCAGATTAATTTAATCGACTTCCAGTATAAAGGCCTCACGTTCTACACCAGCTTTAATCAACAACACGGCTGATGTTTATTGACGTCTAAACATATTAAGAAATATTACGATATTTAACAGATTCACAACTTAAAGTTTGGGTTTAATTTACAATTTATTTAGACAAGACTAAAGAGGGTTTCCCCTCAGCATTGCAGCTCTCTCTCTTCTCTCTCACATCCCACCAGTCTGTTTCCCTTGACAACCATATCTGCTGTTCATAATTATGCAAATGATATGGATCTCTGGGCCAAATAGATACTCATAAACAACCAACCCCTTCAACCCTCCCTGTGTTTGTCTATCTAAAGTGGCTGTGATAACCGTTGGAGGTGGAGGCGTAAGTTTAATTGAATGTCACAACTCATTTCTTTTTCCATATTTGCAAAAGGTCCAAACACAACTGTACACAAAGACACGTGGGGGTGTAATTTCTTTTTCAAATGTAAGCCTCCTACTCGTCAAGGAAAGGACAGAACTGCAAAGAGACTGACATTTGGGTACTTTTCCTTCCCACACTTTGGAAGACTCCCGTAGGGTCTATTTCTGTAGCGCCTGAAGTCATTTCTGGTCCGTCAGTGCTAATACTTTATATCAACCAACCACCCAAACCGTTTCTTTTTCCACTCCCGGTTCCATTTTCAGGCAGAACAAACAGTCCTTTCTTTCCTTCCATTTTTCCCTCATCCGTCCATCAGTGTAATTGCACTCTTTCCAGCAAGAGAAAGGAGCTGCCACAGTCCTGTCAAGGAGACGGTGGTTAAAGCGTCCTTGAGGAAACCATTCAAACGCTGTAGAGTTTTGTGGTTTCTGAACAGTTTGTGGAGTTCCTCACCCCTCAATTGTGTCACCTTAGTTGCTTATTCTAGACTTGAACTCACCATCAAGTTGTTTTGGGTTTTTCTGAATCAGCTGCTGAATCATTCATGACAAATTACACAACATATTTCCCTGCATGAATAAGTGATGATTTTTCCATGACAGTTAGTTTGATTTATAGGTTGTATTTTGTCATAGTTTTATAAAATGACCTATATCAGTCAAGTTAAATACAATACACGGTTAATGCAATGGAATAATTTTACTGTGAATATCAAACATCAGGGATTTCAAATTGGCTGCTTTTAGCTTAGATGGTGAATTTGTATATTTTCAATTGTATCTTCCTGTTTTGAGATGTTTTGAATCAGTAAACGGATGAGAGAGATGCTAAAATATATTATGGGATTCTATGGCTGTGCTTGTGAAAACAACAAATACGTTCTTTAAACTGACTTGGGAGTCCACGCTTGCAGAGCAAACAATCATTTGGTGTACCATTAAAAAAAAAACATATTTTAAAAGCTAAAGCTTATTTTTTTATGTGGATGGTTAAACTTCCTTGTAATACATTAAGTCGAAGAAGGTTGTCCTTAGTGGGTCTATAGGGTGGAATGGGTGATCCAAATACACAACAACAGAAGCCTGTATGAAACCTCTAAAGATCTTAGCGTTCACTGTGTGGTCCTATATCTGGCAGTGCAAGTGTACGTGCGAATACAGCTCAGTCCCTGTGTGTAAGCTTTACAGTGCTGTAGAGGTGGAAGAATAAGTGGTTGTTTCGCCCTCTCTGCTGAGCGCAGCTGTGACTCACTCTTATTACGTCCAGCAGTTGCTTCTTTCATCTCTCCCAGCTTTAGTTTTGAAATTCAGTCGCTTTAATTTATCATCTAAAAGCATTTTTAAGCTGCAGCAAGGACACCTCACTCGTCAGTAGAAACAGCCTTGAAAATATTTTCAGTCTCCTGCTCTGCTCTGTTTGCTTTGTCCTTGTTCATCGCCTGTACCCTCTTGCTCTGTGTCCTTCTGTATTTCCTTAACTGTAGTCTGTGATGTCAGTCATCCTTCCCATGTTTTTCAAAAGATGGAGAAAAAGAGGGAGATCCATGTCGAAGAGTTTTACTTACTTTAAAGGGATTTTGTGAATACACTTATTCTCTTTCTTGTGGGATAGCTACATGACAACACTCTCGTACTTTTGTCAAATGTGAAACTACTGCTGGGTACAGTTAGCTTAGCATAAAGACCGGAAACAGTGGGAAACAGTAAGCCTGGCTCTATAAATGACTACAAATTTAATAAAAGGTAAAAACATGTTGTGTGTTTGGCATTGTTGCAACATGATTTAAATATATGGCTTAATCTGCATTATATACAGTAAATGCCAGGTTGCTAAAGGCCTGAGGTATGTGGGAATGTTTAAAAAAACACCAATGCATTTTAGTGTTAATGTCGCACAAATTGGGAAATGGTTACAATTCTTGGCTAATTAATGGGGTAGTCCCACAATTCCACCAACACTGTATTTGACAACTGTATATCCTGCTTCACTTGCTTTTTGTGCTTATTTCTGTTCTTTTTTGAATGTCTTTCTCATTTAATCAGTCTGTCACTATGCTTTATTGCCAAGCCATTGAACTGTAAGCAACACAGTATCTCTCATAGCGCGAAATCTTATGTAAACATATTGGATGGATAATATGGTCCGATGTGGCTTGAGTTAGAGTCATTCTGCACTGTTTGTACTAATTGCCTTGGGCTGGCATTTACCTGGCCTATTAAATCTCGATGTACGGTGTGTGTATTTGGAGGGCATGGGGTAGGAACATGGAGATCACACACATTGCGTAAGCTTGTGTTTGTGAAGGAAAGAAGCCTTCACCCTCGCCCTGTCTGTAAATTATCTCATCTCTGTCATTAGCCAATCTTGTGAGTCTGCCTCCCCGCCAGGCTCTCTGCTAAAATGCTAATGAGGCACGTGCCCTGCAATTACAAAACACACACAAACGTATAAGCATGCACCTCTCTCTGTCACTAAATAGGGGGCCATGACAACCCCAGTGCTGCCCCTGACTTAAATCGATAAACAGACTATATTAATAAGGGCTATATTAATATGAGACATTATATTAGTCAAATTAAAATCTAGTTTTAATTCTAGGAGCATTTGGTTTGCTGTATCTACTCTGGGTCAAATTAGATAACTCCAACTGCAACAATCTTATTTATAGTGAACTAAGGGATGAACTAATGACGATGGTTCATATCTTGAACTTGAAGAAAGAACATAATGCTCTTTCTCTCTCTCTATCTGGCTTATCGTCTTTCTGCCTTTTTATCTTAAACAAACAGACAAATACAGAAAAACTAATCCTGTATTGCAAAGCATCATTACTCTGCATAAAAAGCAAATTTGTGATTCCTCCAGACTCTTTCCAAAGTTTGTTATCGAAGGTGAGTTATGCAATTTATTCATCTGAGCATTTCATTTTTTTCTCCAAATTCTTGCATTTATGCTAGATTAGAGACAGAGAGAGAGAAAGGCACATGTGACAAAGGTCCTAGTCTGGAATCAGACTGAGGACGTCACAGCCACATGATAGGTGCCTTTAGCCAACCCAGCCACCCACACAGGGATTATTTGTTGAAAAAAAAATGTAGATGTGGAGACAAAAAAAATGTAGTTCAACATGGCTGGGGATGGTGGCTGACTTAATTTATGCTGATTAATCTGTACGGCTCAAAACACACTCCTCCCAGTGCTCACTGAGTTCTGCTTTGCTAAGTCTTGTCAACAGCACATATCATATTCCATTTTTTTTATTTTTATTATTTTTTTTATTCTGTGTCTGAATAAATAAACACATTGCCACTCAACATTTTGAGTCAGGCATGCACGTTGCTTTGTGTGAGACAGAGGGGGAACAAAAAAATCCTGTTTGTATGTCGTTGCCAGGTAGAGCTCTGCAGGGATTTGGTTATGAGTGTGTGACTGTGCATGTATGTGTGTACTTTGTAGAAATTACTATGGGAGGCTGTGTATTTACCCTGCATGGCAAAACCATTCTGTTGACTCTGTGGAAAATCAGTGACATGTCTCTGTCTCTGCCTGGCTCTGCAAAGCTCAGAGGCGGTCCACGCAGTCCACATGGTGGCGCTCTGAGCCAACATCAAATCTCCCTTTAATGTCCCTGACACTTGCTCCTGTTCTCACCTGATTCTCTTCCACTTCTCTTTCCATCACCATCGCTCATGTCCTCTTGTGCTTCTCTCTGTTTTCTCTCGACCGTTGACAGAGGCTGAATGTCACACCATCTGCCGTGCCATGTTGCTGTGTTGGAGTCTTCGAGGGGGAACGTTGTATCAGTGCGGCTCCTGGCATATATCTAGGCCTGGCCTGGCTTGGCTGCACTAGCACTCAGCAGGGACACACACGGAGAAAAAAATAAATGAGCATATGAGTTGAAACAGGTTTAAATTTGAACTCTGAACGGATTGATTTACATTTTGGTTTAGCCAAACTGATGGAGGGAAGTGCACGGGGGTGGAGGGAGAAAAAGAAACGAGAGCGAGAGTTGGTTAATTCTGTCTGAGCTGGAAGCCTCGGCCCCCAGTCAGAACATGGAGGCTTGTCTCTTCTAGTTCCAGAGAACGCAGTGAAATGCCCTGTGGAGGAGACGCATGGGCAGCAAGCAAAGGAAAGTCGGTGTGATCAGCCTGTTTTAGGGGCGGGGGGTTTTAATAAGGCAATTCAAATGTGTTTGCTCGTGTGATTTGGATGTGTGTGTATGTGTGTGTGTGTGTGTGTGTGTGTGTGTGAGTGTGTGCGCAGTTAGAAGAAAAGGAGTGTAGATTGGCTCTGATTAGACTCTGCATCACAAAAACACACACATACACACACACACACACACACACACACACACACACACACACACAAACGCACACACATAGCCTACACACAGGGTTATTTTTAGCCACTGTCGCACTCTTCGCCCAACCCTGTGCTCTGTCTCTGCCCCCCCCCCCCAACCCCCCCTCCACAGGGAAGAGAAGGACAGCAATTCATCAGGATTTCAGGATTTCTGACAAATATCTTCTCTCTGCTGCTTCTTTTGTCGTCAAATCGCCGCAGGAATGAGGTGTTAGAAAAAGACAACAGAGGACAGAGATGGAAGTTAATAAAAATCAGGACACAGAGTGAGATGGGGAGGAGGAAAGACAAAAATCAATCCTCCCTCACATCTACCCTTCCCTTGGATGCTGACTCTGACACACGCAGATATTGATATGCGTGTTGTCTTCCAAAGCGCCCCTCATTGTTGTGAACATGGCTATTAAACAGTGACCAGTAATGTCCCAGTATAATCAATCACAGGCCTGTTCGGCCACTGCACAGCAACTACATAGTGTCCATCACTCTCTGGGAGATTCTTCTGTTAGTTTGACAGCTTTTAGAGCTCAATTGTGATTCTGTTAATTCACATAACATCTGCACATCATTTTTTTCTTGCACATGATTGATTGACTACTGAGAATCCCCCGAGAGTGATCCTGTTTGTGCAGTAAATGAGACAATTTATATTTTGGTCATACACTCACTTTCCTCTCGTAACATGATGTAGATTGTCGATGAGAATTGCATCTCAACATGTCTCTGTGATGATCGATATGTTTTGTGCTAGGATTGATTTATGCCTCAGTATTGCTGAAATTTACTGGTACCGCAGCTTCATCGACTACTTCATCTTACATCTCACATGTCACTTGGTCAGACACATGCAGACATACATGTCGGGTAAGTGCATGTTGTGCCACAGTCATGCTGCACCGCTGATATACTCCATCATATTGCAGGGTTGCTTTAAAACACATGCTAACCCTCTCTTTGTGACTTAAAAATAGGTATCGAGAGCAATAATTATGTATAAAATATGACTCAAGAATGATAAATAAAATAGTGTTTTAATATGATTAGAAGATTTAAGAATAATAATCACGGCACAGAACATGCAGTTAATAAGAATGAGAGAGCAATTAAATCATCATTATAATTATGGAACATGAATTAGAAATTACTGTGAGCAGCCTAACCACTCTGAATCAAATTAGTATTTATACAACAGATTGTCCATTATAAATTTAACAGTAGCATTACTTTAACTTAAATGTTTGAGAAATGGCAGTATGCACTTTCATTATTTGAATTTGAGACATCTAGTTCGATATACACATATGATTCACCGCATATCAGAGACAGCAATGATTTTTTCAGCGGTGGAAGCTACTTTTACTCAAGTTATATGTTTAAGTTTGAGCTACGTACTTTATTACTAGTATGATAATACTTTTACTTTCAAAAGGTCATATTTTTGTCTTTAATTTAGTTTGTTTATCTAATATCTTACTAGTTACTTTGCAGGTTTAAATTTGATATACTGAACATAGATGAGTTTCTAAAAAACATACATTATAACCCAACAGTACATGAAATAGTTTAAATTAGCAAAACAAATCTCCTAGCCCACCAACAATGTTGATTGACTCCTGCAGTACAAGTAAAAGTCTTGCATTTAAAATTTGACTGAAGTAAAAGTACTGAAACGTTAAGGGTCAAGGATACCGACTCAACGATGTCAACTGTAGCTAGGTGATTGTTAGCTTAATTTATATCCAAACGTTAGATAAAGGTTGAGCTGCAGGTTCTCAGGTGAGGCTTTGAAAGGACTTTTCTCCCCCAAATTGTGGTGTAGTTTTCCTTTACGTTCACCTATTTAACAGTAAATGCTGAATTATTTGGAAAATTGTTCTTAGAAGCCTAAGTCATAGAAACCAGAAGGCTATTATTGTTTCCTCGTGCTGTTTCTTCATGATAATGTTAATGTACATTCCTAATAACCCATTTCTTCAGGAAATACATTAAAATAATAATGAAAAAAAATGAAACGGTTATAGCCCTCTCACTGTTTGTGATTTATATTATTACATGTATGTATTAGGTGCAGAAATCAGGTGCCAGTAGCTGGGCAGAGACAAGAGGACAGAGGGTTTCCATTTTAGTGATAGGAGTGTGGTATATTTAAGCTGATATGTTTTTAACATCTTCTTATCAGATACCACATCATTTTGAAAAGCAGCTTTTATCACATGAGTGCCACTTTACCTGCAAGGCTGCATTACGCTATCAGGGGTGTGTTGCAGGCTGTACTGTTTCTAAAATGATAGTTTTTCTGAGCTCACCAGTTCAAAGAGGAAAAGACTCATTTTTGAAGAATTCCGTACATTTCGTCTTAGGGAACACTGACATAATTAATGTGCCTGATAAGCTCACAAAATTGGCAAAACTGACTTTGGCATGAGTTTAAGCAGAGCTGCTGCAATTATTAGCGTATTAAATCGTGTGTTAAGTGGTAATAGTGACAGTCACAGGATTCTGTTGTTTTAATGCTGCTATGTTGCGTGGTGACCCATGCTGGTCTGCATGACTATGTGTCTGTTTTACTTTGGTGTGAATGTGTTTGTTTTTCCCCATCGTGGGTGTGGTCTTATTGTTTGTTGCATTCTGCACAGTTGCACTCGGCTTCAGGTAATCAACTGTCAACTTAAACTGCAAACACATGCTCATGACGTCGATAATGTCCTACAGTCTGGCTGACTTCGAGTTTACTGTTAGTTGGTACATCACACCCTAGGTCCCTAAGCTGTGTGTATGTTTGTGTAAAAGCATGCACGTCTGTGTCATGTTGCATTAGGCGCCCTCTTTAGCCTTTTAACCCCTTTCTGATTCTTGTATTACTGTTTTGCTTTAAGCATCATCACACAAGTAGAAATGCAAATCCACGAACTGCACAACTCTTGCAGTCATTATTTGTGGTAACATTTCAGTCATTTTCCATGAGAACATTGTGATATACTAGCAAACGTGATCTCTGACTCAGGGTGTACTATTATGGCTATACAAATATATTAATTCTTATCAGAGGTCAAAATTATTTATTTACCCATGTTTAGGAACAGAATACTTTCTATTGCACTCTGACATTTTAGATTGTGACTGTGAACAGTCTATGAATAGAAAGTGCTCGTTTGATGTGCCAGTCGGAGAGGTGAACACAAAGAACAGAAATATCTCCCCAAATATAGTTATTAACTATGGAAGAGAAAACCCATGATCACAGTTATGATATGATTCATTTTGCAGTCTCAAAAAAATAATTAATAGTTACTCTCTCTTTGTGGCAGCAGAGAGCATAAATATACACATAAGAAGCAGTAAAGTTCAGAATAACTTCAATCCTGTAGCCCCTAAGATATAGGATAAAAGGGGCCAAAACTCTTGGTTTGTTCGTAAAAAGCCAGTGTGAAAACAAACCAGACCAAAACAAAAAAAAAACTATGTATAAAGTGTTTTTCCACCTGCTGAAACGGTCATTTGTTTCCCCCACTCTGACATGCTCCACACTACCCTCTACTTTATTATAACCAAGATATTCTGCAGGAAAGGTTGATGTGATTGATGGCTCTGTGTGAAGACGACTGGAACTTGTCGTTTCCTTCCATAGGTCATTAGTGCCACTATAGACAGCAGGGACTTCAGTAGGACGAGATACCATTGACACTTGAGTCGGAGCCCTTTCAAGTTTGTGGTTTTTTTTGCAGAGTTCAAGTGGTGAGCTCTTGAAGTCATGGTGGTTAATAAAGATGAAAGAAATTAGTGTATTTGAGAGGAAGAAGTTAGCCTGCAAATATTTTGTGATCTGTTATTGCCCAAAACAAACCAAATCTTTAGTTATGTTTCCTTATTTTTGCTGCATCTGCTTCCATTAGTTGGTTTAGCATGTTTTTCATGTAAGCATATTTGAAATTCTCCCCAAATATCTTTTTCTTTTTTGTGATTGAGCCTGACTGGTATGTTTGCACCATAATAAAGTTAGGATTATTAAGGATTTTCGTCTTAATACAATACTTGCATTTCATGTGTTCTGAGTCAATGATCAATATTGATTAATTTTCTGAAATAGTTGCTCTAGATGATACACTGTTTGGGGGGAACAAAAAGACAGAATTATGCACTAAAAGATTGTAACTTAACTGTATCTGTAACTTTTTATGGTACCTTTGACTGGACTTCAAAAAAAGAATGTGTCCCCCTTTTTTCATAGTAGTTTAGTTTATAAAGGGATCATTGTAAGAGGAGGAGGAATGATCAGAGCAACTAAAATCTTTCAGAATAAACTTAAAACATAAATCATTGCAAAGATAATGTCGCTCATGAAAAGATACTGTACAAAACAATTTTTTAACATCAGATGTAGGACCTGTGTGTGTTGCGTCTGGTATTGTAACCTCCACAACACATGAAGGATATAACTGGAACATACTGTCAAAGGCTGTTGGCAAGAAGCTAATTTTACTGTTCGGTGTACATCTACCACCTATCGACAAACACACACACACATACCAACATCCTTAGGGAGTCAGTTCTAAGTTTGGATGCTGCTAAGTCTTGCCAGGAAACCCTATACCCCTCATTGTCCCCGGGACGCAAGCACTTCACATATGACATTTGAAGAAAGATGGTGCTACAAGAGGGTGGGTGTGGATATCAGAGGTCACGTTTTGTGTCTATGTGTGTGTCAATGCTCCTCAGTCGCATTTAGAGGGATGTGTGGATTATAGCATGACTGTAAAGGGTTGACTGCATCTGGCTAATTACTGTATTTACTTAGTGTAAAGCTAAACATGCAGCAAGGTGTGAGATGTTTGATGCTGCGGGCTTCAGGAAGAGAATCGGAGAGAATGCGAGTACCTCACAGTCACCTCCATTTTCTGGCTGTCTCGAGGAAGGCTGACACGGTTGGCTGCAGGGAGTGTGACATTTGTCCAAAATAACCAATGGTTATTGTGCTAAACCTATGCCGTGGAGGGTGTAGCCAGGTGAAGCCGCTTCAGATCTGCCCTTGTCAACTAAAAGCTCAAAGGTCACATCAGCAGTTGTTAGAGACTGAATGTTTAAGGTCAGACAAAGGTCGTGTGAGTGTATAAACAATTCATTTAAGCAAAGCATTTCAGCTATGCAAACAAAATGTTTCAAAATGCACTGCAAAACCGCAAGATGATATAATTTGAATGCTAATTTGGGCAAATTAGCTATTAGATTAGGAGAGTTCTAAGGGCTGGAACTTGGCTGCCTCTTTGTATTGTGATAGTGTCTTTTGCCCGCATACCATCATGGGAATTGGGGAATTTCTGTAAACACACCTCTGTTGACCTCTTGGCCATGATGCCAAAATGAATAAACATGAGAGCTCTGTTACAACAAAGGGGCAATGTTGCACACTGGATCAGCTCTCTCTCTGTAGCCAGCAATTCCAGCTAAACGTTTCCCTCTATTGTTATTCCAGCAATGACTCTTTCCCATCGCTGCATCTTCTTTGACTCCTCACATTTTCCACAGAAAAGTTTCTCCCTCATCTCAGTTTTGAGATAAACACCACTATGCTCTGTTGGCTCCACACAATCTTACCTCATAGTGGTTGATTATCGCTAATTGACAAAAATAGATTGCATAATAAATAGCTGTCATTGTGCATCTGTAATTAAGCCCGGAGAGTGAAGAATACTGTTAAAATGATTTCACCTCCCAGGCGTAAGCTCATGATGTAGGCTTAGTTGTAATCAGTGTGTTATTTATGTGGTATGCTCAAGGAATGATTCATGACTCTACTAAAAACCTGCATACACAGAGGATTTCCTGCCATTATATGTGCATGATGGATATGTAAAACAACACATAAGTACATCATTTCCATCTTAGGGAAGTCAACTACAATTTAGTTGGGAACATTTTACAATAAGGTTGCATAAGAGTTCTTAAGGAATAAGTTAGGAACAAATTAGCAAATAACTGCTACAATAATATCTGAATCAATTACCAAACAGTATATAAAATACTCCGTCAGACTGCTAAATGCATAAAAACAGTTACTGATCAGTAACTAATCATTACTGCCCCACTCAACCATATCTCCAAGAAATTACTTTTATAAACCTTTTATATATAACTTTTCAAGCAAAATGACAAACATTCACCAGCTTCTCAAATTTGACGATTTGCTTCTTTACTTTCTCGTAAATTACAGCAAAGTGAATATTTTAAGTCATTTTACACTATATTTTACAAATTTATTGACAGATTAATCGAAAAAAATTGTCAGATTAATCAATAATAAAAGTAATCATTATCTATTTTTCCTCAAGGAAAGTAGAACATCATCCGACCAGACTGACTAAGTACTACCAAACATTAAGTAGCTACTAACTACTAAGTACTTGGTAGTACTTAATGTACCATCAGCTCATTAATAACACAAGCATGAGCCAGAATAATCTGCAAAAAACGATTTTAATCATTATGTTTGAAGCACATTTATGTTAATATTTATATCCATATGTGATATTGTTAACTGACAAAGCCAAACTAAATACCTGCCATTAACTATACATTTTAATTTACAGTATTTTGTGTGGGTCACAAATGTTTATGTTGGTTTCCTCCATACATTTATTATCTTCACTTCAAGCAGCTGCAAGAGCTTTGTTAGCTTTTCAATAATTAGCCAATGACTGCTGCTCACAATTTTAAATTCATCAATTCATTTAGCAAAATAGATGCACATAATGTAATGGTAAAGTAATACCCTTGAAAACTTCTTACATTTACTTGTTTCGAATTATTTTCAGCAAAGTTTATTTTGCTGAGATCAGAAAATAATATGACAGATTATTATTGTAATTACAATATTCCAAAACACAGACTTGTTATACTGATTTTTTGTTTACTTATGTACTCTCTGGCCCTAAGTATCTAAGATGTTTTTGGTTGTAAGCCTTCCTCTGAGTCTGAAGTCCCCGTGTGGCCATCAGTAGGGGGCTGACGGTCCATCTGAGTGCTCTGTGTGAGGCAGTCTCCCGACTGAGAGCCTAAATGAGTGTTTTAGAGGTGGAAGCATGGTGCACTTTGCTATTGATAAAACCACCAATACACCTAAATGCACACTGAGCACAACAAACTGCTGCATGGTGCTCTTATGTGGGTGATTGTCTGATTGATTCATTGTTTGCATGATGAGGGAAAATAATAGCAGCATATAATCACAGATCAATTTGTGTTTACTAGAAAGTAGGATGGAGGCAGAAAATACCGCTTCTTAAATGATACTTCGTCACACACCGGGCGTGTGCAGCTGTCGGTCAATACCACGCAGCAGAGAGTGGTGCTTTCACCATGGTAACAGTACATGTATTCGAATGGTCCATTCCAGCAATTTCTTGCAATACAATATTTCAATTTTGTTTTTGCTTCTTGACGTCTGTAATTTTCTGTGGCGTCAGAGTGCTGGTGTCACCAAATTGACTACCAGTCATTTCCCATTATAATCACAGACATTTCAACAAGTAATGATTGACCTGACATGACTCTGAACTATATGAGAAAGACACATTTAAACAAAGATTGCAATCCTTTGATTAGATGTATCATTACAAAGCATATATAGAAAAACAGGGTGTCAGCAGTAGTTAAATCAAATATTACATTTTAATCAATGTCAATCCTGTTTGTCAGGAAGGACAGTTTACTTTGTCTTCATCTGCAAGTAAACACACCAGTGTATCAATAAAAAGCATCAATAAAAATGGATCACGCAACACAACAGCTGACTCTTTCAATCAATGTTGACTCAAAGTGTTGGGCTTTTTTCCCTCTAAACTGTCATGTTTGTATAACATTTCATGTCCTTCAGCATATCCACTTATGAATGTCCTATATTGGGAACAGCCACTTTGAAAAAAATACTTCCCACGGGAGACGTGTTTGCTGAAACTCACCAATGATCGCTGACTAAACGCCCTTGAAAAAGAAAGAAGTCAACACTGCCTTTTGTCTTCATAAAAGAGATAGTCATCTGGATTCACCATGATGGATAATAAAAAAAAACCCACAGAAAACACATATAAATTGCTGCGTCCCATTTAAAGCAAGTGAGGATGAATGTGCTGCATTAGGGCTGAAGCTTTACAAAGACCTCTTTAGAAAAGGCTGTGCATAATTGAGTGACGGCAGCAGAGTCTAAAAAAGAAGCTCACTTCACCTGCCAAGGTAGCATCTTTTCATCAAGGCAGAGAAGCAGCATGCCTCCAGAGAGTCGGGAACAATGTACTGCTCTGTCTTTATTAGGAAGATGGCTTTCATTCACTCTCTGAATGCCAGGGTCATGATAAAGCGCCATTTCAATAAGTGCAAGCTCAATTTACTGTCCCATATTCCTGCATATGGTAAATAGACCTGTACTTGTATAGCTCTTTTCTAGTCTTCCGACCACTCAAAGCGCTTTAACACTACATGACATCATTCACCCATTCATACTACAGCTACAGGAGACATTTGGGGTTAAGTGTCTTGCCCAAGGACACATCGACATGGCTAGCGGAGCCGTGGATCGAACCGCCGATCCACAGTCGCCCACCATGGTGCTTTCAAAAAGAACAAAACGCCTTATGCTCATCAGCCCATTTTTCCCTGATTTCTTTTTCCTGCAGGAAGTTTTTGCCTCTCTTAGGAATGTGATTTTAAACTCTTATAACCCTGCTGAAGGCCGTTTACACACAAAAAAAGCCCCATCCCTTTTGAGCATGTACTTTCTTTCTTTTTCAATTGTGAAACTTTTACATGGAAGGGTATAATCAATGGATATGTGCTTGATGGCATAAAACCCAATGTGGCTAAAACAAAACGAGCATTCTGTTCATCAGCCAGCTCCCAAATCAATTTAATGCTGACTACCATCTGATTCTACGTTGGCTTCATTGAATATTCCATGTTTTCTGTGGGAAACAAAAATGCCTCCCCGAGGAAACATCCTGCATTGTCTCTAAAGGCATTATCTTGTGTGCAGATACAAATACAGTGCATATACTAGAAACACACACACACACACACACACATACAATGGCATTAATCTTTTGAGATTGCATGTGTAGTCTGGAAGCTCTGCTCCCAAGGGAGATCCACACTTATTAAAAAACACAAAAGAGAATAGTTTCAGCTCTGAGGGAGTTGACAAAATCTCACTGCTGACATGAATATTCAGATAGGAACAAGCACTTACCAGTCATTTCACTTTTGAATCATCTTTCTCATTTCCATATGCAAATGAGCAGCATGTATTCACATCTGGGGTGGCTAACGACTGGGCTGTTTGGGATGATTGGTTTGGATTGAGTTCACGGCGTTTTTCATTTGCTCGTGGCTCTCTAGGACGCAGTCAGTCAAGTCCAGGAGGAGCATTGTCGGAAAAGATGGATCATAGTTCGGGATGAGCATGATCATTTTCTTGTACTACTTTTGAGAGATCCAAGAGAGAAATGGGGTGTAGTGAATCACTTCCTCATATTGCACTCATCCGCAATGAAAGCCAGTCAGGATTAGATCAGCTTAAACAGATTTGGGTATCCAAATCAGTCCTTGGTGTTAAGCAGTGTGTCTCTCTTTTTATAGAAGCCTTATTGTGAAATATGACTGAGGATTTAAAAAAAAAAAAAATAGAAGAATACTCTCTGCTGTGACTTTTAGTTCTTTTTGACCTAATAGTGAAGATTTATTAGATAAAAAGCATTCACTTTGTGACATCAATAGTTGCTTTATGTTATGGTTTTGGCACAAACAATGCATACTTAATGTAATTTCAAGAGATTTCTGACAAAGCACAACTGCCCTGTATCATGTGAGATTTACCTGTACGTCAAAACTGCTGTGGGTTTGCATGTCTGCATTAGAGATGGAGGAGCTGCAGGTTTGATCCCAGCTCCTCCTGTCCACAAGTGTCCTTGGGTAAGACACTAAACCTCAAATTGGTATGAATGGGTGAATGAATGAGAGGCAAATTGGATAGCACTCTGGATATATTAATCCAGCCATTTGCCATCAGCCTCAGCCATACTTTGTGCTCAGCTAATTAGCCGCTAGTGTGGCTGTACACTCTTTGACTTGATTCTTTATTGATGAATCTCTTGCTTTTTTTTCGTTGAATTATTTTGGCTATAACATGTCAGAATATTGTAAAAGTTAACCATCGCAATTTCCCAGAGCATGTTGTGATATCTGCAGATTGCTTGATATGTCTGACAAACTCCAAATGTCGTTCATTATAATTTACCACAATATAACAGAGAAGCAACAACTCCTCACGGCGGGGAAGCTGGAACTAGCAAATGTTTGATATTTTTGCTTTATTGATGACGAAAACCATGGATCGCTTACACCGTAGTATAACTGAATAATGCATGAATCCACGTATCATCTCTGCACTAACGTATTTGTTGCCGATTTCACCAAAGTGAGCGTCTTGATAAAGTGTGAGCGATACTTAGGTTTAAACTATCTGAAAAAGGAATTGATTCCTTCCATTCGGGGCAGGAAGGTTGGGACAGGGCAACCAAGTCTGGTTCAATAAAGACTCTGCATTTTAATACCATTCGCAACATCTATTGTTGATGTACCTTGCATTTCTGGCAGATATTTGAAAGCAGCTTAAGAGCTCTGTAGGCATTGTGGCTCATTTTTGTGAATCCAAGCACAGAAATTTGCATGTCTGAGCTCAGCCAATACGGATGAGTCTAGTCAGCCCAATGGAGTCTGCACTCTACAAAGAGACTCCCTGATGCTGCTTCTCTTCCACTAAATCTTAACTGACTAAGTTACTGTCTCTTAGGAATTAAAAGAGCTGACCTGTAACCTTAATTACTGTCCTTCTTTGCAGTAACGTGGCAGAACAGGGCAAAACCCTGACCAATTTTCTCAAAGACCTGATACATATTCATTAGTTAATACACATTCTTCTGTAATCCCCTATAAGAGTTTCATTGTCTAAATCCAAAGTAAATATCATTGAGAGAAGAGATACTGAGGGCTGATGCTCATAGCCCTGCCAAAGTTACAGTTGAATGTCACCGTGTTCATTTGCTCTATTTTCTACACAGACCATCCACCAGGGGAGGTACTCCACATTTTATTCTTAGCGTTTATTCTCTCCAGGCCCCACAGATGATGTGAGAATACCAAAGATTTACGGTTCAACTGTCACACACATCGACCTGCCACCACCCACCGTGTTTCCCTATATCTGTCCTTTAATGTCAGTGGACTCCCAATTCCCCGATGCACAGAAATGCATGTTCGTTGTACATGTTCCACAGGTGCACTATATCCACGCATGGACAGAAACTGACTGCATTACACTGGCCTCTGCTCTATCTTTCTCATACAAATACACACACACACACACACACACACACACACACACACACACACACACACACACACACACACACACACACACACACACACACACACAGACACACACACACACACAAATACACACACAAATACACACACAGAAACACACTAGAGGCCACCCTATGATATGTGCTGCAGGCCTGTGAAGTGAGTCCATGCAAAGAAAAGCTCCTGCATCGATTGATTGCACCGATCTATTTTCCTTTCTAGCTCATCCCCACCACTGAGTGCACCGCTGTTTCCTTCACGGTGTCATGGTGACATGTAAAGACACATGTGGCTTCGCTGACGTTGTGTGTTCTAGGCAGATTATCACTCCTGAAATAGATCAACCTTTTTGTATTTCTCTCCCCCATCACTCCTTCCTTCCCATTTATCCTCTGTTACATATCTCATTGTCTTACTGTCTCCCACTCTGTTTTTTTTGCTATCAAATAAGATGGATTACACCAATCCTGGATGAGATTGTGGGAATTATGGATTTGTATCAAAGGTCACAACCGTTTTATGTCTTCTAAGGATTAAATATTGCAAGTCTGTGGGGACAAGATTGAAGGGGGGAAAAGGAACAGCACCGAGCATTACATTTGATCCCGACTGGTCTGTTATATCCGACCAACAGATACGCCACACTTGTAAATGCCTCTCATAGTATATATAAATACAGTACGTTGAATAAAGTGTTATTAGAGAGATGTCTTTAACCTATCTTGTATCTTGAAATACAAACTTAAGGGTACCACTTTCTAATAAACTGTTTAGAACAAGCTTATAAGTGGCAACAAATGTTTTTATTAATGGTTAATAAATAATTTTACTAATGCTTCATGACGTAATTGACTTAATTTCAAAACAGGCAACCTAAAGGTTGATCTTACTAATGGCAGACAGCTCACCCATAAAGCATGAGTAAATGATTTATGAACCATTAATAAAAACATTTGTTACAACTTAAAAACCCTTTACAACCGCTGCAATAACCATATATACTATACAAATATAATAAGATATGCATGACCTTCTATTGGCTGTCAACTAGGTTTCTATGTCCTTAACTCAAATGTTATTACAACAAAAGTTGGCAAGTCATAATTCAGTAGGGCGACACAACATACAAATACGCCTTTATATAATAAAATATGTTAAAATACACAAATACCATGAATATAACAGTTAAGCTAAAAACAAAATCCACCTTTAAAGTGCCAAATATTTACAATTCAAGAATCAAATAGCCTAAACATATTAAAATGTTTAAAATAAAACTCTCCCTTTCAGTCTGCAATGCTGTTGTCTTTGAGAAATATCTATACAAAGTTGTCAACATAGCTAACCAGCTACATGCTGTCCATGGACATTTTGCAAAAAAGGACCATAGCCTTGCCAAAGTCATCCAGGAGACATTACAGTTACATGGAATACGTCTCAGACCACTGGCCTACCAGGACGCCTCAATACTTAACCCATCCGAAGTTGTGAAATTTGTTTATCACCTGTCCGGATTAAAGAGGGAAGAGAATAAAAGTGTGTCAATAGAGAGGTATAAAAAACGATAGAATAGGGACAGAGTTGAAGCTGAAGTGTTTGGCACTCTGACAGCTGGTATTGTCAACTTGGACACGCCCCTCCCCACCTGCCTCCACTATGCCACGGAAAACTAATTACCAGCACGTCAGATCTCTAGCCTAGAAACAGCTACTGCCTTGGCTAATGTAACACCCTGCCTTCTCAACACAACAATGCAGGAGACATGTCATGTCCTGGCAGAACACGCGTGTGAAAAGAAAGCATTTCCTATCACGCTCATTCAGACACAGCTTGGGGGGGAATTCAGCTTCATGGTGTGACAATTTATTCAGTCAAACTTGTGCTTTCAGCCCTTTGTTCGCCACTATTCCTGACTGACAACCTGAAAGTAGAAAGTGGGAGATTGTTTTAATATGCAATACTGAAATGGTCATGGATGTTTGTGAAGCAAGTAAGAGTCTCTCGCTCCCGGTCTGAGAGATAAAAAGGCCGAGGTAAAAGGGCCCAATGACTCACGTTGCTGCTTTGAGGTTAAATTTACTTTCTCACCACCCATGATTACAAAATGGAATTTCATTAAATGAAACAGGGGACAGTCATAATGCTGCTTTGATTCACTAAATAATTTAATCCATTGCAAAGGCCATTGCGTACACACACATGCAATATAATAATCGGGTCAAAAACCTGGACGGAAATGCCCTTGTCTTTCTTTCATTGATTTTGTTGGGTTAACAGACGGTTTAAAATGGCCTGTTAAAACTTTTATTAACCTTGCAAGATAAATTGTTGAACATTTAAAACATCTATTATTTTATGAATCAGTTTGTTGTTGCTTTTCTTGGTCATATTTCTGTGGCTCACAATATACTGAGAAGTATTTCTTTTCACTATGTTCTCTATGATCTCTATGATATCAAGCGTGTCTGCATATTGGTGGCAAACACACCCATTAACACAAAGACCATTGTAAATCCCTCAATTCCCAGCAATGAGTTTAAATCTCTTTTTCTCTGTTATCAAGATTTTTTTTTTTTTTTTTTTACATAAAGAAGGAGGATATTCTGATTTATTAAATGACGGAGCTACATCACATCCTGTCTGTTTATAATTGAACAGTTGATGAATTATTTACAACATGGAAATTTTTTTTTCCATTACAGGTGCTGTTATATGGCTTTCTGTGTGAAAAGGTGACCATGACAAATTGTTTTGTTTCCAATCTACTGTGTACCGTCCAAGTTCACAAAGGTCTAGGCCTTGTGATGAAACCTGCTGTCAGTGGGATAGTGTGGGTGGAATAAGTTTTAAGCATATCATCTGTCAACACACACATGCTGTAGACACAGACACACACACACACACACACGCACACACACACGTACCACTTCCCTGTACTCATTTTGGAATCCAAGGCCAGGGGATAATAGTGTCACTGTGTGTAAGGTTTGCATGCGTGCGTATGGGTTTGTGTGCACTCTAAAGCTGCCTCCAGGCTGCTTGAGCGTGTGTGTGTGTGTGTGTGTGTGTGTGTGTGTGTGTGTGTGTGTGTGTGTGTGTGTGTGTTGTGGGCTGGGTGCTGTGTTCTGTTGGCAAGGGAGACAGTCAGACACATGGCAAGTGTGTAAGCAAGTCCCAGAAACACCTGAGCCCCAGTGTTTGCGTGTGTGTATAAATGTGTGTGCGTAGGTGGGTTCCCTTGTTGAAGGGTGAGCTCCTCACTGAAGCACCTGTCACTGGTTGTTGAAAGTCCATCCTGCTATTCTTACCAGCTTCACTCTAATTGGTCATTAGTATCCTGCCAGTTCATTCTATAGGAAATCCTCTATAGAAATATATCTGTTTGCTGGTTTTGCTGGTCACTGTATTCACACATCTGTTTCTTTCTGCTCCAATTCAACAACTTGGGGGACTTTTTGCCCTCACTAAAAGGTGGAGAGTAGAGTAAGGATGGGTAGGGATTGGTAGAATTGTATCAATATTACTCTTATCGTTAATCCTTATCGGTTCACTTCCTTATCAATCTGAAATATAGCATTTTATATTACTATTAATTACTAATATTATTGATTCTATTTCATTACTCAACAGGGTTTTTTTTAATACTCTGGCACATGGCCAAAAGATAGAGATATGCAACCACAAAAAATTGCTGTGATAAGAACTTCAGCAGGAGTGAAATTGAGGTACTGTTAAATAATCTTAAGCAAAGGTACTGGTGTTACAGAAAAAAGAGCAGTATGTAAGCCATTCAGAAGCTGAATGCACGCAATATCATCTAAGGGTTTTTATGGTCTTAATTGGGTTCAATGGACCAATAGTATTTCTTTAGCACACAAATGTAATAATCCGATCATTATAATTACTCTAAAACATATAATAATCTAAATTTGATATGATATTCATGCGTTCTTTTATATGTTCCTCAAATTTAAAGCTTAGGTTTCATCGCATTGGACAAACAATTTGTGGACTGTGGAAACAAGATTTATTTTCTAATCGTTTTAAGAGTGCTCTTGACCACCTGTAAAAATGTTCTCTTATCTCAGAAAAGAACAAAAATAAGAAAACCTAGAAATCAAAGGACACCAACCTATCGCTTCCTGCATGAGGCCCAAATGAGCATTATGTTGAATGATAAACTTCTCTGTGGTTCCTCATGGACAAATTATGGAATGGTATCACGGTTTCTAAACTACCTCAAATGTACGACCTATTTTTGGAATTTCCGTACGATTATGTTTCATTTGTTGAAGTACTATACATCTACAATACGCTAATATCGTCTGGCATACTGTATCTGCTACCTAAGATGACCTTCCATGATGATGGTAAACCTCTGGCGGTAAACAAAATCATATTGTCTCACGTATACATTGTTAGGTCCCAAAGAAAGCTCAGCAAAGGCATCTCTCTAAGACAGCTGAAAAAGTTCTCCATGTTACGAGAACGTATGATGCACATTTATTGTGCTGGTATGGAGAGCCTCTTTCAGAACAACCTTGTTATGGCAACACTTAAGCATAAGACAGGAAATGCCTGCATCAACTGTCATAGGCCAAGAGAGCCCCTGCAGACATTTACAACATTCGGCAGGGGCGGTTTGCATCCCTGACTCCTTAAAAATGTTAATACTCTTCTCCCACTGTAAATAGATGTATGCAATGGCTTTTAACACTTGTTTGATGTCTCTTTGCAGTTTCCACATGTGATGCCCCGATGTTTTTGTTTCAGCTCACCAAAGCATATTCCTATCAGCTATGTTGAAATGGCAATAATATGATATCCAACACAAACTATGTTGAGTACAATGAATACAAACTGTGATTTCATATTGACATTGAGTCTTTAGTCTCGGAAAATGAATGAAAATCTAATGCAAGTATTTTTCAAATCACATTTGATGGAATCATAATAATTCTAGCTGCTTCCCAAGCATGACTGACATGTTAATTTTATATATTTATAAAAAAATGACAGCTTGGCTAAAAGTGTCTTTTTGGATTGACGCAGCAAGATAGTTTATTTCAGTGTATTCAATGTATTGGCTTTCGAATGAAAAGAAAATTGAAATATGTATTGTGATTTTCTGAAATATCATCTTCTGCTGTTTTACAGAGGGCAGCTTGCATACTGCTGCTGTGCATAAACCAGCTCCAACGTCTAAGAATAGACCTTAAACCCCTCCTCTGCTAAACCGGAAGCCTCTATATTTAACTCATCTAAGTCTGGTTACCATGACAAATGAGGGACATGCATCCCATATTGCATTATGAGAGCCCTGTTATAGACTCCTATCTGGGATGAAATTGGTTTGAGGATCAGATCAATAGATTTTAGAACTGGGAAGGTCATCAATATCATTGCAATCAAACAATGATGATGCTACAAAGCTCTGGTGCATTAGTCATACTTGGATGTTAGTTTCAGTGTCCAATAGGATTTATCTGCCTCATGTCTGCTGTTGCAATTGATTTTCTTCTTATAGGCTACTTTTATTCAGTCCATTCAGAATTCAGTATGGAAGGCATGATATTCAGTCTCATATCACAATATTGATACAATATTGATATATTGCCCCTCCCTACTTTGATGTTGTATTGAGGTCATCTTATTCCGTCACTGCTTAAAGATATTCCCCCTGCAACAAGATGCATGTAGCGGTCACATTGTGTGTGTGACATATTATTATTTGAAGTGTTGGAAAGGCTATAAATATTCTGCTAATAATCCTCTCCAACCTCAGGCTCGTGAATCAATGCTGTTTCATCCACGTGTTTTGTATTTTGTCCTTTCTGCAAGACAATCTGAATCCAAACATATATTGTTTGAACATAATGTGCCTCTTATAACAGGGGTGGAATCGAATACCATAATGTAAAAACTGCTACTATATAATACTATACTATAAGTATTCTAGGTATCAAATTAAAATAAATCATACAAACTCTGGGATGATTGGGAGGAACGGCTTGCCCGATCTGAACCCATGTGGTGTCTCGCTGTTGGACTTCTGTGCTAGCCACGGTTTGTCCATAACGAACACCATGTTCGAATATAGGGTGGCTCATAAGTGTACCTGGTACCAGAACACCTTAGGCCGTAGATCAATGATCGACTTTGTAATCGTTTCATCTGATCTGTGGCCGTATGTCTTGGACACTCGGGTGAAGAGAGGAGCAGAGCTGTCAACTGATCACCACCTGGTGGTGAGTTGGATCAGATGGCAGGGGAATCGGCTGGAAAGACCCGGCAAGCCCAAACGTGTAGTGAGGGTGAACTGGGAATGTCTGGCGGAGGATCCTGTCCGGGAGGTCTTCAACTCCCACCTCCGGAAGAACTACTCACACATCCCAAGGGAGGCTGGGGAAATGGAATCCGAGTGGACCATGTTCAAAGCCTCTATTGTGGACGCGGCCGCTAGGAGCTGTGGTCGGAAGGTCACCGGTGCCTGTCGTGGCGGTAACCCGAGAATCCGGTGGTGGACACCGGGGGTGAGGGAAGCCGTCAAGCTGACGGAGGAGGCCTTTCGGGCCTGGTTGGCTCAGGGGTCTCCTGAAGCAGCTGAGAGGTACCGGCAGGCCAGAAGGGCTGCAGCTGCGGTGGTCGCGGACGCTAAAACTCGGGCATGGGAGGAGTTCGGGGAGGCCATGGAGAAGGACTTTCGGTTGGCCTCAAAGAAGTTCTGGCAAACCATCCGACGGCTCAGGAAGGGAAAGCAGGGCTTACCCCAGGCTGTGCTCAGCACAGGGGGGGGGGGGACTGCCAACCCGGACGGGGGACATTGTCGGGTGGTGGAAAGAGCACTTTGAGGAACTCCTAAACCCGGCCAACATGTCCTCTAGAGAGGAGGCAGCGCTTGAAGACTCAGAGGGGGGGTGGGGGGGTGCATCCATATCCTTGGCAGAGGCCACTAAGGTAGTCAAAAAGCTCCTTGGTGGCAAGGCGCCGGGGGTGGATGAGCTCCGCCCTGAGATGCTGAAGGCGCTGGACGTTGTTGGGCTGTCTTGGCTGACACGCCTTTTCAATGTCGCATGGGGGTCGGAAACAGTGCCCATGGACTGGCAGACCGGGGTGGTGGTTCCCATTTTCAAAAGGGGGACCGGAGAGTGTGCTCGAATTATCGTGGTATCACACTACTCAGCCTCCCGGGGAAAGTGGATGCCAGGGTGCTGGAAAGGAGGCTCCGACCAATTGTCGAACCTCGGATTCAAGAGGAGCAGTGCGGATTCCGTCCCGGTCGTGGAACAGTGGACCAGCTCTTTACCCTCGCAAGACTACTGGAGGGGTTCTGGGAGTTTGCCCAACCAGTCTACATGTGTTTTGTGGACTTGGAGAAGGCCTTCGACCGGGTCCCTCAGGGTTTTTTGTGGGGGGTGCTGCGGGAGTATGGGGTGCTGGACCCGTTACAACGGGCCATCCGGTCTCTGTACGACTGCAGTAGGAGCTGTGTTCGTATTCTCGGCAATAAGTCAGACGCGTTCCCGATGGGTGTTGGCCTCCGCCAGGGCTGCCCTTTATCACCGGTCCTATTCGTGACTTTCATGGACAGGATATCTAGGCGCACCCCCTAGGAGACCTCCGAACGTCGGGTTCGGGGGTCTCGGGATCGCCTCTCTGCTGTTCGCAGATGATGTGGTCCTGTTGGCCTCTTCGGACCATGACCTCCAGCATTCACTGCGGCGATTTGCAGCCGAGTGTGAAGCGGCGGGGATGAGAGTAAGCACCTCCAAATCTGAGGCCATGGTGCTCTGCCTGAAACCGGTGGATTGCTCCATCCGGGTGGGGACACAGTGCCTACCGCAAGCGAAGGAGTTCAAGTATCTCGGGGTCTTGTTCACGAGTGAGGGTAAGATGGAGTGGGAGATCGACTGACGGATCGGTGCGGCTGCAGCAGTAAAACAGGCGCTGCACCGGACCGTCTTGTTGAAGAAATAGCAGAGTCGGAAGGCAAAGCTCTCAATTTACCGGGCAGTCTACGTTCCGACCCTCACCTATGGTCACGAACTCTGGGTCGTGACCGAAAGAACGAGGTCTCGGATACAAGCGGCCGAAATTAGTTTTCTCCGTAGGGTGGCCGGGCTCAGCCTTAGAGATAGGGTAAGGAGCTCGGACATCAGGAGGGAACTTGGAGTTGAGGCGCTACTCCTTCGTATCGAAGGGAGTCAGCTGAGGTGGTTCAGGCATCTAATCAGGATGCCTCCTGGACGCCTCCCGTTAGAGGTTTTCCAGGCATGCCCAACTGGTAGGAGGCCCCGGGGAAGACCCAGGACAAGCTGGAGGGATTATATCTCCCAGCTGGCCTGGGAACGCCTTGGGATCCCCCAGAACGAGCTGGAACGTGTTGCGGGTGAGAGGGGAGCCTGGGTCGGCCTGCTAGGCCTGCTGCTACCGTGACCCGACCCCGGATAAGCGGATGACAATGGATGCATACAAACTCTAGCCGTACTTTATTCTAAAACGCTGTATAGTTGAGGTATAAAGTAGCATAGTAGTACTCAAGTATTGTACTACATGTTTGAGATACTAGCACTTTACCAGAGTAGATGTAAAGTACTACCTAATTTCCTTATTTCTGAGAAATGTAATCAGTAGAAATCAACAACAACAGTGATCCATATGCATACAGCAAACAAAAACAACCAAAAAGCATCCATATAAGCTTACATCATTTTTCTTCCTTTGCAATAATAGTGAATGAAAAAATAGATGAGGTTTATGAAGGCCTTAAAAGTAGAAAGTCTGTGTCTGTTAATCTGAAACTGTATCTGTGTGCTTTGACCCTTATTAGTGTCACCATCAGAGTAGCTCTGCCTCACAGCAGCGTCTGCCCCACGTCTTTGATTCAAAACTCAAGAATCTCCCATGAAATAGCATTGCTTGCTTATCTATGCCCATATCTACAGTTTGTAAAATAATTGAAAAAATAGTCTGGGGCGTTGGGGGTCTCTGATGGTTGCACAGCTGTCATCATTAATTTTCCTTTGAGGAAGGTATAGTGACACATTCAGTAAAAAAACCCCAAAAAAAACACATGCTGTGTTGCCCTCAGGCTTCATGATAGTATAAAACGGGCTTGATGTTTTACCACAATAACATCTGCATCTGAGTCTGTTGATGTTGGATGACTTGAGACGCAAACTTGTTGCCGTGTGCGATGCGAGTATTTGTATTTGGATGGTCCTAGAAAGTCTGGTACACATACGCAGAATAATGACTGCTCTCATTTATAAGATGATTGTCTCAGATAAGACCAAATTACATTCACCCCCTTTGATTGTATCTGGGGGGAAAAAAATGTTTACCATCCTTGAGTTTTTGTACAGGTGTCCAAAGTTATCGCAGTGAGATTAGAAGTGCTCCATCTCAAACCCAGGGAGATAAAGAGCAGCGATTCAGATCATCGGGCTGTCAGATAGGAGCCGCGGTGGAGAACGAATTCAAGACAACTCCATGGTGTGCAGGAGGGATGATATAAATGTCACTGCAGGGGAAAGACAGGTTGTGGTGTGAGTGTGTTTGTGTTAAGATGAATAACACAAAGCATGTACTGGGATTACAGTAATCGGAGTATATTGAATTGGTCACTTTAATATAACAGCGTTTGTGTAATATCGTAAGAAATATTGGATCAAAAAGACACATTTACCGGAGATTATAATCTTGTGATTTGTGCGTCACTGCTCTCACAGTTTGCAATAATTTTAGATGACAACGATGTCGTTCAAATGAGTCTATAACCAGAGTATATTGTTCATTTAGCGTCATATTCGATGTATTTTGGAGACAAAGTAATTGAGAGAAATCAGATTATGTTAGATCAACACAAAGGATTATATTGCTTCAAATCTCGAGCGGGTGCTCGGTAATCCGTAACAGATTACATTTTAAAAGGAGCCTGTACCACGCGCGAGTGGATGTGTGGTGGAGATTGGAACATTTGGAAATGAGAGCCATGTCAGTGGGGCTTGATAAAAATTGGTTCTGACTGTTTCTCAGTTCTCACCTCCACTGACTGCCTGTCGACTGCGTCTACTTGACCATTATGAGTGTACAGGTGGGACGCATAGAGAGCGGAACAGAGCGAGCAATTGAGAGGCAAACATGGAGTGAGAAAGAGAAAAATCAAGATTCTGGAGGAGAGAGGAAGGCTTTTTTTTTGGCATAATAGACACTAATTGAAGTTTTAAGTTTACATTAAGTGTAAATATCTAGGTGGATGTTGAACAGAAGTGCTCTCCATTTTGAGTACAAACCACCATCATTAACAGGGAATCATCTCATGTATTTGAATATGTTTCTTACTCCCATGAAGTGCAGCACAAAACAGTTATTGTCATTATCAATTAATCAGCTGGTCATTTTTTTATCATCTATAAAATGTTAGAAAATTATATCTTAAATTTGCTTTTATTTCAGTCTTTGCAAGCAGCATATTCTTACTCTAGTGAAGCATGTACCAGCAACTGTTGCCAGTTATCTAATGAATCAATTGTTCCAGCAACATTTTCCAGTTAACATCAGACAATAGAGGACTCTTATATGTATCTAAAATGATATCCTATGTCATCTTGGAAAGTGTTCTCTTTGATATATTTCGTTTGCAATTGGAGGGACTGTATCTGACAATTGTTGTAACTCTCTGAAAACAGAAATCTGACAAGCATGGCCACTTTTTGTGGTGTTCAGAGGAGGGGAAGTAGGCAGGACACACAACTGCCTCTGATGTACAAATGAGTGCAACACCATGAATACCTTCCAGGAATGACTGTCTGAAAGTGGGAGCCATCATCTCATTTTGAACGCTTCTTTGCATCTCACCTCTATGACGACAGGCTTTCTGCAGCAGTGTCACCAAAAAGCTCAACAGAAATCATCTTTTCCTCAGTGACAAATGAGAAAATGAGGCCAAAGTGCCTTTAGGTCGAAGTTTGACTGTGACTGCACATTGATTGAAGCAAATTAAGAGGAAAGAGCAGTACATTATGTGCACCCTCAGGCACGGATAAGGGCATTGGTAACCATGTGGGGGGAGGGAGGGGGAGTGTTTTATGTAGTCTGTCATTAGTTTCAATAAACACGCATGGTTCATAAAAGATTGCTTTCTCTGAAATGCAGCCGGGGAAGACAGAGTGGCCTGCATGTCTGAATGAGTTTGTGCATGCATGTATGCATGTGTGTTTTTTTTCATGGTCTTCTCTCGTAATGCTAATGCAAGTTTGCAAAGATCGTGGGCGGTTTGTGACTTAATGTGGTTTTCACATTTGATTACAATCACGTCACACTGCCCCTTTAAGGGTAATACTTGCGCTGCATCTCCCTCACACACATACACACACACATTCAGAGGTAGTGTCAGTTCATTAAGTAAATAAGTCAGTAGTGTACATATCCCATATGTTCAAATATACCAAGACAAAGTAGTAGTAAAATACGTGTAAATCTGTCTTACTTATCTTAAATGTAGACTGTCCTATAAAGTCTGGAATAATATTTTGAAGCTTTTCAGTTAAAGGGAATCTGGAAGCAATGTATTTTGGCAGATAGGAGTCTCTAATGTGTTTGTATATATAAGGAGAACAAAGATACTCACATTTTACACCTATCATAATTGGCAATGGTTTAAAATGTGTTTCTCTCTGGACAGCAGTTTCTTTTCTAGTTTCCCCTTTTTAAATGGCCATTTAGTTCAATGTATAGGTCATCATGAATCTACTGGGCTAAGAGTAATCAAAACCTGACCCATGGACCTGAGCTGGATTGAATCTAAGTTATACTCAGTGTCATCGGGTCAGATAGGGTCTTGTTTTACTGCACGTGCCACGAGTCTCGGGTCAAAAAAACATGTCTAATAAACCTGAGCGGGTGTGAATGGATCCAAGCATATCATCAGCTGCGTGCAGGATGTGAAAATAGGACTTTCATTATTATTTTTATAGATAAGTCTTTGAGGCATTTCAATCAATTTTGGAGTTAGTTTCTGTAACTCTACATTGATTATTATTGTATTTATGCTCTTTTCAACCACAGCTGCTTATTAATTGATAGTCACTTCATCATGCTGCTGCCAGTGTTCTGTATGTCCGTTTGGGGCTATGTGCAGTCAGGTCTGGCTGTGTCCTTCTTGTCCTCTACACTTCAGGTCTCTCTATTTTTGAAAATGAATTCATGCAATTTGGGTTTGGGGAGATTTCCACGGGATTTTGGATCAATGACTGCATTTTGTCTCAATGTTTGTCATAATTCTTATAGATTTGTGACTTATATTGTCAATATCAAATTTTCTTTTCATGGAAGGACTCTCTTATTTCTGCATGCTGCTCAGGATTTTTTTGTGATGGAGGATTCCTCTTCCTCCTATTCTGTTTGTCTCTATGGCTATGCTCATACAGCCTGGTAAATGCAACTGTCAGTCCTTATTTGTGTGCTTAATGTTAATAACAATACTGGGTTCAGACAGTATTACATCTGAGTTGCTCCCACTCACGTAAGTGAATGCAGCATTAACTGCATGCTTTACTGTAAGTGCTAGGCTTAAAAGCAAGAACTTTGGCAGGAATAAAAGTATTATTGAATTAGCACCGACTGATGGAAACATCTATGCCTTTGTTTCTTTGATTGGTCCATTGCCGTTAAAACCCTTCATGTTGTAGCAGTCTTTACAATCTTTAGGGGGTAATTGTGTGTAGTAAAGTCAGTTGTCAATCCCAAACATTGGTTATTTTTCTCTTTCTCTCTTTCTCTATTTCTCTGTGTCCATATTTATATATTTCTTATATATATAATATTCTGTTCAACCAAAAGCTATATAATAGGTCTCCTAATGGCAATGATTTCATTTATATTCAACTGTAGTTGTTGTGTTTGAGAAAGTGTGTGTGTGTGTGTGTGTGTGTGTGCGTGTGTGCGTGTGCGCGTGTGTGCGTGTGTGTGTGTGTATTTGGCGAAGAGCAGTGATAGCCCATTTAATTTCACATTTTACAGAGCATCAAATGGATAAATCAATTTGAAGGCCTACAGGAAGATAAACGTATGTTTTGTGGGACTGTACTTTATACTTTGTGTGTGAATGTGTGTGTGTGTGTGTGTATGTGTGTGCGTGTGCGTGTGCGTGTGCGTGTGCGTGTGCGTGTGCGTGTGTGTGTGTGTGGGGATTATGCAAACAAAGCTGCAAAAAAATATTCCCGTGCCCCAGTTGCTGTGTGCTGTAATGCACACGTTGCTATGCATATACCCCGCTGCACACATAATTAATGAATGCAGAGCATGTGTGAAAATGTGATCGTTTGCGTGCGCATGCAGATTAATTTGCATATTTCATATTTATATAGCTGCCTGCACATCGACGGTACAGCCTCCAACATTGTTCCATCACATGCAGGGTGATGTGAGTGAGAAGAGGATTTGAGAGAGTTTGACTGCAGAAGCAGGAGACATCTTGTGTCAAGCAGAAAAACAAAATGTTCATATTCATAGATTCTGGATTTTTTTTGTCAAGTAGATGCATTGATTGGGATTTTAATGTGGGAATTATACTTTTTTTGGGGGTGAGAACATATTGGACACACATTATGGTTCCAAGCAGACTATTTATATACATGTCTTTAAACATGTCTGGAGGGGAGTTGCTGGCTCCAGCTTCAGAGACGAGGATTTTCTGCTTTGGTCTGTTATCATAGAATTGTAAATTGAATATCGTTGGGTTCTGGAATATTTCTTGGAAGAAACAAGTTATTAGAAGACTTCTGACGGCATTGTTTTTTTCTTTCTTTTACTATTTTAACCAATAAGAAATACTCATCAGCCACAGAAAGTCAACATTTTCCAAAATATTCAGTGTGTTTTGATTGTGGTTATTTTTGCCTTTGTCTGTTTTCTACTCATAAAGCAATACAAGTCAGTATAATATGATGGCAGTATTAACACCAGGATCTAAGTCCCTCACCCTGTCTCCATCTTTTCCTCTGAAACATACAAAGTAATTACTTTTCTTTCCACTCCACACCCCTCCCTCACACACACCACACCCTTGTCTCTAGGCTCCAAATGTCAGCCTCATCAGCTCAATTATCTACTGACTTTAACAACATCCTTACATAACCCATTTAGCTCCTTGCTGTCTGAGAGCTCGGAGATGACAAACTTCGGTTGCCGTCCCCACGCCCAAATTATTGTTTCTACCTTTTCTCACCTGCAAGGGAGGGCCATTTTTAATAGATGGTGTTATTTTAAATACATACACTTTAGCCATATGCCTATTTACTTCCACCCTACTTATGGTGTGCATCATAACATCCTCTTAAAGGTGCCTTAGAGGATATACTTTCATGGAGTCTGTTTGTATTTGTTTACTTATGTTTCTCTGCCTCCTTGTGTGTACACATTGTTAATCCGAAGGTTAATCAATAGCTGAATCATTCCTGTGAACACATAATTGGCTTGTTCGTGAACTTCCCCAAATAGCTCCTTCAGGGTCCTGTCACTCAAGCGTTTTCATTCAGATTTCCCCCACTCTCTTTATTTTCTGTTCTCCACTGAGCATTTTATTTATGGATCAGCATTTACGGAGAATAGATTCACTTTGATGAGGCAAAGCTCCACTGGAGGAGACTTGTGATCTATTTTTGTGCAACAGCACATGGGACTCATGTGCCTGGTAATAAAACGCCCTTGATGTGTGCCCTTTGTCTTGCAGAGGGAGAAAAAGCCGCACATGCATACATAATAGTGGGTAGGAACTATTTTGAGATAAGTTTTTTTTCTCTTTTTGACTGTGCGATTCATTTGCCGGCTGGTGGAAAATAGATGTGAATCACTCACCATGGCTGCTCTCCAACATCCATTCACTCTCTTTTCTTCTGTCCTGATTTACTCTGTCCCTCTGTCTTTCAGTCATTCTGACTCTCCCCCTTTGCTCCCCGTTTTCGTCTCCTTATTTGACCCTTTTATTTCTTCCAGATGTCATCCTTTTTTCCACCTACTCAAACAACAAGAACTTACCTGTACAATCGTATAGCCGATAAGATGTACTTCTAGATTCTGAATGTTTTTCAACTCCATATTCCCGCATGTTTCCAGATACCTTCACTCCTGCCCTCACCTTCCGCTCCTCTCCGAGGGCACCCTAAGTAGCCTGTGTGATGTAATTGTGTATGAGAGTCATGTCACCAGGGCTGAGCAGGAGATTATAGATAGAAATTGAGTGCAGTGCCGACAGGAAAGTGTGGGGCATGAAAAGGGTTCTCACCATTGCCTGAAACGTTTTTTAGAGCTTCATGTCATCCTCTTTCCATCACTTTTCAAACCAGGTTGTCATTATTAATCATGAATGTGTGAAACCTGTGCGTGCACTGTCTCTGACATACTTTTTGTTGCTGCAGGGCTGTGAAAAGGTGTCTTTATAAAGGGTTACAGAATGTAAAAAGGAAGTGTTTGATCTGGGGCATACCACTGCGACAACGACCCCCTTAAGAAAGAATAGTTTGACATTTTGGGAAATACACAACCACTCTTTAGTACAGATTGTCAACTTCAGTTAGAGGGTATGTTTATCAAGTTAGCGAGCTTTTGAGGTGATGGTGGGCAGATTTGATTGCTTCCGGACCGAGCCAGACTTTTTCCCTATGTTTACAGTCTTAACGCTAAAATAAGCTAAGCTATTCTGGCTGTTAAGCATACAGAGGCGACAGTGGTATCAATCTTCTCATTTAAATCTTGGCAAAAGAACTAGTAAGCAAATGTCAATCTATTGCTTTAAAACATAAAATGTCTCATCACTACAGTCTCTATGTGCCTAATTGTCCCCATTTAATTAGGGGCAGAATGAACGCTTTTCGATTTCTGCTGTAATCAGTTTACTTACCAATATTTCAGTCACGTGATGTCATTATTTTCCAAAAGTTTTTTTTTTGTGTAATCAACAACATATTTGTCTATTGTAATACCTGTAATATCACTTTGCAAATTATCTAAAATGATTTTCTAGCAATCAATAGGTTTAGTTTCCCTATATTGTTTATTTCCCTCTTAAACATTGCACCACTGTAAATATACTTTTGGTCACTTTTGACCCTGTCCAAAACTATTCTGAATCAAACAGGGCAAAAGGTGGATAGTTATTATGTTAAAAACAAACAAACAGACGTTTAGAAGTTAATGCAGATTTAAAGTTGCTGTGCGTACACCTGTCTGCATTACAAAAGCACAGCATGAATAAAACACAGAGCAGAAAGGGATCCCAGTATTGCTGTACAGTATAAAAGTACCGCAATAAACACTCGCTTTGTGAAATTAAATAGTTCTCTATGGTATGTCAGAGAGGTGTTGACTCAAACCTGCAGTACTTTTTTAACATTAACACAGTATGTTGGCAAGAATATAAAACATGTTTCTGCAATGTTAGTACTCCATTAATGTAAAAAGGGGTGGACAAAACATTAGAAAAACCCTTTTAATATATTACAGTTTATTATATTGGTATATTAAACATTCTCAAGCAAAGTGAACATAAGTTCACAACAGAGGAAACCTTGTGGCCATAAAGTGACAGAGGATATGAATGGATATTGTCCCGCTCCATATATGTCGTCCTTCTCTTTTCCAGTCCCAGCTTCCACTTGATTTCTAATCTGTTGCCTCTTGTCCACTATAGCTACTGTAGCGCCTCCTTTCGCCTGAGCGTCTTCAGCCATGACACCTCTCATCCTCTGTAGCGTCTCGCTAATGAAACTAGTTAGGTTAAGGAGCTTTAGCCAATCGTTGCATTTTTTGTTAGGTTTTACTGCTCTCTCTCTCCGTCTTCCCGGAGCTCTCTCTCCCTCTCTCTCTCTCTCTCTCTCCCTCGCTCTCTCTCCCTCGCTCTCTCTCCCATTCCCATGCTCAGTTTATTGCCCATTTCAGCTAAATCCACACAGCTCTCTGTGTTATTGTAGATAACACAGCCTTGCCTCGGAGTCTCGGGGCTCTGTCACTGCAGCATTATAGAATATATATATATAATGTGACACGACATGAGCCTTGACACCTAGGCATCTTAAAAGTAGGGCAAAAATGAAACCGATTGTTAGCTGAGTCTGGATGAAAGGGAGATAATGTCTTGGGTTATTTACTGTAGTAGCTTTGTGGTGTTTGGAGTGTCATGTGTGCATCAACAGTGGCTGCTCCCGTCATCACTATTTCCTCTACAGACAGTGTTTGTTTTAGCTTTAAGAGACGAGGGAATTGAGGCAGCAGCAGGCATCATGAGTCAAGTTTTCAAGCATTTCTGCAACTTATCCACAGCGCAGCGATGAGGCAAGGGATTATCACTGCGGAGATTCCGAGCTAGCTGGAGACTGAAGGTGCTGCTAGCTAGAAGCCTCTTTAACCTTATTAGACTGCAGATAGCATCTCAGATAACCTAAAAAGACCGAGGGAGGGAAAGGGTAGGAGTAAGTGGGAGGGATGAAAAGAGCACTTGTGTGAGAAAAGAAGGAAAGAGTAGTAAGGAGTTGGTTACAGAATGTTTTCAGCCTAAGGTGATGAAAGGCTTGTATAGGTAGTTAGTTCAAGGTCAGTGAATGACATACAGTATAGACTGAGAGCCAAACAATGTGCTATACAGCCTGTCCATTATGTTGAAATGTTATTTGTGTTTCCCTTTTTTAACCCTCACTCTCCTATCTTTATTTTCTCGTACTCTTGCCCTTTCAGTCTGGCTGTCGATCTATCTATCGTATCTGTCTGTGTGTCTCCGTCTCTCCCTCCTTCGCCGCCTCATCTGTCTCTGTGCTGCGCTGATAAGAAAGTGCCCGCCCTGTCTCGGAGGAGAAACCATGGAAACGTACTAGCCACGTGTTGACATCACAGCATGTTAAATATAACCGTCTCCCGAGCCACACAACTAGTTGTTCTGCCGTTGATCCTGGCTATAAATACATAGTTTCCTTCCCATAATTGCAGCTCCGACAGGCTTGTTTGGAAGGAGGGAGAAATAGGAAATGCCAGAGAGAAAGAACGAGTGAGCCTTCTTCTTTCTATCTGTGCCACTGTGTGTGTGTGTGTGTGTGTGTGTGTGTGTGTGTGTGTGTGTGAGTGTTTATGGCCTCATTTGCCTCTTTCTCATTTCAGCCCAAGGAGATTGGTAGGTACTGCAAAACTCTTTGATTTTGGACAAACACACTACAAAGAGTATTTTAATAGTATTTTAAGTGTCCCTCTCACAAAATCATGTACACGTTGTTTGTTACAAGCTGAGTTCCACACATTTAGTCAGTTGCAACACAGTTTGATGCTCGTTACAGGTTGGCAGATTTTGTTCCTGTTTCTCCCTGTTTCCCTGTTTTTATGCTACGCTAAGCTAACGCAGCTGTGATATATTTACTTTACAGGCATGAGAGTAGGGATCTTGTCTAAATCTCTGCAAAAATGTAAATAAGCACATTTCACAAAATGTCAAACTATTCCCTTAAATGATTGTCAAGCATTTTGGTTAGAGAGGTGGAGAGCACTGTCTAAAACAGTCTTTTGGAATTAACTCCATCTTTTGAGGAAGCCAAACTTATTTGGGCAGGTAGAGATCATGTTAATTAAAGGAGTCATTTATCTGTGTGTTGTCAAAACTGATGCCCAAACGCAAAGCGACTGTCCCTTTACCTATTCCGCCAAATTGGATGAACATACCTTCTAACTGAAGTTGACAGTCTGGATTTGAAACTCGTCTCACTTCACTTCCGCATGAATAAGAGCACTGAGCCAATAAATTAAAGTCTGCCGCTACCAGTTTTTTTCGTGACGTTTGTAGTTTTTGTTGCACAGTTTCTTTTTGATTGAGATCTACAGTATATGGTCCAAATCAGAACTGAGGAGAGTCACATATGTCAAGTCATATGTGGGATATTTTCTACTGTGTATTACATAACTCATATGCAGCTGAATATACTATACACGTTTAAGCCTACACAATAAGTTCTTAGAGTGCTCAGAAAAATGGAAATTGCTGAGAAAGGTGATACAATCTAAAGCTCAAAGAACAGCTACTGAATATTGTGGTGAGATTGTTTTATTTTTCCAAGGTGAAGCATGAACTGTCAATCACATCAGTATTGCACACGATTGCAGTTATTGCCAGTGTTTAGCGAAGAGATGATTGATCTAGTACTGTTGTTTTATCAATCTTGAATGGATTTGATTCTGCCTTTTCATGCCTCGGGATTATGTTTTAGACAAAGCAGCTCCATTTTTTAAAAGCAGTTAATCATTAGGCAACTGCGATGGCTGACACAAGTGAAACATATTTTTCTTAAAACATGTTCAAAGCAACGCAGCAGAAAGATGAAGACTAAATTAGATTGGAAATGAGAGCAAAATGTTTGTCCTGAGTCTGTCTGCTTGCCTTTATGTAACTGTCACCAATGTGCACGGGAGATGTTGTGAGCAGAGAGCATTGCATGTTGTGACTCAGTCTCTTAGCAGCCACCTCATCTTCACAACCCCGCGGGTCCCCAGAGGCCGGTGCAGGGCCGACCAATCAGAGGGAGAAGCCACAATGTCCAAAAAGCCGCTGCTGGGCTGTCGCCACCGAGAAACTGTTTCAGTCTAGGAAATGGACGCGTGTGTGTGCACTGTATGTGAATTTAATAGTCTCCGAGTGTGAAGTGAGAGGATAGCTACCTCAGCAGGCTGCGTTTGTGTGAATGAATGTGTATGTGCATGTGTCCTTTTATATCCCATTGTTCCTAATGCAGTTTAATCTCCCTTAAACCCAGATGATTTGTTATTTCCCCTGCTCCGCCACACACTCACACGCACGCACGCACGCGCGCACACACACACCACACACCACACGCACACACACACACACACACACACACACACACACACACACGCACACACACACACACACGTTTAAAGATCCTCAGGTATTTGAGTGAGTCATAAGTCTTTTTCAGACATCCAGTCTATATCTGAATATTTCAGGAACATTTCCTGCCTGGGGCCATGTATGATTGGGAGCAGGGATCGATATTTAGGGAAATCTGTGCCGCCAATTTCCCAAGTAAAGACCTTGTAATATTCCAGGGTAATGCTGGGAGGGCTGTGCCGTGAATGACAGCAGTGACATTGCAGGGATGGAAATATAAAGGGCTATGTCCATGTGTGAAAAGGCACAAGACAGAAATGTCCCTTGGTGTAGTGCATTTGTGAATAGTGAAAATCAGTATTGGTGCTTGGTGGGTTAATTAATTTACCCTGCTTTTAAGATGCCTACTCCAATATGATTTTCCATTTTCAAAATATAAATTGACTCACATTATGTACACTCAACTCAAAAAAACGAATACAAACACATTTACCAAAAGAGGTCACCCTCATTGTATTCTGCATATTCCGTTTATCTTCATCGGGAACTTAAACACTCAAGATTATTGCCTCAATATTATTCTATGTAGATATTGACGTCATCGTCAGACTACCCGTTAAAAGTCTGTGATTCTATGTTATTGCAGATTGTAATACATCTTCCCATACAGTTTCAAATAGCTATGTGCTGTGTGTAGTTGCGTCAGTGATGGGGAATGAAAAGGCAGATACAACAAAAAAAACTCCCACTGCATCAGTTTCACTGTATAGAATTTCCAGTACAGCATGTTAATCATTCCCATGTTTTATTCATGGTTCCTCGTTTATACATGGTGTTCTCCCTTGAAATAATGTTTTGTTTTTTGTATTTTTGTGTGTTGTTGTTTATTTTATTTACTTAACAGCATGGTACCAAAAGTATTTTGAAAGTAGTTTTAATCATTTTTTGCTGTCTTTTCCCTCTTAACTATTAAACTATTGAAAATAGGCTGCTTCACATTGAGGATCATTTTTAATTTCAAAGCGGAATGTGTTCTACTTGAAAACTAATGACTATACACAAACAGCCAGGGACCCTATTCAGGTAACTCAGGTATAGAGATAGAATTAATGATGGTTGTTCCATTGATGGATAAATGTAGTTCACAAGAGGCTTAATCTGTGTCCTTCATGCTGATACATAATATGTTAAAAACATCTTTTGCAACATTGAATGATAAGGTCAGATTTGCCACAATGACATGTCATTATCATTCATCAACTCCCAAACACTGTAGTACCTCTTTTAATATACTGAAATTAACCTTTTCAGTGCTTGTAGACGTGGTATGCCAAAAGGTCACAGTGCTGATTCCCTGAAAAAGTGATATACTGAGTTAATATGAGTAAGCAGGGACTATGGTTTATCTTTGTGTCGTCCGTGTGTCTTTGTTTTTCTTCTTAGCTTCCCAGTGTCTTGTGAAAAGATGTCTAATTACAGCTACTTACGATACAATAGACTGGCTGACAAACTTAGATCGTACTCTGTACATAACAAACCGATAAATAGGGCTATCTTGCTTTGATTTATGCCTGCTGACCTCTTTCATCATTTCCTACGGCCTGCACATACTCACGCCTCACTGGAAGCCATTTCAAAGAGATAACGCAACTTCAGAGTCCTAATGTAGGTCAGAAGGGAGGAAAAGCAGTGTGAGGGTCAAAGGTGAGGAGCAGGTTTATCTCCTGTCCGAGTTGCTTGGATTCCTGCCTGCTGAATATCAACCCCCGTTTGAGCGAGGCGACTTTGAGAGGAAGTTGCGTGGTGCTTTATTTAGCAGCCTTGACCTGCTTGAGTGATGGCCGAGGAGAGTGAGGAATAAGGCTGAAGGGAGATGGATAGATGTTAACCCCTCCATTGCAGGCATGCACACACTCCATTAGTTTTACCGAACACGAGCCATTAAGTTTGGCAATCACAACTCATTAAGCCAACACACCTTGCTTCACCCACGCAGGCACACTTTCACCTCCACTGCGTCAAATCTAGTTTGCAGCATCCTGCGCATATCTCTGCCTCTGCAGGTCTATGCAGTCATACCTTATATAGCCCAGGGATAATTGCTCCCAGCACAAACACCAGCAAAACATTACCGACCCAGCTTTCACTTCAGCTATTGTGGCTTGTAAATTAGATGGTGAAATTGCCTTTTGGGGAATCTCCTATATATCTACCCAGGCTAAGCCCTAATTTATTCCATTTATATTGTATGTGAATAACATCCAGTGTAGGTTCCACTGTGATTATATGAATAAATACTAAGGCTTGTTATGAGTGTGTGCATTCTGCATATTAATTCTCTATGCTTTTTCTGTCATCCAGTGTGTGGATATTTATAGCGTCACAGATTTGCATATGTATGGAGACTGTATTTGTCAAGTTTCTTTTTAGCAGTGCAGCACAGAAATACAGCACACAATACTGGCAATGCAAAAGTGTGTGTGTGCGTGTGCGCGTGCGCGTGTGTGTGCGCCTGCGTGTGCGTGTTCGTGCGTGTGCGTGTGTATGTGTGTGTGTGTGTCTTAATGGTTGTGTGTAGAAACGGATCTTGAGTGTTAAAGGACCCATGACCTCTACAGTCATTCACACCTCTGGCCACTGACTCCCTCAAGATCTCTTCACTCTATTCACAGCCATCTTCTTTGAAGCATGAGTGTGTGAACTCCTGCCACCAAAACATTTGTCAGATTTGACTGAGGAGTAATTTTGCACCATTTGACCCAGTTTCAGCTTTTCTCTACCTCCTGCATGATTTCCTAAAAATGCACAAGAGTGGTTATTGAGAGTTTAGAAGTAAAGAAGAAGATGGTTAGGTGTGAGCTTGTGTTGGATTTGTGAAAGGACGAGGATGAAGGGAAGTATTTTTCAACATGAATAATGTAGAGCATTAGTAGTAGTAGTGCATTAGGAAGGCAGTCTTGGCAACATAGTTCATTTTAACCAACATAGTTCATTTTAATTGTTGATGGTAGTTCTGTTGGGTTGGATCTCAGGACAGGTTATACAAGTATTTCCACCATGGGACATGGCACAAGTTGTGTTCTGGGAAAGAAGTTATTTTGAGAAACACAAGGTGTGTCCAAATGCCATTCTACAGTTTGTATAAATGTCTACAGTATTTACTCTGCACCAATCCTTGTAGTATTTTGGATTTTAGTATACAAAAAATCATCATTCTTAATAATTTTAAACTAACTGTTTTATTTGTTTAATCTTTGTTTTCTGAGAGAGTTCTGTAGTGGCCTCGCCCCATCTGTAATAAAATCTAAAATTATTAAAACCGATAAGCAGATAAGCATCTGTGTACAGATAATGCATATTTTTTTGAGTTTAGGAACTACTCCAATCCAAAAACCTGCTGAGAATTAGTACATGTACATACATTAATACACATAAATACAGACTTTTTCATTGCAACTATACTCCACACACATAGCTGTTGTGTGAATAGTGTCATTGTCTTTCAACTCAGGACTGCTGGTGTGCATCGAGAAGCAAGAATTGTGTTGGCCGCCTGCCCTGCAAAACCAGTCCAGTTTCACTCAGGATTTGCTCGAGACAGATTCCATTTCAATCGGTCCGTACAATAGATGACAGTTCTCTCATTCACTCAGATGCCAACAGGGACGCTTACTACACCAGCTTGGGTAAATTAACCACTTGCTGGACTGGCATTGATTAAATTCAATTTCACAAAGCATTACTATTCATTTTACATGGATTATAAAATTCCAAAAGCACCCGTCCTAACAAATTCCTTTTAGCTTCTGCCATATGAATACAGCACCACGCTGACCTGTCGTCCACGCGTGTCTGTCTGCTTGTTGCTGCTGTGTACATATGTGACTGTAACTGCGTCTGACTCATCGTACACACGGTAAAAATAAAGGAGCTCACAGAGTCCCATCACAAATAACCACACACTGAAATACCTTTAGAAAGGCAGAAAAATTGACCTCTTTTTGGCAACACAGACAGTAAAGTGGGGAGAAATAAGGAAGCAGTCGCCAAAATTGATAGTTGGACAGTTTGGTTGTTAACCGTGCTGTCTGATGCATATCTGTCTGAAACCTTGTGAATAAAGATTCCGGGCATTTCACTGCACCCAAAAGGTGAAAGCGTTACACAACTCAGCCACGTGATTTTTTTTTTGATTTTTTTTTTTACAACAGCGGTGGGGTCACCCACACACGCTCAAAATATCCATCGGTTGGGGGATGAAGGTATGTGGGGGAGTGTGAGGGGAGAGGGGGTGCCCAGCTGTCAAACAAAAAGACTGGCATTGGTAGCATAGGGTTTCCCCTCAGCTCACCCTTCCACCTAACCTTTCATGTACAGTAATTCCCCCCTCATTGCTTCTTTTTTTAATTTTCTTACATGACATGGGGAACTATCGGGAATTTACCTCTTCTACAGCAGGTTCTCCAATCTAATTAAAGAGCCAAAGTGAAACTGGAACCTCCACATTGTTTTCCATAAGTAGGATTATGATTTGTAATAGAACATTTGAAGAGCCATTCCTACGACATGACCTTGCTCAACAGTATGCCATGTGGTATACTCCATTGTCCCAACAGGGCTGGTACATTTACCAAAAACTATGAATTGATGGTCAATATTTTAAAGATGAAAGTAACCCTTATTGTTATAGAAGCTAGTGGAACAGAGGCTAGCTTGGAAGTGGCATCAGGATTTTAGCTCTCTATTCGTGACTTGGTATGACAAAATTATTGTGGGCTTCATTTCCCCTAGGGGAAGTTTCATAGCACTAAGAAAAGGAAGAGGACCTGTTGTATCCAATGAGGGAAGGAGAGAATGGCCTCTAGTTTGGACTGTGCCTAACTGAACATGTCCAGTTGAAAACCCCTGCTGGCTTAATGACATAATGACTTTAGCTCAATTGCAAAGGGCATGTTTATATTTCCGAGTGAGTTACAGTGGAGAGCAGAGACTGAAAGAGAGAAGGCTCCCTCTCTCTCTCTCGCGCTCTCTTTCTCTCGCTCTCTCTCTCTCTCGCTCTCTCTCTCACACACACACACACACACACACACACCAGGGGGGGTTTCATTGTTGTTTCTGCAGTTTTCTTTCTGTTTGAGTGGCCATCTCTCCCTGCACCTATCCATGTCCCCAAGGTCACATGATTATCTTAAGATCCGACCTCTGTCACCTCCAACAACCTGTCATCTTGGGTTTCCATGGAGACATATGTCGGCGCGACCAGTGTGGCGTCTTGGTGGGCTATTTTTAACCGCCCGGTCACAGCCAGTGCCAGCTTAGTACGTTGGAATGGGGGGCCAACGTCAAGCGGCTGGGGGAAGTTCTGTGGAAGTTTAGGGGCTTCCAGCGTGGGGCTTCCCAGTAGCAGTGATATCATGCCAGGGTGTCCTAGCAGGAATGTGACTCATCCATCCTCATGATCTGTTAATGTAACATTATGTCAGCCAGTGTTGGACAACCTGGAAAGTCCTTCAAGAAGTAGTCCTCCTAATAACAGGAGCTTGGGGATTTTAGCCAGCTAAAAATGCTGTCCGGTTACACTTGGTTTAGCTTGTGTGTGTGTTTCCATTTCCTGCGATGAAGCAGGTGTTAATGTTTAGGCCGCAGTGGGAAAGGCCTGTGAGTTATATTTGTCTGCTTGTGTGTGAGTGCCTGTTTGTAGAAGTGTATGTGTTGCTTTCATTTAAGGCTTTTAGAGTCTTGTAAGTGAAATAGTTTCCATGTGTTGTGGCTTTCCAGAATACACACTTTTTGGCAACCCACATGGAGACATTAGCCCAAATAATATTCTGCATTGCGTTAGAGAAGGCATGCATGTGTCTGTCCAGTGGAAACTCAGAGCCTCTTGTTTATCGGTTCCTATCACTTGAGGTTAAGACCAACAGAGGGAGTGAAACATGGCTTTCTTGTCAGTGGTGTTTGTGTTTGAACACCTGCATTTATGACGCTTATTTTACGTCATGTTTGCACTGTTACTACTAGATGTTCAAGTGGTATTTGCAAATATTTTGTCACAATTTGTTCTATCCCACTAAAGGTTCCCGAAAAGTGGGGTTTTCCATGCAGCAACTGACAAACACTGTCAGTAAATATTTCTGTGATTCTGAACCTATTTTGTATGCAGGATAATGTTATCCAGAATTAAAATGAAGAGAAAAAATTATAAACTATTATTACATTTTTTAAAAATGTATTATCATTGTTATTATTATTATTATTATTATTAGGTAATATATTACTCATGTACATACAGCTTGAAAAGCCAAATGTAAAATGTTAAATGCTCGAACAAACACAAGAGGAAGGGAGGATGAAGCAAGAGATAAGAAAGATAAGAAACTTAATTTTCCTTTTTCATTACATAATTCAATTTAGGATTTTGCATTTAATCCTTTAAATTGTGCATTAACATTAAAGCTTATTTTTTCCATTTCAGGATTTTGAATTTAACTAGTATATTTTTGATATAGCCTTTTCACAATATCCAATTTCCTTTTTTCTTTTTTCTTTTTTTTAACATTTAATCATTGTCTGAATATCCTCAGTTCTAAAATGATCATAGTTTCTTGCAATGTATTAGTAACATTTTGCTCCATAGTTTTTAGTGCTGAAACAATTAGTCAATTATTAGATTAATCAATGTTAGATGATCTCAACAACAATCAATTAGTCCTTCATGTCTAAGTCATTTATGAGGATTTGTTTCTTTCCTATCATTATATAGCATCCTTGGCTCTGAGAACTTGTGGTTGGCATTTTTCTTGCCTTCATGAGATCGTAGAGGAATATGCAGATGAGAAATGTGGGGAGAGAGATAAAGGGGATGACATGCAACAAAGGTCCCAGTCAGCGGAAAAGATTTTCACAAATCCAAGGGCTTAAGTCTTATTTTCTTCTTTCTTATTGTGTGTTGGGCTCTGAGCGCTGCCAAATGTGATAAACTACATGCAAAACTTTGCCTGAACACATTCTGTGTCGACTGAAGCTGCTGCTACTGCTCTGCTGACATGTTGCTTTCACTTTGTACGCTAACCTCTAAATATATAAATATATATATATGTATCTATATATATATATATATATATATATATATATATGTATGTATTAAAATGTTTTCCCTTGCAGGATTAATAAAGCATAAAGTATCTATCTATCTATCTATCTATCTATCTATCTATGTATGTGTATGTGTATATATGTATATATGTGTGTATATGTATGTATATATATGCAGCATATGTACATATATGTATATATGTGTATATATGCATACATGTGTGTATATGTATGTATATATATGTGTATACTGTATATGTATACATGTGTGTATATGTCTACATGTGTGTGTATGTACATATATGTATGTATATGTGTATATATATATATATGTATATGTGTAAATATATGTATATATTTATATATATATATGTGGTGTGTGTGTGTGTAATTTACACCTGAGTCTATTGTACAGTTCCCGATTTGTGAAATTGCCACCCCATTGATGGAGTCAAGAGATGCCTGTGTTATATCACATCAATGAACGTCAAACAGCATTTCAGGAGGTCACTGTGACACCTCGTTCATATAAGCAAGCAAACAAAGGATGGGTTTTCAGACCAGATGGAAACTTCCACTGTCCATCAAGTGTCATGTTATGGAGTCAAGACTGAGAGCATCAACATGCTCTTACACACACAGATACTCTGACATACTTTGTCCCTTTTCATTCTTGACTCTCTCTGTCGCTTTCTTTCTTATCTCTCGCTCTCTGAGTGCAACACATGTCAGCACAGATCCACAGGTCATGACCTCTCAGAACAAAAAGATGGAGAGTGAGCCAGAGGCAGAATAGCAGTTTTGTTCTGCTGATGCAGATATTTTTGGAGCATTCCTCCTGCACCCAAGGGATTTTAGTATACTTTTAGTTTCTTAAAGCATCAGCTGTTTATACAAGTTTGAAACAAAGATCCCTAAGCTATGAATTACCATTTTTTCACTCTACGGTGGGTTTTCACAGTCTCTCTCGTGCCAAGGCCAAGCTAAAGTGCTCTGATTCATGTGTAATCTCCCCCCCATTATTCACCTAATGGTCTAGCCCATGCCCACTGACGATGACTGTGGTGATGTCAGAGCGAAAGCTCAAAGCGGCTTCGGCAAGGCAGCGTGGAGGGGGAAGGGGAGGATAGAGGTTAAAGAGGTGACAGAAAATCCACAATAAGAGGAAAGATGAGCACATTCGTACCTAAAGGCACACATTCACACTTGTTAAAAGGCAGACAAGCATGTGCACACTTTCACGTCCATCACACCATGTAGTCACTTCCTCCCCTCAACAATAGACACAGAGGGATTAGGACACACACAGCGGGATGCCAGCGGGAAATCGCCTCACTGCAAAAGTCTTGATCAGATCAGCACGGCTGCGCTCCTGAGATGACGACAGGAGGTCACATGATTGAGTGTGATGCAGAGCAGTCAGAGACTAGCCATGATGTAATGGTCACTTGCATGCAATGGCACAGCCTTATGCAGCACAACATAACCATGGACCCACAGGCAGACATTCGTCCTTGTGCACTGTGGCAGCTGCCATCGCATTGGCTGAATAATCATTGACGGAGGGATTTTAGAGATTTGGGTAAACAACTGAGGTGCTCGACTATTGGATGGAGTGGCGTTTTACTCCCATCATATTAACTATTTTCCTATTGGTCAAAAATTCATGTTTGGAGGGATTTAAAGAAGCTTTAGCTACTGGATGAAACGATTTGAGTGCTCTACTCCCCTGCAGTATTAGTGGAAGTCTTCTTCAGGGACATGTTGAATATTGACGTTAAATTACGTCTTTACTTTCACAGAAAGACCTGAAAACTATTTCCTGGTACAGATGTCAAAATGAGTGGTTCAACTGATAGGGCAGCACTTTGCTGCTCTATGTGCCCCGATCACAAACACAAAGAAGTTCCCAGAAAGGCAGAAAATGATCTCCGTACAAGTTGAACAATGGGGATCAGAGAGACCCGTCAGTGTCTGGTTATTATTGGTGTTTATGTAAGCAGGCATGCAAGCATCCCCAGAAATTGTTCACTGCACTAAAATGAGCAGCATCGGCATTGTTCTCATGTATATTCATATCCCCATTGATTTCCAGCTTTGGAGCAGTGTCAATAGGCAAATGCCCCCTTTGCAATTGGCTGGAGTGGAGTTGGAGTTGTGTTCATTAGAGTAAACAAGCTGGGCTCCAGAGATAGCACCGAGGCCATTCACCCCACCCTGGCAATGAGCTGATAGTAATACCAGCCTGCACACCGACACACTAGCATCATTCAACTCCTCTGTGTACTTCAACGCATCGCGCACAACCAGCGTGGTAACACGACTCAAAACAGAAACAATTCAAGCGACCCTCGACAACCTCCCCGGACAGGATCGCCAGAGCTCTGTGATCGCCTATTGCTGTCATTCTTATTCACACACAGTGGGTTTTTACTGATGTGTCCAGTGTCCCTGTCTGTGCTTGTGGCCCGCCCCAAGTAATGACCTCATCTGAGTGCACAGCTGCCAGTAGGCAGCAGACTGCTTATGAAACCAGGCCATTCTATCCCTAAAATTCAGAGGTTGTGCAACTGGAGTGGGAGCACAGAGTGTGTCTGTGTGTAAGTTTGTGTGCGGTAGGACGGTAACGGTGTGATTATGCAACAGCGTTGATATCGTAGCTTGAGATTCAAGGGAATTTCAAGGGACATGTTGTGCTGTTGAAGGGTCATTTCAACAGCGCACGCACACACAAACAAATGCGCACACACACTTGAAAGTCTCGGACCCCTTGTGAATAATAGATACAGAAGTGGTGTGTCAAAGTCCTTGGAGTGGCCTGGAAACAGAGAGCAGATTAAATGTGCACCAACTGTGACCTCAGCCAGACCGTGTTACACACCCTCACACGCACAGACAAACACGGTCTGCAGTGATGACAACACTCTCCTACTGACCAATGAGATAAGCGTCGGTTACCAGCAGCTTCATAACAGAAAATAGTGATTGTGCGTGTTTTAAGTTCAGATCCTGCGATCAAGTTGCTTTCATTGTTTGATAAGGCGGCAGAACTAGCACAGCTGTTGCTAAGGGACTAGAAATGGTCCAACAGCCGCGGGAATCTTATTTATCCTGTGCACTGTTCCTTTACAAGAAAGGGAAATGATTGGTTCAGTATTACCTTAAAAATAGTAATAAGGTGGTCCCTGTAGATTAGGGGTTTAGATCTCTCTTCACGGGAATTGCTTTGTGCTGAGAGCGATGACACCAATAATTCCAGTAGCGCTAGTTTATGAATATCTTGATGCTGTGCTCAAACAAAAAAATGTCAATGTGCATACATCTACATTTTTTCCTCAGGGGTCTTTGCAATTAGGAGTTGAAGCACGATTGGATTGTCACAAAGGCTTGAACCTTCAGACATGCTTTTCGTTCCTCTCAAGTCTCAATTCTTTATGTATTCGTAAAATATATAACCTTCCTCACTGCTGCGATCAGAGACACACCTGAAGATCTGGCCGTTCTGGGTCAATCTTGCCAGCCTGTTGCACCAGGAGGAGCTCCTGTTCACATTTCTGCTGCTTCTCAGCTTTTCAGCCGAGGGCAAACGTGACCTACTTGTTGATAATTGGACTCTTGAACATCCTCTGCTTTCCAATCCCTTCGAACTTCTCCTCCTCATTTAAAGAATCCATGAATAATGAAGCGAGCTTTGCGTCATCATTTGTACGGGTAACAATGTTGGCATGTCAAGCCAAGGCATTTGATCCTCTCTTCCAATGACATGATGGAATATGTTGGCCGGTGTTAGCTTTCACCAGGTAAGGCTGCAATATTGATGAAGAGGTTGAGGCGTTTTTTCCACTGCCTCAACTCCCAGTGGCGCCTCCTCTCGTTGGCTTGTCCCGATCATTTGATACGACGCTGTGCCGGGGCAGCGGCGGGGCCGACGGGTAGATGGTCGGGCGAGTCGGACGAAGTGGAGTGGAGAAGGGAAGGGAGGAGCAGAGCGCGGCGTGCTGCACATTTTCCATCTGTCATGAAAGTGGAGCAGCTCATTATCGCAGAGTGCTCTCTACTGAGCTGACCTGAAAAGACAAGGAGAGTGTGTGTGTGTGTAGGTGCAAGTTTGAGAGGATGTACATATAGTATTAAAGTGTCCTAGTCGTACCTTTCAGAAAGGTCAGAGTGCAAGTGTATATATCAAATGCTACTGTTCTTCTACATCTATTTCTGAGGGTCAGTGGGTTTGAGTCATACACCTTTATTTTTGGTATCATTTTAATCCCAATCGTTCCTGCATCCATCATTAAGGCATCAAACTGACGTTTTTCCAATTGAGAGGACGTTGTTTTCCTCTGTTTCCCAGCTGTCCTCCTACACTTGGATAAATCATCACCCTCAAAAGTTTATAAATAATGTAGTGCAGGCAGCAGTAACAAGGTGACTAGCAGGTGAGCTGCATTGATGTGGGCAGCGTGATAAATGAGATATAGTTAATGGTTAAAAGAGAAAATATACTGTCTTAAATTGGTAATCTCTCTTCAGTTTGTAAGTGATCCTCAAGCCATTTGTGTGCGGGTCTTTTATCTTTGTATCGTGATCAATAACCAAAGCAAGGGCTAATTATCTTGAAGTATTGCTTTTCATTTGAGTTTTTTTCTGTATATACTTAGAATCTGAAACCTCAGTTGTCCTCATCTGTCTTTTGGTGACAGGAGGAAAGTTCTTTTTTTTTCTTGCAGCCTGGTAGCAGATTTAAGATGCAGGACTTGTGTCCTTTGTGAGGAAATCCACCTAGTGCATCATGTGATGAACATAAACAATTTCCAAAGGGAGAGGATATAAAAGAGCTTTCTCTGTACGGTTGATCCCTGGGGTTTAAGGTCCCAGTTGAGAATTCACCATGTCAATTTGTGACTGTGCTTGAGGGCACAACAGAAGCAGTCGCTCTGATACAGGAGGACAGACGGAGTAAAAGAAGAGTGGAGAGAGAGGATAGAGGCACAGCAGGGAGAGCAGGGGAGAGAATAGCAAAATAAATCTGGAGAGACCTTGCGGATTGGTAATAAAGCCTCTGAGCCCAGATGTCCATCTGAATAAAAAGCTACTTCCAGTCATCATTTTTTTCTTTTCTTTTCCTTATATCAATAGCCACACTAAAAGACAAGAGGAGCTTTGTCAGTTACAATCTAGAAAAATCGCTGCTGAGCATTTTGTATGGAATTTGAAAAAGTGTCCTTATTGCTGCAAAATCCAAGGTGTGAGGCTACAAGCCTCAGCGAAAAATTGGTGGTTCACCGTGAATCCTTCAGCTGGCTTTACCACTCGTGTCTTGACTGGAATTAACTTCCCTTCCTCGCTCAACCACGATGATTGATTTCAAGGTCTGGCTGCAAACCTGTCCAAACTGTACTTGGCAAAAGAATCTGTTCTCAATAGCCATTTTATAATTTGTACCCTCTCAGTTTGACAGAAAGGATACCATAGAGGGCATAATTGATTATCTGCTGTGTCCTTGTTATGTCTACAGCCTTGGAGCTGCAGGGCCCTGGATGGTGTGTCACACTTCTAGCTATAGTGCATGACTGCTGTGTTTAATCAGAAAACAGGCCATAACCTGTTTGATGTTTCAAGCTTGATCCAAAAATGGAAACCGGGAGGGCAGCGAGTATCAGAGCTGCTTTGTGAAATAATTTATCTCACAGCAGCAGCTTAAACATTAATGTTAAGCTCATCAGCAAACATGCTCATGTTGTGCTGAATATTAATGTGTGGTTGACCGTGACTTTATATTGTCTGCTGGAGACTGGCCTCCCAAATAAAACTAGAGTGTTTTTGTTTCAAGTAGTGGTAGAAGTAGTGTGATGTTCTCATAAGAGGGACAGTTTTCACAGAGGCCGCTTTTCATTTAACCATGACTGCGATTGTCCCCTAACAGTAGTAGTTATTATTGTGTCCATGTTGTCAAAGGTCCCCTAACCTGAATGATAAAGGGATTTTAACCCAAACCACAGTCTTTCCATGAACCTCACCAAGTTGTTTTTATGCCTACATCTTACCAAACCTCAACCGTGGCACTGCCACATCATAAAACAATTTTCTTTTTGATAAAGACACATTGGTTTCAGATCAGTAAATGCCTCTAGGTGTTGTTCTGGAGAGCCAACAATGTATTATTCTTCTTTCTTTTTTTTTCATTGGGAACACTTGTCTGCTGCCACTGTTCAGCATTGTTCTGCGTTGATTGATTTGCTGTAGCTCGCAATCTGCATGCTGGATATGTAACATCTCATGCAAATGTCTTCGCTCACTAACAGGAAGTGAACTACAACCCAGCAAGAGGCACGTCCTCTTTCGGGTCCTTGATCTTGGTTTCTCTGGCCATTTCTTAATCAATACTGCCTCACTTTTTATGTTTTTACAATGGAAAAGTAATTAATTCTTCGACTATGGCCAAGAGATTTAGGTCTCTGCGATCTCTGATCCCTTTCCCTCATTATATATCTAATTATATCTATATATATATATATATCTAAACCAAAATCAAAGCCCACCTCATCTTCAACGATCTGTTCGAGCCATTTCAATCCGGTTTCCGCTCACAGCACAGCACTGAAACAGCCCTTCTTAAAGTCACCATGACCTCCTCCTCTCCTCAGACTCTGGTCACCTCAACATTCTCATTCTCCTCAACCTCACTGCAGCTTTCGACACCATCAACCACAACATCCTTCTCTCCCGCCTCGAATCGTCCCTCAACATCACCGGAACTGCTCTCTCCTGGCTTAAATCATATCTTACAAACAGACAACAGTTCATCAGTATCAACAACTGCACCTCCTCCACTGCTCCTCTGTCTCAAGGTGTCCCCCAGGGTTCGGTGCTTGGTCCTCTTCTGTTCATCCTCTACCTGCTCCCTCTTGGTAATATCATACGTCAACATGGTCTCCTCTTCCACTGCTACGCCGATGATGTCCAGCTCTACATCTCCACAGAGGCCATTACCACCACTACTCACTCCACTCTGACCAACTGCCTCACTGATATTAAATCATGGATGCAAATCAACTTCCTTAAACTCAACTGTGATAAAACTGACATGATCATCATCGGTCCCAAATCCCTCACTAAAACCAGTCACAACTTCTGCCTCACCATCGACAACTCCACTCTGTCTCCCTCCCCACACATCCGCAACCTCAGAGTCATGTTTGACAGCAACCTCTCCTTTGAACACCACGTCAAACAAATCACCAGAACTGCCTTCTTTCACTTAAAAAACATAGCCCGTTTCCGCCCATCACTCTCCTCATCTGCTGCTGAAACTCTGATCCACGCCTTCATCACCTCCAGAATTGACTACTGCAACAGTATTCTTTATGGCACATCATCCAAAATCCTAAATAAACTTCAATACATTCAGAACTCTGCTGCTCGCCTGCTCACCCACTCCCGCTCCCATGATCACATCACCCCTGTTCTCCAGAACCTCCACTGGCTCCCCGTCCCACAACAGATCCAATACAAAGTCCTTCTCCTCACTCACAAAGCCCTCCATAATCAGGCCCCCTCCTACCTCACCGACCTGCTCCACCACCACACTCCATCCCGTGGGCTCCGCTCCTCTGATGCCAACCTCCTGTATATCCCGCTCAGGACCAAGCACCGGACACAGGGTGACAGAGCCTTCTCCATAGCTGCCCCCTCCCTCTGGAACTCTCTCCTCACACACATCCGAGACTGCACTGACCTTTCTATATTCAAATCACGAATCAAAACCCACCTTTTCAGAAGTGCTTTTAATTTATGACTATTGTATGTTCCATGTTTTTAATGTATAGCTCTTTTATGATGATGATTTTTGTAAAGTGATTAATGATTTTTGTAAATTATTTTTGTAAAGTGCCTTTGAGAATTTTGAAAAGCGCTATATAAATAAAATGTATTATTATTAGGGCCTGAGCGGCCGACAAAGTCGGTCCGTGAGGACCTATTCTAATCGCTATGTTTATTATTTATTATTATTATTAATTCATTCAAACATTTCCTCCCTTGTTTGCATGTTCTCCCCGTGGCAGCGTGGGTTCCCTCCGGGTTCACCGGCTTCCTCCTACAGTCCAAAGACATGCAGCTCAGGTTAATTGGACTCTAAATTCCCCGTAGGTGTGAATGTGGGCGTGAATGGTTGTCTGTCTCTATATGTCTGCCCTGCGATGAACTGGCGACCTGTCCAGGGTGTACCCTGCCTTCGCCCGATGTCACCTGGGATCGGCTCCAGCGCCCCGCGACCCTAAAAAGGATAAGCGGTTCGGATAATGGATGGATGGATGGATGGATTTCCTCCCTTCCCTTGCAATAAACATGTATTACCCTCCCAAATTGCACCATCAACCCTTCGTCAACGAGTAGGGAAATTGTCAACTAGGCATGACACTGTTCCAACCTGTTTGGCCCATTGTGTGCTTATGAAAGACTAAAGGTGGCAGGGCAGTGGCTGTGGCTCAGGGCAAAGTTTGTTTTCTTTTATATAGGACAGAGGGTTCACTTTTTGCTCACAGTGGATTATTTTTCTCCGATGACTACGTCACAGGATTTCTCCTCATTTCACGATTAAATATCTTATATTAAAATACAATTGTATTACTGTTTGTGTTGCTCTCATTTTTGGCGGTGTAGTGTGTAGAAAGTAAAAAAAAATCCTTCTCTTCTCTTTTGAGAAAGAATGGTTGTAAAGGAGATGAGATGGAGTCTGATTAAGTATGTCTGCTCACTAAATTGACTACAGATACTTGACCCTCTCAAAATCCTAGTTATAGATGAGACATCTATCTGGAGTTGGTTTATTGAAGAGACTTGCTATATGGGCCCTTTGAACTTTGATGAGCGTTGTGGGGGGTCTGGGGTATGAGTTCAGCCTAAGCCTAAGAGCTAAATAACCTTGTTGTGCTAATACAGTATGTCTATAAGCCTTTAAAAGCTCAAGCTTTAATCTTCAGAACTTATGAAGCATTAAAAATCGACAATAAGCAAAAGATTTCCCTGCTGTGGCAAGTTAGTGTCAGTTATGTTTTAATCTGTGAGTGAGTGTGTTTGAGTCTGCAAAACGTTAACCCCAATCAGTATGGAAATAATTCTATGGTGAATTGACTAGACAGCTACAGTATGTCCTCGGCTGACCTAGTTAACCATGTGCATAATATCCCTCTGCTCCAATTGCTGTTGACTCATAGCAGGATGACGATGCCTTCTGTATGCGAGGCAAGGGAGAAGCTGAGTCTTAATATGTGACTGAACACCATGAACTCATTTAACTTTCCAAACCTCATTTAATTTAGCAGGAGATCCATTTTACATTGGTAGAAGTTTGATCAAAGTGCCCTCTTTGACCCTTATTGTGTAGCATTCCATTTTAAAGCTATTAAATCAATCAATCAATAATCTTTGGTAAAGTTATACAATGGACCTCTCCAGAAGTTATTTATGGTATTCATCCTTTAGTTCAGCATTTTATGTTTACTGTAAATAGAGTATTTCACTTTTTAGTGTACAATGATTTAATCAATCACACTATTTTACTATCTAGTGTTCTCTGAGCTTTAGCAAAATCCATTATCTAACAGGGTTTTTTAACCCTCCTGTTATGTTCGTTTCTCATGTACAGCAATGATGTTCCCGGGTCAATGTGACCCGTTGCTTGTTTAATCATCCAAAAGTTGTCAGAAACCAAAAAATCCTAATAAATATAGTTTGTACCTCATCACCGACCCCATTACTAATAATTCAATTAGTATTTAGTGGAATGGAGTTATTCACCCCTCCATAGATCATAGTTCAATGAGGATAACTCACTCATTTTCATGAAAAATACATGTTCAAACTATTTTTTAGGTACATTGGAAAAACCTAGATATAAATTGCATTAGTCTACCATAACATGTATTTTTGTCTGAATTCTTTTAGTATTTTGAAACTTTCTTTTTTTCATGGGGTGAAGTAGATAAATAGAGATGAGACACCTCTGCTGTTCAGGGTCATATTGACCTGCTCACTCAAAATCAAGCCAAATGAGTCATAAGGATTTGTATTGAAACTAAACTTTATTTATGTTTATTTATAGTGTAAAGAAACAGACCAAAGGCCAGCGTGCAGTCATTCTCTTGGTGCTGTAGGACCCCGTTACTTGGTCCAAATTGTCCACCCCCTTTTTTGTGGCATTGTAATCTAGAATCATGTTTGGTTTCTCGTCCTCTCTGGTGCTGATTTTAGCATTTCTATAGAGAGTGTTCATGAGCACAACATTATTTCTTTCTTTATAGACCCCAGCAAGTATAATGAGATCCACATGTGCATTTTAATGCGTTTCATCCATCCTTCCACTTCTCCCTTAGACGTAATTTCTAGAATTACTTTCTGTATTGAGTTTGGAATGACCAGCTCAAAAGCTGACTTGATGTCTGTGACACGAGTCACTGCCATCCTGGTGAGGCCTGGCATTGTCTTTATAATATTTTCAGCAGACAGTCTTGGCTGATGTGTATTGGGTGAGGATGACCACTGTATTTCACAATTTTTCGACACGAATGTCTCGCTTGGAGGAACAGGTATATCACTTTCCTCATCTGATGGTTCATAATCAGTACCATTGTAATATGAATTGACCTCAAGATGGTCTTCATCTTTAGACACATCCTCCTCTATTTCACTGTCATGATCAAGGATGAGCCTCCAGGGCTGTCGTCCTTTTCTTTCTGTTGCTCATGTTGTCCTACAGTAAGCTGCTGTGTTGTATGTATCTGCAGAGTGTAATGTTGGTAGGACTCCCAAGCAACCCTTTTGTATGTTTCATCCCTCCCCTGCTAAGTGTGGGCAGGGTTTTCCCGCGGGAAAATGTAAGGTTCCCGTCAAAATAGTATCTGTATTTCTCGCACGGGTGGGGTAGTGCCTGTGTGTGTGTGTGTGTGTGTGTGTGTGTGTGTGTGTGTGTGTGTGTGTGTGTGTGTGTGTGTGTGTGATGGTGGGAGGGAGTAAGAAATGGTCTAAACTTGACACTTCTGACCCCTTATAGCTCCACTTTCATTGCCGGGTCAAATTGACCCGAACGTCATCTCTGTAATATAAACCTTCAGGGGGGGCGGGGGGGGGGTTGCATATACACGATATGAACCCTTTTTTTTTTTAAGTTGATTACACTAATTAAGGCAAGCAGAAGAAGTTTCATACAGAAAAAGTACTTAAAGCGCTTTGAGTGGTCGGAAGACTGGAAAAGCGCTATACAAGTACAGGTCCATTTACCATTTACCATTTAAAAATATTTTTTCTAGATTTTCAAACTTTGGACAGTACTGCAACAGTAGGGTTGCAGTACTGTAATAAGTTCAATTGAATTTAATTGAGATCCTATATCTATATATGGTATGTAATTTAGGTTCAAGTATATGAATTAAGCAAAATGAATTAGTCTCAACAGATCCAGTATTGCGTAATACTGGATCTGGTTAAGGCCATAATGTAATACAATATAGCATGTCATGTAATATGCATGTGTGAAGCAATGTGTTTCTGCTAAGCCAACAACAACAACAACAACGAACTCGGGATAAAACAAGACCAGAATCTACAGCCATGCTAGCAGTTCTATGAGGCTGTACAGTGATGCTTTGAGCTGAACGCTAACTTCAGGATGCTAAAATGCTCACAGTGATAATGCTAACATGCTGACATTTAGCAAGTATAATGTTTACCATGTTCACCGCCTTGGTTTAGCGTGTTGCCCTGCTAACATTTGCTAATTAGCACTAAACACAAATTACGGCTGAGGCTGTTTAGCATGCATGTGCACGTTTGTTAGTTGGGTAGTAAGAGTCTGCGTGTCGATGTAGTGGTGTTTGTGTTTGTGTTTGTGTGCCGCTTTATTGCATGGAGGTAGGAAGATTGAACTTTACTGTCTTTTTCCTCTCGTTGTCTTGAACTCATTTGCTCACTGGTTACCTCTCTGGCTGAAAATGAGCTCTTGAACTCCCACTGAGTCTCCCAAACTCTCAAACTAACACAGACACACACACTTGGTCCCTGGTAGAATCTCCACTTCCTTCCCGGATTGCCCCGGGGGCTTACTGGACCCTGGCATTCCACTCACTCAGCACTTAGAGTTTAGCTGCTCGCCTGTGTCAAAGCATGACAGGCTCACCACCCCGTATGTCCCAACAGCGATACCGCTTCGTGGCAACACGTTAACACTTGTGCCGCCCCTACAAGCACAGCATGGTGAGCCATGGCACTGAGACAGGTAATGATGTAAGCTTCCCTGCAGTCACTCTGGCCACTGCTCGTTGTTGTGATATCATTTTCCCTCTCCGTATTTATGGATCGGTGGTATGTGTATAGCAATGTTAGCAATTAGACACGGGATGATTTGAGCAGGTTGAAAGAGAGGAGGATACAACTTCCTGTTTGTTAGGAAATTTCTAAGGGAAATGTATGTAGAAGCAGCAATTCCACTAAAGATCACTGGGTTTGTCATACCTGCAGTGAATGTATCCACATATACAATCGGGCATTCCACAACATGAACACGAACAGATCAAAGCAGTACAGCATAATTGAGTACACATTCCCATTAGCTTTAGCTTGGGCTGTGCAGAAACGCTACTCAGCTGAGCTACACGATGCTAAACTTCTCGCCATCAAGGTAATCTTTACAATTTGAATGACATTTAAGGTGTGCAATGTTTCATAGCTTTTTCCGACATCCCGACTGTTTCAGTGGATCAGGTTAGTAGCCAGCAGCAGACTGTGTTTGTACTTGGCAACACTCAGGTGTGACTGCGTGGAGTTGTGTGAAAATGAATGCAGCTGAAAACAGAGCATGCATGTTTGTCCCTGAACAAATCAAACATTCTTTCAGTGGCACCACTTGTCTGTTTGAATGGGTGCCTTTGTTGATACATTGTACTTAACCTGGACCTCTGTATACATGCTGCTGCTTAAGTTGCATGGATGCCAAACCTAAGGCCACTCTTGAGATAAGAATTTGAGTATACAGGATGCAGCTTACAGACGGGAACAGGAGCTCAGTGTTTACAGCAGGTAGTTAGGTGGCCTACAGGGAACTGCAGAAAATGTTTTCAGTAATGTGAATCCCCACCCTTAAACAAACAATGTGTGCTCCGGATTTTATATATACTATTTATATTAATGTATGAATTATGTGTGGTTTCGTGGCAAGAAACATGACAGTGTGTGCGTGTGTGTGTGTATTTGTTGTATGTTACTGTTGCACTAAAGAGATGACGTCATGGTTTGATATTCGTGATTCTCATGATGCCTCGAAAACCATTAGAAGCTAGTAGGTCTGTGGTGGCACTGTAATCTGTGTGTGTGGGTGTGTGTGTGAAAGTGAAAGGGGGTGGAGGGAGAGTGTGAGGGGAGTCTAATCCTGCTGTGTCTGATGATGGAGGACTTATGTGGGTGTGTGTGTGTGCGTGTGTGTGTGTGGGTGTGTGTTTCTCTGCCTGTCTTGTATGTGTGCACCGTATTCAATACCATGACTGAGTGCAATACTCACAGATGCATGTGCTCTCTCTATCTCTCTCACACACACACACACACACACACACACACACACACACACAGTCAAATGCCTCTATCAAACCCCCTGCAGTCCACTGTCATCCCATTCTACTATCATCCCATTCCCTGGCATGGTGCACTGCTTAGCCAACAAGTCTACTTGTGTGTTTGTGTGTGTGCTTCTGTCAGTTTCTGTTTCCTCTCTGCGTGTTCCTCACACATTCCTCCCCACCATCTTTACTCTCGTTCGTCACCTCTCGTTCTCTTCCTCCACTTTTCTCACCTCCCTTCATCTTCTCTCCTCTTCTCCAGTGTATATGCTCTTTAACAACAGGGTACATGGAGTAGACCATGACCTTGCAGGCAAACTGAAGGCTTGTCAAGATAAGAGCAAGATAAGCAGCATGGTAGCTGGGTTAAATTGATACAATCCTCTGGAAAATTGGCAGAATCTTGTATAAAACAGATGTGTCCAGCTAGGTGCTCTCTCTCAGACACGTGGACGTCACTGTGAGAGAAGAATTGGAAGAAAAAAGAGGGCGGGATGCAATTGGATGGTGTTATTTCTGTGATTCAGTGCAAACATGCAGTTTGGTCCACTTAAAAGCAGCAAACATGTTTCTTGATAAATCCCTACAGATTCAGAGAGAGCAAGGGTGAAGCTTAGTGCCACTTTTTCCATTTGGAAAGAATTTGTTCTGTAATAGAATTTACAGAAAACGAGTCCATTTTAGATTTCGAAAGAATAATATAAACCACAAGAAGAAGAAAGGCCCATCTTACAAACAGCACCCTTCGTCAGAACTGGAGGCTGTGTGTATTTGGAGGTGGTCCAGATGAAAATCATTTGGTTTGAAATGTATATGCAAAAACAATTAAGAGGCTATTGACAAAAATCTTACAAGCTCCTTTGTTGCATGCACTTTTGAGATGGTCCCTGAGTTCAGCTTGTCAGTTACCCGTCTACTGTCAAGTCTTCAAGGTGCAAGGCTTCAATTGCATCATGAGGTAAAATATAATAACCTCGACATCAGACTTGCTTATCCTGCACTGCACCACAAATCAGGTGAAATCTGATTATTACTCAAAATTCCTGATGCTGTGTTTTATCTGTGAAAAGCCATTATCTGGGCATGTCCTATTAATGTGTTCACTTTTAATTACATCCAGTTCAACATGCCAAAGTGATTAATTTCATATGCAGAATAATATTGGGCCAATAAAAGCACACATTTTACCTGCAAACCATATAACTAGAGAAACCAGAGACATTATTCTACTAACTACAAGAGAAAAATAATCGTAAAATCACAAACATGGTGAATGACCTACAGTATGCCTTGGTACATAACTTACACTTCAATATTTTAAACTCCTGCTGTTCTACAGAAACTTTTGCATATCTGAAAGGTCAACTTTCATGCATTTAGAGAAAAACATGTGGCGGTTTCGGCATCACACCCACAGTTCGCTCCTCGCTCACTCACACACACACTCTCAAGCATCAGTACACCTCAGACTGAAAAAGTAAATACAAGCCTCAATGTTGATGGAAAAAAAAACTATGTTTGTCATTGTTTTATTTTGGAAAATCCCTGATAGCAAATGTGTTGCAGCCGTAGGATACCTAAATGAAGAAAAGCTTCAGTTTACACACATCCTTAAAAATCTAAGACTTTTTTTTCTTCCTTTCCTTTTTCCTAAAACAGATCTTAATTGAAATTTGAAGTATTTCTTTCCTTCTCAGGATGTGCTTTGGTACAAATTACACACACAAAGTATTGACATCTGGCCAGTGGTTTGCTATGTTCTGGCAAATCTTGACATAAGCTGTGTGGGTTTGACAGAAAGACAAAGAAAGAGGGACAGTCAGGGAGGAATATCACAAAAAGATAGAAGAAAAAAATATTATATATTTAAAAATAAATATGCTGAGCTTAACTGACAGGAGCAAGGGTAAACAAATGTATATTAATGATAGAGAAACAAAGATATGGGAGGCAGCTGGAGCGGAAGGCAAAGACAGAAGCAAATTCAATGACATCACTGGAGTTGGTTTGTGCATGGGTTGTACTTTGGGTGTACTAGAGCATGTGTTGGGCAGAAGGGAGGGCTGAGAGCGAAGCCGTGACGTATTGTAATCTGGAATACTGAGAAGCCCAGCTGTGCAGAATCTGGGCAAAAGCGAGGGCTTATGTTACGTCACACACACACACACACATGCACACATAGCCTGTCATGAGTCCTGAAGGAACACAACTGTCACTAGGGAGAAAGGTCAGGAGGGTTAGCTCACGTGTGTGTACGCTGTTTGCAGTTTCTAGCTCTGTTTTGATGTCCTCTTCACGACCAAATACCAGCAAATATTGCCTCCCCCATCATCTCCACTTCTCCTCCTCTTCTTCTGTGCTGCCGTGCACCCTGGGAAGGAAGCAGTAATGCCAGATGGAGACGTGGTCAGCCTCATGTCGGAAGCCACAGTGCATGATGGGCGATTTGGACCCCACTCTTCTGGCATCAATTTGTCCAGGGCAAAAATAACTCTCTTGAACTGGAAATACACTATGTTTCTAATGCACCTCCACCCAAACAACTGATGGCACAATATCTGCAAAGAGCAGAGGAAAATACTTATTCCTAGCTCCACGACCATATTTGGCAATGACTTCAGGAAAAGGAAATAACTCTAACCATGTCACCCTCCCTTCTTTGCTGGATATTTTTTACCTTCACCCTACAGCTCCCTTAACCCCAAGCTCTTCTGCACTCCTTTTGATAAACATTAATTGGCTTTTATAATTCCTTTTAACTCTTAACGAAATTACTTTTATGGTGTAAAGAGGCTAAGGCATCCAAGGTTCTGTGAGTTTTAAGAAGCAGTCATGTACATGAATGCATCCCCAGTGGTTAACCCATTCCGCAAGTTGAGGCTATGAAAATGAATGTTTATTCACAACTTGCGCGAGGGCATGTTTACCCTCGGGGTCGTTGAACATGGTTGCATAATTATTTGTACGCACCACACACTCAACACGGGTCTATTAATAGACCACATGTATAAATCCTCTGTTGCAGTATGTGTCAACCTGATTTATTCATCCCATCCCAATACACCTGAGGATCATTTATAAGAGCTGACAAAAAGGTGGGAGAGGAGCTCGATCATTTGAAACCAGGCTTTTTGATGGATGTCTCAGAGAATATTGAGGCCACCAACAGTCTCTCATTTTCTTTTCCTTGGCATAAAATGATACGTACAGGGCCATTGTGTTAGGACAGATAATTTACATGTTTCAGGTAGCAGCTCTTATGTTTCTAGCCACACCAGCCGAATGGCTCTGAGGATGACAAAGGTTTAGTCAGTTTGACAATCTGATTGTGTGCCCAATGTTTGTGTCAAATGTCTTTGAATATCTCTACAACAGATTGCAACGACCTTTGGTGCACACTTTTGTTGTCCCAAAAATGTCCACTTTTTTAAGACTTCAGTTTTATAAGACTTAATGACCAAGTCCGATATTGCAGTGCTAAAGCAAACAAGATGAGGGTGAATAGTGCTAAAAAGTTGAATGTACAGATTTGATTTTGGCAACAACCAGGTTTGCCTTTTACGGGCATTCATTTAAATTACGCCCGGGGCAAAACTTGAATCTGCCACAACACAATGTCATCCGGCAAGGCGCTGCGTTGGCTAATTGCATATTCCTTGTAACTTTGAGATCCGATTACCTTGCAATACAGGCAACAAAATATACAATTATTGAGTTGTAAACTCCGGTGACAGAGTATTGGAAACTGCTGTGCAGTGTTTTTAATTTTTTTTTAATTTGCTGTTTATTTTGCAGTGACAATGCACACTAATCAACAGCAATACTGTAAGTTAGTCAGTGGTATCTGATGATTCTTAAAATTCATGGATCAGTTGGTCAAACTTGACTTCCTGGGTAGTATTCCATGCCTCAACAATACCTGAAGTCGCAGACCCCAATCATCATAGCCCCTTGCCTTGTTTAAATGCAGGGCTGATTTCTGTCTGAACTACTCCAGAATGTTGAATTATTATCGAATGTGCATACTGTAATGGAACTGTTTAAGCCAACACCTAATAAAATGTTCATGCAAGCTTGATCTATCACCACATTGTTTTTTTTGTTTTTTTGGATGTGAATGTTAATTACTGACCACCCGTTAAAACAGTCAACACACTTCAGAGCACCTAAGTGGGCACTGAGTGGTTGGCATGGTGCCGGCCTCGTGTCAATGCTACTCTGGCATTGCATCCTGCCTGTTTTCCGCTGCCACCTCCTCCCCATGAGTGGGCACACTGCTGGGAGAGGCCAGCTGAGTAGGTTGGTGTTGGAGATAAAGGGGCGCTGTGCCGTCTTCACTTCACACCTGACTGACACACTGCTGTGCTTTCATATTGTGCTACAGCGACTAATTTTGCAGGGCTACTTTAGGAAAGCATTTTTTTTTCTTACAATTTAACTAGTTGCTGTTTGGCTGCCACGTTTGTGCATTAGTGCAACTGCAGACTCAGCTAAAATTCTCACCAAGTATTATAAAAATCCATAGTAAAGTGAAGTGATGCAACAGAAACAGAAAACAATTACAGTTCGTAGAAAAATGTTATGATTGTTAACAATGAAAATGTTAACATGCCAAGGTTGACCATAAGCAGGTAGGCTAAGGTTTACCAGCAGGTAATGTTTGCAACGATCACCATCTTAATTAAGCATGTTATCATGCTGACATTTGCTTCTTAGCACTGACCAAAAAGTATAGATGAGGCTGGTGACAATGCCAGTAGTTATGCTGGTATTTGGTCCTACACAAATGTATTTGGCCTAGTATTTTTGCCTGATGACGGTATTACATAGACAGAAAATGATAGATAATATATCCTGTGGAGTGTGTGAATGTGTGTCGCAGATATCACGGTAATCAATTCAATAGTTGTCAAGACATTTAGCTCTAAACCACAAATCTGTGAACCTGCTTAGGGGACAAGTGACTAGGATTCATTGATTTGGAACCCTGCATATGTGTGCGAAAATTAGTGCCCATTAATCAAGTCGATGCCAAGTTATTTTACTGAATAAGTAAAAACGTTTGCCCGATGATAGCACGAGAGGAAAAGTCACACAATTGCCACAGTCACACAGTTGCTGAGGTATTTCCATCTTGACTAAAGTGGTGGACTAACCGGCCGATCGACAGAAAGACCAGCTGACATTAGCCTAAAGCCGCACCACTAGTGTACTTACTATATAACAATTAGATGGTTTCCTTCAGTCAATAGCTGGGTCTCCACTCTGACGTAATCTCCTCTATATCCTCAGTGAATCCTTTAGTGTTTCATGACCAAATGCAAAGCCCCAACCTGACCCACGAGACCATTAATCAGCACAGTACACTGTGTTCCTGGGCCCCTTAGATTGTATTAGATTATCTTTTTGAAACTTTGTGTGGTTGTATGTGAACCGGATAAGAGAGATGGATGAATAGTGGAGAGTAGGCCAATGTGATGCTGTGGAAGAAGACTGTATTAGTGGCAGTGGATTATAATAGAGGGTCCTCAAATACTCAATCTCTCTCCAAGAAGGACCACTTTGCCCCCAAGAACTAACTGTACTAAAAGGTTGTGTTTGTTTGTTTGTTTGTTTGTTTATGTGTGCTGCCTCTGATTCAATCGCTTACCATTCGTCAAACGTAGTTGCTGACTTCAGCGCGTTTTGTGTTGCATTTCTCCTCGAGTCTTCAGCAGGCAATAAACATCTGAAGTTGGGAGTGTTTTCCAAAATGTAGCCTTCCCAGTGCGGTGTGTGACTCTTTCCTGTACATTATCAGCACTTCCTGTCATTAGCAGGAAGTCGGGATGTGATTGAAATAGATGGACACTGGAGTGCTATTGACATAGACAGAGACAGTAAGGTCATTATTGCTTTGCCCAGAGGAGAAAGACCTCTCCTAGGTCTCTTAAGTGCTTCTCCTTCTACTTTACCATCATCTGAATCCTCTTGTCCCTGCTGGCTGTCTGGAAGACAGGCTCCATCAAAATGAGAGTGGTATTGAGATGTGTCAAAGCCACGGCAGGAGATGCCTGTCATGGTTAGAGAGTTCTGATAGGTCGGTGTCATGAAGAATCACATTCACTGTCCTTGTTTAGTATAAGGGGATGTGAGCAGTTTATCTTTAGTAAACATAATCTGCCTTGATTCCTTCGTCCAAGACTGCAAGGTAGGCCGACATTTAGTTTCAAAAAGTTTTGAGGCTCTTATCCCTCCTTCATCTTAGCAGGGGCATTAGCACCAGTGCTTGATGCATGCTTCTGGAGTTTCATGACTTGAACATTGCCATACGGACGCAGTGTTTGAACCCACAGTCGTCATGCTTGACTGTGTTTGCGCTTGCAGGCTAGCTGTGTGCTCACATACCATAATTAGCGTAATGAGTTATTTATAGCCAGCTGTGGAATTAGCTGTAGTATTGCCAGGCAGCCTCAGGGCTGATTAAGCCACTTGCCAATCAATTATTTATGGCTTCCTGGAGAAGAGTAGCTTGTCCTCTTTTGTATGCAGCTCCATGGCAACACAACAGGAAGCAGAAAGCCTGTGGAGAGGAAGTAGACCCTGTGATAGAATCCGCTGTGCCGTCCCCGTCTGCACCATCTCCCGCTCTCACTCACATTCACACCCAGTGCTCTAATCTAAACCATGCTTTTATTAGGAGCCCTCTATGAACTCCATAAACCCAATACAAGGTGTTAATGTTCAGTATTTGAGGGAAAATAAATAAACTGGAAGAATGAAATTAGATTATTCCCTGTTGGCGAGATGGAAGAACTAACTGAACACGGCATAGAAAGTCTGCTTTTTGTCCAGTCACTGTGAGATCAGGTAAACTACCTTTGGGTGATAACTAACACAGTTAATGAGGTTCTCAGGGTCACAGGAACTTCTATTTCACACTCTCTAATTGTTTTGGGAGTGAAAAGTCCCATGAGGTAGTGTATTCCAAGCGTTTGTGGTCATGAGAAGAGAGTTTTCTGTGTTATTCTGGAGAACTATATGGCTTCAACAACAGAATATCTGCCATTTCAAAATTGTTAATCGATGTGAAACTATTTCCTGTCATGTTATGGTTGCCACATCCTCCCCATGAGTAAGGGTGAATCACTGGCTTGTCAAACTGGCAGCCAAAAGCAGCCGGGTTTTCTTTTTTTTTTTTTGGTTAGCACAGGCTGCAATGAGAAATGTCCCTTCTGAAATGACATCCTGCTAAAGTCTTTAAAAAAAATCATTGCTTTTACCTGTTCTTACCATTATTGGTATCCTCACTCTTCTCTTTTTGTATGTTCCTCTGCATGTCTCTCCCTTTCCTTACTACCACATGAACATTCACAACCGCAGATCAAGGCAGAAACATCAACAGTCAGTAAAATAACAGTACTTAACAGTCTAATCAAAGTGAATGCAGCCTGTGCTTTTTACCTCATAAAGTAATCTGATGAAGTCTAGCCTCTGCATGTCAGCGAGGGCAGAGCGGCTCTTTTGAGGCAAATTTCAATCAGTCTGTCTCACTCCTACACAGCTAGTTGGCTTCTGGCTGTGTGGGAGGCCCACAGGACATTGCCACGGGCTGTATCTTCACAGATCCGCCACCCAAATTAAATCTAAAATCTTCTGCAGTTGTTTCTTATCCACTTTTGCCTTCCTGTATGAACCTTGTATGCAAACTAAATCTGTGCAAAGTTCCTCACACAGCAAACAGCAAAAACCACATGCACAAAATATTTTATTACGTTTATTATTATCAGCACAGGAGAGCATTTCTTTACCTGCTGTACAAAAGACTGTAGAGCGTGTAAAGGGGTCAAAACCAACAACAGGATATGGATTAGTGGTACAGTACTAAAAAGATGCAACTGGTTAGTCATTTGACAGAAGATTATAGACAGATTATGTGCAGGACTATTTCTATCTCAAGGAGAAACTGAAACACTAGCTAATCAGCTGCTCCTGTAGCTTCATATTTATTGTGTGCATATTTAAAGCATGTATAAAATGTTGAACTATTCTTTTAAATAAAAAACATATATTTCATATGAAATGGGATGAACAAAGATGACCCGAAGGCCTGATTCCTCCTGTCATTCAACGGAAGTAAACTTATAGTTTGCAATGTGAAACACATTGTCATCGCATACTCCCATGTGTATTTTTTCTCACTCCCTGACTCCTTTTCTCACTTTCTTTCTCACATTTTTCCTCACTAAGCAGTATTCTTTGACACAGTTGCTCTGTGAGGACATCTATTTGCCCAAGGACTCATCAATCCCAGCATGCCTGGCTGGTTGCCCAGCTCTTTTTCCTAACTGCTGTCTACTCATTTGCTGACCAGTCATCACTTTCTCATTTACAGCGTTTAGGGAGAGGAGCTGATATACAGATGAACGTGTACTTCCCATGCGATGACACAGACATCCATTAATAAATTGAAACACATCGATATTGTTTGTATCGAAACTCAATCACAATGTATTTATTTTTTTAAATACCTTTTAAATGCAACCCACATACAAATCTTGATGCAAGTTCAGGATAAAATAATGAGCACTCAATAAAAAAAAAGCACTGTGTCTATATACCTGGAAAACAGATGAGAAAGCGCTTTATCTCTAAGGACAAATGAATGAATAATGTTTACCAGTATAGGTAGCCAACTACCTACTGCACCAAGTGGTTTGAAATTGCAGTTTGTAAACCAGTATTCAAGATGAAGAAATTGACTTCTGTACGTCAGTCAATGTTATTTTCAAGAACACAATTTACAGTGTTTTTCTTGTATTGACTGTGACTGTTCAATGTCTACCTTTTTGTGAGAAATATTGTAAAATATGGGATGTTTTTAAATGTAATCCTGGCATATGCTCATATGGAGCCAACTGTTGCTCAGGCACTTGTCCCATTGCTCCCCTTGAGCCAACATAACCAACGTACAGTAGGCCTGCACCTGTTAGTCTTATAGATGTGTGTCATGGGGCTCTGCAGCTGCTCTGTTTACATTTTGTATTTTTTGTATTGAGGACCTTGCCAGTCCTGATTGCTCTTGTCTGTCTTGTTATTTGTATTTCTTCCCGCATTCTCCCGCCTTTCTCTACAGTCTTATTGTTTTGTAGCGGTGTATTTGACAATGTAGTTTTGTTCTTGTTTAATTTAAAAGAAATGTGTGACAAAGTTTTATATTTGCATGATCTCATTTCTGTGACTAAGTAGTCGCTAAAGTATTAACTTCTATTTAAGTGGATTGACTTTCTTGTTTATTAGATGTTTAATAGCGTATATTTGCAAGCATTTTATTTGTATTGCATTTACTTTTTTCCCCAACGACACATAAGCGTCTCGCAGAGCTCCACAGGCCATTTCTAGCAATTTAGCATCCGTTAATTACAGATCAATAACCACCAGAACAGCTTTAAAAGAGGCCTGCAAGCACACACACACACACACACACATATAAGCACACATTTCCCTGCTTATTTTATCCAATTAAATCCATCATAAAGATTCCAAGGCAAGTGTATAATAGGAACACAGTATATCGGCACAGTCATTATCCGAGCCAAGTTGGCCTGGTTCTCATTACCTGGAGAGCATGCAGGAGCTACTAGCCTCTCTCTCTCTCTCTCTCTCTCTCTCTCTCTCTCTCTCTCTCTCTCTCTCTCTCTCTCTCATACACACACACATACATGGACACACACAAAAGTACTTATGGCTTCTCACTAATTTGAGACTTGGTTAAAAATGTGGAAAATGGCCGATGTCAGCACGGCGGCTTGTAAAAGGTCCTCTGAATTCCTGCATCAGCAGCTGATAGGCATGTACACAGAGAGGAAGGGGGCAGTCACAAAAAATGTATTCCATATTATCCGTACTGTTTAGGCTATTTCAGAAGCCACAGTATGATTATATTTGTGTGTGTGCTTTTTTCTCTCCTGCCCTGAGGCACTGTGAATCTATTGGCTTCTGTTGATACAGATTTCTTTTTAGCCCTACATTAGATGGTCATGCACACACACACACACACACAAATATCTATTAACCCTGACTTGTTGACCATAAGGGTTTGTTTAACCTGAACAACCCACCCGCTGCAGACATGTGTTTATACATGCAAAGGCACACTCCGATACAAAACACAGACAGATACTACCACTCACATGTAATGTATGTAAATGTGCAACGGCCAAGACAACACACAGCACACAGCACACACACACACATCTTGTAATGCATTTGAGGTGGAAAGTGAGTGGCCCTGTTCATCGCCTTGGAAACGGCAGGCTGGCCTTTGGAGGTAGTAGCTCTGCAGGGTAATGATGTTATCACAGGACCAGGGTCAGTTTAGGACATACCCCTACAGACCTACTGTACACACACCCAAACACACATATTCATGCTGTCTGTTAATCGGCATTCTCTATGGACGGAAAAAAGGTTTCAGTCAGAAAATTTGAATTTTCCCATAAAAAATGTGTGACAGTGGGCTGCAGCCTGAATTCTTACTGCAGTATCAGCAGTATGCTGCAACTGACAGGATGTAGATGGATCTCACAAATCTATAAAGGAATATTCAAAGTGCTTCTTCTGTTAGTTCCCCTGAAAAGCCCTTATTTAAACTCGCACACACATTAAAACATTAAGCACATTAAAATGTCTTTATTCAATGAAGCAAATCCTCTCATGGATTTCACAAAAAATGTATAGTATATTTGAAAAAATATAAAATATTTGTATGTAAATTGCATTCATTGACAAAGCAACTTATTTATTAAGTTTTTGTTCTTTTCATAGCAGATTGTTAATTCTCCACCCACACTTTTTAGAAACATGAAACTTCGAAAATGATGTCCTCCATGGAGTGGTTGTTATGTTAATCAATTAGGTGATTAATTTAAATTCAATCTGCAACAATGTTGATAATTGATTAATTGTTCAGGCCATCTTCAAGTAAAATGCCAGAAAAGCACAGGATATAGCTTCTGAAATGTGCTGGTTTTCTTAATCTTCTGAATGAACTGAATTATTTACTTATTTTTAAGTTTTGGACTATTGGTCGGACAAATCGAGCAATATGTCAGCTTGGGGTCTCGCTATTTTCTTTTTTTAATAGACCAAATAGTTTATCAGCTCAAAAAGATAAAAAAAAATAAAACATCAGATCAGGAGATGGAGTTGTCATTTTTGCATCTATTGCACTCTTGATTTACAACACGTGTTGTCTTTCGAGGTCGGTATTATATCTGTAGTGTCTCCGATTCCTGCTGCAAGGAAACGTTTCAAAAATGTGTTCAGACGATGAGTTAAATACACACACGCTCAGACAGGCATTATTATACGCATTCATTTCACAGCTCAGGTCGAAAAAGATGATTGTTTATTTCACATCTTTGGATGTCTTTTTGTCAGTCTGTCAACCTGAGAAATAAAGACGGTTGAAGTGGAAGAAACGTGTCTATTTTCTGTCTTCCGCATAATTACCCCTGTTACACCTCCACCTCCACACTGAGTGCCCATTGGCCTCTCCTTCACCCAGCTGCACCCGCTCCTCGCCACTTCTCAACTCACCATCGGGGTCAGTTCACATTCGATTTACTCAATACAGAATACAAAACGAAACTTGTGTTTATTTTGCTGGTCACAGGGGCATTTATTTGACATTATAGTGCCACAAACTGATCCCCATTCGAGTCCTCATCCCTGCAATTTCGCATTCCTTCAACCCTTTTTCTCCTGATCAACATTTCTTCAGTCACAATGGCTGAGTTACACTAACCGAGACACTTCTCTCTCTCGCTCTCGCTCACCACTCATTTTCTCTTTCTTCCTCTCTCTCTCCCTCCCCCCTTGTTAGTGGCATTCTCCTCATTATTGTACAAAGTGTCCATCCCTTTTACACCGGAGCTAGGTGAATGGTTATTGCTCAGAAAATGGCATCTACTATACCGTGCACAGATTTCTTTTCAAGGAATGGTGATGTTTATATATGAGAAAACACATAATGACGATCAATAAAGAAAGTAATTTGTTATTGAGTATCTGCTGTTTTAGAGTCATGAGCCAATAGATGTTTTAATTAGCCCCTTTAGCAGCTTGGCTTTTATGGATGGCAATTTCGGCGTTAACATGTTAACATGGTCACTGTGGACATGTTAACGTGCTGAACTGTTTTTTTAGCGACGCGTTGTGCCTCACATTGCAGCTAGCATGGCTGTGGACTCTTATGGTTGTCTGGTTTTAATGAATGGTACTCTTATATGAGAACAGACAGGGACTTCTTTTTACTTTGCCTTCCTTTCATCATAACATCAATCAATAATTATGTGATCTCCATTTGGCACTTGTGTCTACCACAAGTTAAAAGTACCACAGTCCTGATTTTTGGCTCGATCCAAGTGTCTTAATATTGAGGATCAACCAATTTTTGTGCTCTGATCCAGTGTATATACATTTCAACATTATGGCTTTCTATAATGTTCTGGATATTTGTGGATAGTGGATTGTTAGTGTGGAACTTGTGGCCACAAACACTGTTCTGTTGCTGCTCCTTCTTATTACACATGTTGACAGTTATTCATATCTTGAATGTCTTCTGTGTGTGTGTGTGTGTGTGTGTGTGTGTGTGTGTGTGTGTGTGTGTGTGTGTGTGTGTGTGTGTTTGTGTGTGTGTGTGTGTGTGTGTGTGTGTGTGTGTGCGTGCGTGCGTGTGTGTGTGTGCGTGTACCAGCATGTGTGTACATAGTTGTGTGTTGGAATGATAATGTTAATGAGCCATGGGCATGTGTCTCTTAGTTATTTATAAAGTGTTTTGTGCTCAAGGGTAGGCACAACATCCCCTCAACCCCTCCACCCCCCCTCCGCCCTCCCCCTCCACCTTCCCCTATCCTGTTACGTTCGTGTCCCAATGAGGACACAGCAGCGCTCCTGTTGCTTTCCAGGGTTGTTCTACGTCTGTCAAAAAACCTGCATTCAGACTTCTAAACACGTGAATATGGAGATAACTACAGTGTGCGTGTGTGTGTGTGTGTTTGCGTGTCAGCTAGTCTGTGAGAGTGTGAAGTTGTGAGTGAGTGACGCTACCTTTGATTCTATCACAGGGGTCACATCCTCTCTACAGGCACACTGCTTCCTGTTGTGTTGCCATGGCGACACTGCATACAATAAAAGGACAAGCTCCTCTCTCCTCCTTGAAGCCATAAGCTGTGTTTGCCTTACACGTCACCACATGGAAACAAACACACTGAGACAAATGCACACACACACATACTCAGGAGTAGCGATCATGCACACATTTGCTCTGCAGCACATATTACATTATTGCAACAGAAGAGACTCGTCTAGTTACGAGTTTGTATGATCACTTAAGCCGTGTCGGCATGCCAGCCGTGTTAACTTACTAGAAAATAGGTCACTATATTGAGATAGTCACCAATCACATCACTGTGGATTACCAGATGCAGCCACAGCATATCGGGACATTAGATATTGAAAATTAACCGGGGGGATTTATAACAATAAAATAGTTTCTCATGATGTGTCTTACGTGACCAGATCAGAAGCTGCAGTGTTTCACGCACTAGGGTGCAATAGTGTTCGACACAAAAATGCTGTCGTGGCTTTTGGTCTTTTTGAAGACCGAAAACTTGTGAGCAAGAATTCACAGGCAATCTGTTTCGCTCATTTTCACGAAACTTTCACTCTGTGTCAATGAACGTGAAAGATTGCAAGGAGAAGATCAAATATTCTCACACAGAATAATGAATTAATTGTTGTTCTGCTAATCATAATCATTCCAGAATGTCAGCACACACAGACAAGCACTGAAAGCCCTTTATAATCTTCAAATATTACAGATTTGCTCCAGCGGTGCTTATCGGCATCCAGCAGTGCAAGATTTTGGTTCTAATAGATGTATTCAACTCATACTCATATACTATAGTATTTATATTGTACTCCATTGCCATTTTATCAAATCCATGTGTGTTGGGCGAGCTGGCCGCTGTATTGAGATGGCTGTGCAGGGAGCAGTTAAGCTCCGGGATATAAAGCTGTCTCTTACAACTGAAATGAAATGACCTGTAGGGGTAAGCAGCAGTGTGTCTGTGTGTTTCAGTGCGCATGTTCAACTGAGTGGATATCTGCAGGGGGCTGCATAAGTATGCTCATTTCCAACATGAGAACAGCTGTCATTTACCATGAATACGTTTAAATATAGGTTTAGATTTAAATTAAAATATTTCCATCCCTGATGCCCCGTCGCGTCTACCCACAAGTCAGCTGGTGTTTCATCTGAGGAGGAATCGACCCAAGGGTGATTCTGCCGCCGCCGGTGGGTTATTCTGCCTGTGATGACTCATCAATCACTGTCAGTAGTTAAACATCCAATCAGAGGGACCTTGCCAGTGTCACATCCAATCCGATTGATGGGAGATTTTTCATCTTCCTGTTTAATCAGACTGAAGATGTCAAATATCTCTCCAAACAAAATATTTCATCTGTTCAGGGCCAAATAAAGACTTTACCACCTATGGAATAGTTTGTCTTTGAAAGGTTCATTTAGAACAGCTGATGGATATTTTCAAACACATTGATGGTTCTCATACCGCACACAAATTACAGATCCAGACTCTGCTGGAGAGGGTCTGACATAGGAAACAATAGTAGTAGTAGTAGTAGGAGGAGGAGGAGGAGGAGTAGTATTAGTAGGAGGAGGAGGAGGAGTAGTAATAGTCGGAGTAGCAATAGTAGGAGTAGTATGTAGCAAATCAGATGCTCTGCTGTTAACGCACACTCACACATATATTCAACATAAATGTTCAAGTAAAAATGACAAACATTTTCTCAGACCCTCAAATGTAAGGATTTGCTGACAGTAAATTGAATATCTTTGGGTTTTAAGCTGTTTGTTGGCCAAAACAAGCAAATTGAGGACATTATTTTGGACTCTGAGACATCATGAATGACATTTTATAGACAAAAATTTTTATTGATAAATCAAGAAATAAATCAGCAGAGTAATATATAATACAAATAATGGTTATTTGCAGCTCTTCATGTAAATAAATGCAATCATTTAAAATACCACATGATGACTACAGTTTTAATGAGGTAGATGTGCAGAGTGTCTGCTCCGCAGTAATTCACTGATGGAAACTGAAGATCTCTGAGTCAAGGCCAGCAATGATTAAAACGTAGATGCTCCAAGAACTCAAATAAGCTTTCAAAATGACAATAGATGGTGTATAATGCATGTTGGTTTCGGCATTCCTGTACTATGCAACAGTGCTATGTTGTGAGTGTTGTCAGTTAAAGTACTAATGAATTGCATCACAAGAGGTCCATTGGGGTATAGCCACACAATGTGTCATTCAAGACTTGGGAAATGGATTTACAGAAAGCATTTCTCTGACATGACACTGGCTTTGCAATCTGAGGGTGTTAAATGGAAGTGTGATTTCACGGCCTTGCATTATCAGTGCCACAGCAGAAATTTCACAGGGCTTTTTTTTTGTTCTTCCATGGAAAAATAAAATGGTTGATGTACACGGTACACGAAAAAAACAAGAAGGCTTTGCATACTGTTAGATTCTAAGTATAGTGTTGCTGCTAGTGCTGTTCCATATTTATGCTGTTTGTTGACCTTTTCTTGAATTTAAGAGTGTCCTATATGCACAGAGAATCACATATGGCCTTTAAGCCCTCGCACATGGTCGAATGGCAGAAAGCAAGGAACACTTAATAATAGTCATACTGTGGCACACCGGTTTATATGGCGCAGTCTGCAATCTGAGGACTGCTATGTTACTGGTTATTATTTCTGTTTTGATTGCAATTACATAGAAAAGTGGAGCTGTAGGAGTTGGGAATCAGACATTTCTCTGGCTGTGTCAGACATTAATACTTAAGTTGCCAATTCTACCAACTACACTGCATTTTTGTAAAGATTTCAACCTATTAATTAGAATAAACAGTAGCTGTTTAGTGCACCTTATAATATATGTGGACAGTTCAGGTGCCTGCATGGCTGATATCAATTGTCTATGTGCTGATGAACTTATCAGCAATCTATTATCAAGTTTGGGCAAACAATGTAGCACAATGTATTTGACTTGAGTTTATTAAGCCTGAAGCACATTGAGGCCGAGGTTACATGCAGATGAGTACATGATGTCTCCCAGGTCCACACAGACAACATGCACAGAGGAAAGTATTTGTACACAAATCTGCTAAATTCTTATACACAAAATAACACATGAGGCACATCATACATTTGCTTTTTATGTTGGGACAAAACATTAATGTGTAGAATCTTTTAGTTTGTCAGTTACGAGCCTGAGATGTCACAGTCCTCCTCCATAGCTTTCTCTGTGAGGTTGCTTTTTATCCACTGAGCCGTGAATGTATCCGCTTGTTCTCCCAATCTCGTTCTTATTTTCCCTGATAGTCACACTCACTCTGTACCAACACCTATTTCTCTCAGACTGACTCACGATTCATATGCTCACATGGTATTATGCCGCGAGTGCATGATCGATTTTATGGCAGATTTGTGCCTACACACCCACAGCCCGTAGCTTTGCTATGTAATCACACAAAGTATGTTGGAAATCCTTTTTACTCTCACACCTAAAGGTTCATCTGCTCTCGCCCCACTCACCGATGACATTACCTCTAGTTTTGTGCACCGGCAGAAATCAATCGGCAGCCACTTAGAAGTGAGGGGGCTCTAATTAAATAAATGGAGTGCATCATTGCAGGAGTTGAGGAACGATGAAGAGTGCAGAGGGCAGTACAATCTGTCTTTTTGGGAGCCCACCCTCGGTGCAGCCATGAGTCAATCGGCCTCTGAAACGCCCTCTGATACACACACGCTTTCTTCCTCACAGTCCATCAGGTGTGTGACTAAGCATGCCATTGTCAGTGTGACTGAGGGTGAGCCTCACTAGTTCACTAGTCCCCCCACCCACTGTCCCTCCTACACACATACACACACACACACACACACACACACACACACACACACACACACAGAGCCATCCCTGTTTCCCATCTGTCACCCTCTACTCAGCAGACAGCAGTGTCGCCTGTCAAAAGTGCCGGTCATTGATTGCTACTGTAAGGTGGGATGGGCCCTGTGGTATTGAATTTCGAATGACTGCAGTGAATTGTGGGGCTGGTGTGGGCAGTGACAGCTGTTTGGGTACAGTGCTCCCTTTGTAGGGGCCAGCTGACTCAAAGCTCTCATCATGGACAGTTAATACTTAGCTGGTGGATCACAGGCTGATTCATCCCAGCCAAATTAAAGCTAAGTTATGAACAGTAAATTGGTTAAATTGAATGCTGCCTTAAAGAGTTACTACTGCAATTCCCAGTCTGGGGACCCACAAGAGACGGATTGAAAAAATAATTGTCAGAAATGAGGCAGCAGTATGGGTAAAGCTCTAAAAATACTGGATACAGTTTTTATGATGCTGTAAATAACCACTTCATACAAACTATGCAAACTGAGTATCAGAAGCTGAACAATGAGATTTGCTATAACTGATTTTGGCCACTGATTTATTTATTTTTTTCAGGGGGTAGGGGGGGAGTAGCTTAAAAAACAAAACATGTTTGTTTTTGTTTTTGGCCATCTGGAATTTTTTCATTCTCTTTTTAGCTCTGTTGTTGGTCTCTACCAACTCCTGAGGAAAATATCTGGCTCTATAGCTGCTAAATGCTCCACTGAGTTCATCGGCTGGTCGATAACTGTGTGTGTCTGCTGCTTGGTCCTGTGTAGTAGTAGTGTACAGTGGGTTTTCAGAGCTTCTTGGCTGAAAACAGCTGCCTGTTGCGCCAGAAAACGTAAAAAAACAAATCAGTAGCAGGCCCGGACAGCTAAACAATGAACTGAGACTCACCATAAATAATCCCCTGTAAGTTTATCACAACAAGCAACTCCTTTCACATTGTCATTTGCTACATTATAATAAAAAATATCGATTATAGACACTTTAATGTCGCCCAATTTATATTTTACTGCACAAATATAATGATGTTATGATGTTTTATTACATGAACATCAGATCGTGAATTAATAAAGACAGCGGCACTTCTACTTAATTCTGCGCCTCCCCTGTCTTAATTGCAGTGTTCCCTCATAAATGTAACCTTGGCCAGCTTGTTTGTTGGAGTGCTAATATGGATTTATCTGAGTGCCACCATGTTTGTTTTCAATGCAGCCGTGTCCGGGTGAGCATCATGTTCCGTGTTTTCTGAGAAAGGTTCGTTGGCCGACAACAGGAGAAGGAGGAGGTTGAGGAAAAGGAGGCTAAGGCCGAAGTAAGTCTCCATGTCCCTCACATCCTCAGGTTACTCACCAGCCTCATTCATTATTGCTGGCCCTCATCCATTATAGATGAGCAGGTACAATGCCACATGGCTCCAGAACCGACGCTCCCGATGCTCTCTCCTTCCACCACTAACGCCACTGCCATCGCCGCCCTGCCAGAAACCTCCACCACCCTGGAGCTTCTTTATCATCGCTCTGGGCTGTGACCTACATAAGCGGGGAGCAGGGACGACATCGCGGAGAGATGGAGGAGAGACGCGATGGTGAGACAGAAAACAAGAGGAAGGAAGTGGAGGATTGAAATGACGCAGAGCAGTAATTCAACAGGAGGGTGATAAGACATACAAAAGGAGGAATGTATGCAGCGATTAAAACCACTTCTAAAACAAGCCCTCACATTTATTTACTGGCTTGGTGTTCCTATCAGTTGATCGTTTCCATTTCACATCAGCACACCACAGTTTGTACCTTGACCAAAGAGTCTATCCATAATGATAGCAATTAGCGTCTACTAAAACTGGCTCTGTGTCAGCTTACAGCACATCGGACATTAAGTTCCGCATGATAACATTAATGATGACTTGCAGCCTCACACCAGAGTCTCCTCTCTGTCCTTTTTTCCCTTTTATAGCAAAGAGTTCCTCGATGGTACTGCTCTGGGGAATGTATTTAGTCACTGCTCCCCTGGATTTGACAGTCAGGAGGCATTTGTTTGACATTGGGAAGTAAACTGGGAAGAACCCATGTTTCATTCCAGCCTGGAGCACATCAACTGTCTTGGCTAATGTTTGCCAACCAGACCTTGAAAACAGCTAGACGTGCAGTACTAAAGGAGAGTTAAAATACTGTAACACATTCAGCAGAATGTTTCTCACATAAAATGGCAAAAGTCTGATATTGTAGTCATACCATCAAAGAGAAATAATACTGGCATGTTAAGTGACTTAACTATATTTAACACTGAGTCTCACATTCACAAAACCTTCTTTAAGTATTCTTTTTTTTTACTATATTGAATTTAGCCAGGCTATTGTATGTATAGCTTTTAGTTTGTGGAGAAATATATGAGGCCAGACTGCCACAAAAATCTTATTATGCAGCAATATCCCATAACTTCTCACTGTCAGGTTGTATCTCTACAACTGCAGTCAGTGCTCATTAACAGCCATGTGTCCTGCCAAGGTGTCCTTGAGAAAGATCCTGTAAGTCTCTGAGTACAAGCTTGTCAGATAGATGCCTGAAATATTCATGTAATATATCCCATCCTAGTTCTGGCTCTCTGTGACAACTCTGCCCACTCTTCCCACTTTAGTTTAGGGCGAGGGTAACTCCAGCATTAGCTCAGAGTTGCCATTACTTATTTGGACTCTGTTCTCATGGAGGGACTGACTCTTCTGAGAGTCTTTGTAACTGGGCTGTTGGCGCTGAAAGTAGGGTAGCCCTTATTAACTAGGCTATGAGTAGACTACTCCAACTAGGCTTCGTGTCACTCAAGTGAGGCTAAAGTCTATTTGCCAAAAAGTGAATTTCACCATTGACTTGTGACATGTAGACACTTAAAGGAATAGTTCATCGTTTTGGGATATATGATTTGTAAGTCAGATAAGGATTATTATTACCACTCTCATGTCTGTACAGTATATGTAGCAGGTTAACGTAAGGACTCGAAACCTAGAAAGCTGATCCTGGTCCTTCCAAAAATGACAAAATCTGCCTGCCATCATCTTAAAGCTCACTATTTAACACCTCCTATCTTGTTTGTTTTATATGCACATTGATTGTTTTACAGATTAAACAAATGAGATATTGCATGCTGATTAGTGAACTTTTGGGGTGCTGCTTGGCGGATTTTGTGGACATAGGACAGAGCCAGGCCAAACTTACATCACATTACATCCAAAACATCATAATTCATTCATGGTTTTGACTGGTACAAAGAGTCTTTTCAAGAGTTTATCAGAAAGAAGAGTTGATGGAAAATCATCTTCAGCCCTTCAAAATGTCACACCTTTTATTAATGTTATTTTCACCCATTTTTTTTTCTTTGACACTGAATGTGTGAGTGGACCAGTCATCTGCCACAGCAGTATTACTCAGTTCAGCTCACAGGACACTTTCCCGAGCCCGAGAAACAAAGGCCAGTCTGTTTCTATGGTTTCTCACATACTGGAGATCTGAGTGGAATTTTGCATAGACAAGTCTAATGGATAGGCTGCACCAGCCGACATCTAACAAATACCAAGGAGAGGTTTGTTGATGGAGAGAGCAACTGAAATGCTCCTTGTCTGAATATGAGCCATTCCACAGATGCAATTTTTAATTGTTACTTGTGTCTTTGTGTCGCTCATCAGTGAAATGAGGCGAAGTCTTTATGTCACAGGTGGAAAAAGTCTTCCGAGAACAAGCTTGGATGCTTCCTCCCCAAACAGAACACACACGCACACACACACACACACACACACACACACACACACATACACACAAACTCTGGCCCTCCCATAGGTCAAAACAGGAAGCCCACCAAAAGAGCTTTGACAAACATGCCGTCCGTTCTCCAGGCTCCTGATGCATCACACATTTCTACAAACACAGCATTGGAAACCTCCTGCCTTGCCCTTGACATAACACACACTAACAGAGAGGAAAGTTTCCATTAACCCCAAGACAGCAGCTGAAGGTTGTGACTTTAGAGAGGGAAGACTGAAGGACAAGAGGGGAGGAGGAAATATTTCTGAGTACAATTAATCAAACAGAACGTGCGTGAAGTAAATTGTGCAGTCTGGCAAGTAAACATTTCTGTAAAGGATGGATGAAAGGAAAACTTTCACCAAGCAGTCAATCGAAAAGGTTATCTGTGCCTAAATAAATCCTAGAAAGTTTGTAATCAACAAACAGCAGATGGAAAATGGTTAAGGACCAAGTGCTTTTTCAAATGACTGCTCGGCATCACACGTGTTATGACTCAGAGGAGTTGAACCACAGCCTTGTTGAACCTTGTCAGTGTGTTCTGTAATTTAATTGGAGGGCACGTTGTGTTCTTTTTAAACCAAAGTAGACCAAACTGACTTCCTGAATTGCAGTGAACCAGGTCAGCACCAGTCAGATTGTTCTGCTCCCTTTGAGTGGGCCTTTTGAAGAAGAGTAATCCTCGCCCAAACCACAAAGCTGAAGCCATTAAATTATTAGTCATGCAGCTGATGATGCTCCAAGAGATGGATACAGTTGGTTGTAACCTTGAACATTTTTGTTAGGGTGGATAAATTTCTTTAAACTGTTCTCTGTCATCTTGACAGCCATAGTAGTTGGTAATTTGTCATTTTAACCCGCAAAGTAAACAGAGTTGTTTTGTTCTTTCTGTCTAACAAAAGTTCCCTCTCTGTGGTCTCTCAATCAGGAACAGAGAATCTAAGTCAGAACTGGCTCTGAGCGGCATTTCTGTCGCAGCAATGTCGCAAAGCAAAGTTTTCCCCAGACAGGCCCAACGTAATTGGAACAGTGGATTGGGGGGTGGACCCGCACACACACACACACACACACACACACACACACACACAGAGAGAGAGATACAGGTCATTACATTTACCACTAAGCATCTCCATAAGCCCAAGCAGGCATATCTGACATATCCATCTGCTATGGTAGGATCATACTGGATCTGCCTCTCTCTCTTTCTCTCTCTCTCTCTCTCTCTAAATCGGGGTAAGGGGTGTGCCAGTGGTAATGATGATGGGGACATGACATGTAACTAAGCAGGGCTATGATTTTACCCTCATTTATGTCTCTTCTGGAGGAACATGCCATATTGGTTTTGCGCAATAAAATGAAAAAGACAGTTGAAGTTCTTGAAATCCTTTAATCCCATAAGTATTTTTATGGACTGTGCTTGGTGTTGCCCACATATTAAATATCCTCCCTATTTTTTCTGCCTTTGTCTTTGAGTGCATCAGTTCAATTACATGTTTTGTCTAAAAGCTTTAAAAATGCTTGTTTCACACTTGTGTTATGCTAAGTATTGTTGGATTTTTTTTTTAATATATATATATATATATATATATATATATACTAGAGCCAATACAATTGCTGTTTTTTGTCTTATTCCATTCACATCCCATTCTGCCTCTCTTTGAAACCATTCACCTCTCTGTCACACATATGCTGTTTTCTTCCCTATGGTAGGAAGGTCAAGGCCATTACCTACTGCAGGGCAAGGTGTGTGTTTGTGTGTGTATTATGAGTGTGTACTCACATGTGCTCTTCTTTTGCACCAAGAATCGTAGGCCTTCGTCTGCAACCCTCCCTTCCTCTCTTCCTCGCCCTGCCTTCTCTCCCTCCCAGGGGAAAAGCCCCCATGCGAAAGGGAAGAAATGGGGTGTAAAGGGCACTGAGTTCCCATTGGATCTACTCCTCTATGCCCCGTCTGTGCCCAGTCCATGCCACTCTGCTTTGGACACTGCAAAAGCTCTGCCCCGGCTCGTGGGAGGAAGCACTACTAATGTGCCCCTTCTCTGGCTCTCTGCACATTCTGTGGGTTAAGCAAAAATCTGATGTGGTACTGTAATTAAGTTGCCATTAATTGTTTTGCCTGGTCCCCGGTGGCACTGCTCACACTTTGGGGGGAAGAGAGCAGCACATTTATAGGGCTGATGGGCACTACGCCTAACCGAACAACTTAACGGTGAAAACGATTCTTAATTACTGCCTGTCCAAAGTCACCTCTGGCAGAGAGCTAACTAGTCCCTTCCGTCTTGTTGCACCCGAGCACACACATTTCTTCTCTTTTATAAATTGTCCCTTCTATCAGTAAATCACGTCTAAACACCTTACACTGTTATGTTTTCTCATCAAGTGTACATTAGGTCGAGCCAGCTTATTTTTTGAGCCTGAAACGGACACAAAGCCAGTGTTTGACTTTGCAATATTTTTTGTCTGGTATATTTTATTTTCCAAGTTCATTTTTCGTTGGACTCTAATGACAGCGTTTTCCATGAGTCTAAATGCGAAATCTCAGGTGGTTTCTGTGCCTTGGCCGTAATTGAATCAAGACTATTTATATGCCCTACATTTTATGACATGTAAATGTTCACTGGCCTGAATGAAATACACTTTCCAGCTCCACCGCTAGCCAAGCTAAATGTAAATATAGCAGATATCGACGGAAAACAGGCCATGGAAAACATGTCCTAGAAGGCAGTGGCACTTCCCCCTCAACCCTGCTAACACCCTTCTACGGCTCCACTATGACTTCACACTCACACAAGTTTATATGGTGAAGACATACTATAACCATACACTCTTCCACTCACACACCCTTATATTGGGCTGGGTGGGTTGCCGTCCTGACAAAGTCTAACCTCAATGGGCACTTGAGGTGAATTATTGTTTGCGAGTGGAAACTTGGCCAGATAATCTCAATGCTGCTGGCTCAGGGCTGAGTAAGACCACTGTCTTTTTCCTGCACACACACACACACGCGCACGCACACACACTCTATGCACACACATTGCTTTTGTTTAACCATCTCTATTTCCAGTCCACACTTATTTGCTGACTCTTTTACAATAACTCCTTGTCCGTCCTGTCGGTGTTTTTGCTCCATCTTTCTCTTCCTTTTCTACAACTTCTGTTTCCCTTTTTTTCTGTTTCTCTCCGCTGCTGTTTTCCCAACAACTCTGGCCTTTATCCTACAGGCCATTCACCTCTCTGTGGCTGCCCTCGCCAGTGCCTGCAGTAAATTCCAGGGCTAGTTGGAAACACAAACATGCACAAGCCTAGGGCGAGCAGCTCAGTCACGATAGACCCCCTCCTTACCACCACTGCACCTTCCACCACCACCTCTCCCTCAGCTTTCCTTCACACAAGCGGCCTTTGTGTGTGCGACTGCTTCACAAGGTCTCACTTCAGAACTTCTCTTAGATGTTTACCTGCATCATAGGTGTAATTCATGTGTCTGTGCCTCCAGTTGCTTTGCCAGTCAGCAGAGTGTGTGAATGTTAATCATATAATTGATGATTCCTCCAGCAGACATAAACCAATGTTTGGACTCTTGAGGAGTTCAGGACAAATGTGATTACAGTAATTGTGGCAGACTAATGACGTGTTAGATAAGAATGGTTTGTTATTACAATGTGCAAGGCCCGTCCTTAATATAAACTTTGTCTGATTGATATAGCTACTGTCCTGTTGGAATAATAGTTCTAACAATAAGGCAATGAAGATGTACACATTCTCCAAACTAAGAAATACAAGCACAGAATTTGTTAACAACAGGACTTTTAATTAATTTGCAATTGGAAAATTCTCACACATCATCACCCCCTGATCAGAAGTCTTTCTCTAAAGTATGCACCACACTTTTTCCTCTTCCTCTTCATAAAAAGGAAGCCCCCCCCCCCCCCACCGCCTCCACATCCAACTCTTTACCAATGTGCTGAGCCAGTGGAAAATCCAACATAGGTTCAAGAAGCAAAGTGGTGTTGAAAGATCGGTTGACCAAACAAAGCAATATTCATACAAGCCTGTCCTTCCTGATAGGACCCAGTTGTGTAAGTCGAGTAATGAAACATCTTCACGTTCGCATTTTCCACTTGCCCTGGCTCAAGAGGCACATGATCTCCGAGAGCACCATAGGCATTTCCACCGCAGTCATATGTTTATTTAAAAATTGTTCAGGAAATAACTGATAATCTCTCTGTGGCTCATGATTTATCGTTTCCATTCACTTTGGCTTTTCCATTGTGCATAGTTACTTGTGCAAATGTCTTAATCAGTTCACAGCAGTGTGCTATCTAAAACTGTGATAAGACGCAGAGTCCGCAACTAAGTTCCTCTCTCACAGCAGACGCATTCACGCGATGCCAGTTGCTAGACACTCTTCGACTGAACCTGCAATTATTTGTCAAGACATCTTGTCTCTTAGTGTGTGGAGCTCTACCGCAGTAATTAAAGTTCTATGTTGGGATGAACCCGCACACACACACCACACACACAGAACACACACAGCACACACACAACCAAGGCTATCTTGTTTATTCTCCAATTACGCAACACTTTTGTCCACTTTTTGATTTCTGCATCATCTTTCTCTGTGAAACCATGTGTTCTCTTTCAACCTAAATGACTTAAGTGTTTCTGTTTTGAGTGCGTTTTAATAAATGCAAAAGTTACCCTGAAGGCAATATCGCCTTTTGGGTAGGTTTTGGTGTGCCTCATCATTAATGCATTCTCAAGACATCAGGAACAACACATTAGCATGCTAACAGACTAATGACACTTGACATTTACAGTAGTTCACAAGATGCTCCAGAGCATATGGCAAATTTCCACTGAGAAACTGAGTCAACAGCGAGACTTAGACAACAGATGTTGGGGAAATGATTGGTCTCTCCAACTTAAGATAAAAAAAGACTTGAAATAGGTTTTCATGCAATGCTTCATTTCCTGAGATTCCTGCTCCACCCTCTGTTGCAGATACATGTTCTTTTTTTTCTTCTTTTTTTCCCAGAAGTAGATAATTCACTGTCTCCATTAACAAGTCAAAAGACCAGACAGCCCACAGAATGGTGTGTGGATACAAACAGCTAAAAGGTCCTTTGTGTGGGGCTTCACCATCTTGATCACTTCTGCGGTTCCAAAGTGTTTAACTGGATTGAAGCGCAGATTAAGTGGTTTAAACTGAACAAACAGTCTCTGATGACACAAAGCAGAATACTGTCTATTATCTGTCATATTTAGATACAGAATACACATCAGCCGCTGACTAGAAGGAAAATGTTGTCAGGAGAAATCTATGAATTCTGCATGAAGAATGCTGTTTTTACTTTATACATGTACATTTTATGAACTCTTCTAAAAGCTTATCTCCTCTCTGTTTTGTGTGATTTATTTATGTTTTACATACTTACCGTTGTCTTTAAATATCATGCATTTTAATGAAATATTTTGACATTTTGGGAAATTATTTGCTTTCTGACGGACAGTTAAATGGAGAGATCGATGTCACTGTCGTATCTATAAATTAAACGGAAGGCTTCAGCTAGCAGCTGCTTAGCTTAACTTAGCACAAAGACTGGAAACGTGCTAGGACCTCTCTGGCTCACGAATTAACGCATTAAATCTTAATTAAAATTGTAAAAATGACAATTGGCCCTTTCATGTGTGGTTATGTGCCGGACTATTTCTTGGCTTGGAGCAGTTGACACACAACCGGCAACGCTTTTTTGTACAAATTCTACAAGGGAGATATAACTTGTTAATTAGTGATCTTTAGCCAGGTTTATTAGTTGTTTCAAGATCGAGCTAGGCTAGCTATATTAACATTCCTACCATTACATTCTTGTTAAGTGTGTCCCCTGGCTTCAGCAGTATCTGAACAAGTAAGAAGGAGGATCAACAGACTGATGGACAGCCAAAGATAAACAGAGAAAAATGGGCGACATCAGTGTCATCTTAGAGGGATGCAAAGCACTGCAAGGCCGCCAATCAGGAAGCCCCCAAAACCACTGACAGTGAACTGGAAAAATGGCGGACGTAAAAATAGGTCTTGTCTCTACTTCGGCACTTCAGGGGTTTGAAGGCCCATGGAGCAAAGTCTGTTCGCCAGTCCCAGTTCAGCTGAGGCCTGTTACTGTTGGATGTGCGAGAAAAGCATCAGCATTGAAAGCGCTTGCTGTGCAACAGCTCTAGTTTGAAGTTTGACAGCAGAAGATTGACTGACAGCGAAAAATGTGTGAAGGGTGTGGGGAAGCACATGTGACAGCCGCACTTGACTGACTGCATCATCTCACTGATGGTTCCTTCTGCAAACATTGGTCAAAATTTCAACTGTGTTACTTACATTTTTTAAACACAACAAAATACTATACCATATCACAGAATCCAGGGTTAAATATCTAATATATATTCTATCTATCTATCTATCTATCTATCTATCTATCTATCTATCTATCTATCTATCTATCTATCTGTCTATCTGTCTATCTGTCTATCTATCTGTCTATCTGTCTATCTGTCTAGCTGTCTGGACTGATTGTTCCTCTTTCTGCTTTTGACTTCAAGTCAACTTACATAAAAAAAAATGTCCTGCTCCTTCTCTTCCTTCCAAATATATTTTCTATTGTTGACAAAGATCTGAGTCGACAAGTTCTGAAACAACATTTTGCAACTAAATTTAAATTGCACACAGGGCATAAACGTGTTGAACTTTTCCCCTGTTTACAAATCTGAAGAGAGAAAAACTTCCGTGCACTTGAGACGGTTGTGTTAATGATAAATCCCATTATGTCAAGACAGCAAGTATATTACACTGAGGTTTGACCTTAACCTAAGTTGTTTTCTGTTTATCATCTACCACCACTCGTGTCTTTTTCAACATGGGTCTACCACGTAGTTATAAAACTCCTAAAAAAAGGCAGTGTTTTGACCTGACTTGGTTTGTGCAAGGAGATATCTGGTGTATTATTCACCTGGACTTAAAAAATGCTGCAACTGGTATTGTGCATATATTGAACTTTGTATTTTTAATGCATTGACTTCTGCTCATTGGGCTTTGCACCTCTTACTACTATACAAGTCTAAGGGAATGAAAAAACAAAAAAATTGACTTCTGCTTACATTGTAATGAAATGCAGTTCATTGCATTTCACTGTCGGTTGGTCCCTGTAATAGGAAGGCTGATTGCCAAGTGTGTGGCTCGTTCTCAACAGGACTAAAGAATTGCAAAGAATAGAGGCATTGAATCCGCAGAAGAAGAAGAAGAAAAGCGCTACGTCATGGAAAGAATGACGTCAGGTTTGATTAGGCGCCGAGGGAAGAGCCTTGTGTAGCCTAGGTGGAGTTCAGGCACGCAGACAGCAAAAAACGATGCGGCAGTGAGGTTTCGTTTTGTGCTTTTTACAGGCTGCATCATATGATGGGGTTGAACTGTTGAATAATCCTGTTATTATAAATCGACACGGGAGTAAAGAGGGAGTACGGGGGGATCATGACGTAACCGTTTCCATAGGCGACTGATATGCTGGCTAAACCAATGGGAACCCACACCAGCGGTCCATACCCATCCTCCTTTTGACGTGCATCACATGTCCCCAGCGGTGTTGTGACAGAAAGGAACCAGGCGCGGCGAGATGATTCATGTCCACCTACTTCCGCCTTAGTGAAAATCTACGTCAGAGAAACTGTACCAAGATATCTTTGAGCTTGTGTCTAAACATTGTGTCCAACATCTTTTCACATGTAACGCCTAAGTTAAACGTGATGATAGCGTTACGAGAGAAACACATTTCATTATATTGCACTATGAAAAACGCAGGTACTCTGGTCGGCACCTGTTCTATGATGACGTGATATTTTAATGAACGACGGCTTTAATCACCGGGATTATTGAGATGAGTCTGCTTTTTAAACCATTATTAGAAAACCGTTATAATGCAGTAAAGCGCACGTGTCACGTGGTTTCCGGTTTAGTGGACGTGGGTTTTCCACGGTCCTCGAGTGAGAGGGTAACTATCTTGACTGTTCTGTTCTGGAGACTTCGTCTGTGGTTGTGACAGCGCAGGGGGCGGGGCTTTACCTCCGATCAGGGGAGAGAGTCTAGTCTCTGGTGAGACTGAGGGGGAGTTACAGAGAGAAAGGGACCTGGGGTGCTCTTCAGAGAACGGAGTGAGTATTTTTTGTAATTTCTGGGCTACCGCGACGAAATGCCGCAAGACGAGGGCTGCTTCCAGGTGTTATAGAGGCTGCATAGAAAGCCCCTTACTGGTTACATCTTAATTTATGTGTGCAAAGATCAACGACGGTAGCTGCCCTGGTTAGTTAGCTTTAACGTTAAACCAAGCTAACATCGTTAGCCAATGTTATATCTTGGAGAGATACTGACATTGGGCGTCTCTTTTTTTCAACCCAGGCACCTAGTCAGCCAGGATGCTACCAGATTTTCTTTAATTGTGCCGAGATAACATTGACTCGTGCATTACCCTGGGCTAAGTTTCCCGACTTGTCAAGCTTTTTAGAAGTACCCTTTGTGCATTTCACTTCTTTTCAATCAGCATAAGCTAACGCCAGGGAGCTAGTCGGGCTAACATTGTACGTTAGCCTGGAACGCTTTTTAAATTTTTTTATAAATATATATATATAAAAAGCGTTTGGACTCCTCGCGACCGTCTCTCGTGCACGTTTAGACATCGAGCCTCGTCATTTGGAGACTGCACGTGAAAATAAACGGTGGCAACTGAGAACGAGGGCTCGTGTAACGTCACGGGAAGGTTAACGTTACCCGCATTTCATTCGAACGTTTAAATCCCAGAGTTCCGGCGGCGCGCGCGTTCTACGAGATGTCATTTGTTCTATTAAACGTCACGTGAACTCACCTTTACTTGCGGCCGGTCGGTAAGATAACGTCAACTGGGTTAAAACGATCTTCTCCCGAGCGTCGGACTCACGCGGACTATTCGGGGAGCTCACACAGGGGCACCTTTAAGTTATTGTGTCGACTGACTGCCACTGGAGACTGGATACAGTACATGTTTAATTTAATGAATATCAGTGACGTCTCCTCGTGATGTCCAAGTTGAGCAGCCATTCGTTGTAATATCCTTTGCCCCTGTGTTTTATGCGTTATAACGGAATGCAAAGCGTATTCCCTAAGCTTTGTAAGTGTAAGTTGATCACCTATATTAATGCACTCGTGACCTTTTTAATGGACAATTTTAATATAGCTTCGCACCCGGTAACATTGCCTGCACGTTTCCAGGTTGCTGTGGAGTGCAGCCACTGAGCACCTTTTGGTGTCTAGTTGAAGGGATCACTTCTTATCCAATTAAATAGCACCCGGTTTGCTGCAGCGCCAGCACTGTCTTCCTGCGTTTGTGTAATGACTTGTGATCACGCAGTGGTTTGCAAATAGTGTTGTAGTTTTTCTCAAAATACATTTGAACAGATAATTTAGCTTGAGTTTAAGGGAATAGACTGTGATTCAATGAGACACGGTGTGCCAGTCACTGTAGAATAGTATTAGTAGTTATAATAGACATATTACACAATATGGTCAGCTAAGCTTTTACATGGCCAAGCATTAAAGGCAAATTAACGTGTTGCAGTATTTTCTCAATGTATTGACAGTTGGTGGCATTCATTTACAGTTTTGAATAGTAATATGTCTGAATTCTCTGGAGTTTGCTATATGAGAAAACTGTTTTCCTGTTTGAGCAAAGAGTGATATTTCATGTCTAAACAGAGATTCAGGGTTGTTCATTGATTCACTCAAACCGCTATCTGTTGCTGTGTCTGAGCCCTTTGAACTCAGACTGTTGCTGTCACTCAAGAATGCCAAAAATATCCTGTCTTATTCCTTGCTATACCATGCTTTTTTTTCATAATGGCAGACCGTTGCCTCTACCGCTCGCCCTGAAGGAAGGATATGAGTCAGTATTTTTCAAACTTATTTTGGAAAATGGTAGTATCTCAGAGGCAAGATCACTTGACCTCCTTGGCTGTGTGGTTCAGTTTGATTGTGTTTTTCCTACTTACATTTCTAGACTTGCAACCTTTCAAGACAACTCTGGGTTTTCATTCTCTATCAGGGGCACACAAGGTTAATTAGCCATGCCGGAGAGTCTTCTTTCTACTAATTAACATCATAGCTTGCTGTTAAAATAAGTGCTGTTTGCTTCTCATGGCGCGGGAGTTTTTAGTAGTCACATAGCGATAGTCACTGCGTAATGCAGTATACTGAGTGCACTTTCTTCCAGGCAGTTCTCGCCTGTCAAGTCTGTCCCTAACTCATCACGGATGAGTCCCCCCTTACAGCAGTTTGATGCGTCCATTGTCATGCTCTGCACTTAAATCACTTACAAGCATAGCATCCACAAAATAAGTAATATTGTTAATAGCAACAACTGCTGACAATTTTACTGCTTATTATGAAACATTATTTTAGAGACGAGCCATTATAGGTCAATAATCTAAGGTGACATTGATATTGAAAGCTAAATAAAGTCGACAAGTGCAACATATTTAAGGTACTATTTACTTATGATGAAGTTTTGCTTATCTTGCTTTCACTGTGTGGATTATAAGTCCAAGGTTATTCCAAACATCATTCATTACTACTTATTCATGCAAATATATGAAGCAGTAGAAATTTACTACATGTGTGACTAAAAATAAATATGTTTATTTGCAAAAAACAAGGTAAAACTAATTGGATAAACTGACCATGCACACTAATATAATTATAAGGCACACACTGCTAAATATCATGTATTAATCATCAAGACAGCTGGAAGGTCTAACTATGCTACACGTCAGTCTTGCAGACATTTATTTTAGTTTTGGCATTTCTGAAAAGCTATTGGGCTTCACAGCTTGACATGCCACATATCAAAATGTCATTTTTTAAAGTAGAGCAGAAGATGTAGTTGTCGTATGAGTGTCTGCATATCTCCATATAATGATTTAGGCAATTATTAAACTTGATAGTATCATTAAGTATACAAAACATAACCAATACGGCTTGACTCCAAAGTCGTTTCAGTAATCTTCATAACACATCCAAACTGTCATCGTAGCAGTTTTCTGAAACCCTGTCAGTGGAGAAAGGCCAATGGCTACCGTGTCATACTGGTCTAGTCAATGAGTGAACAATTTCAACCCATGCAGGTCTCTTAATATTTCAAAGACATATCTTCCATGTCATGCGTTATTTTGTAATAATCAACATGCTGTCAAGATCTTGGTGATGTTACTTCAGTGTCACTAAATGAAGAAGAAAAAAACATTTCTATCAGACCTTTTTTAAGATTTTAGATTGTCTTATCTCAAGAGCACATTTCTCACCATCTATAGACAAATCCACCCACACAATTTTGTCTTGGGCTTTCTGGTGACATTACCATTACAGCAGTGGCTTAGTCGTACTGAATGCAGTTTCTGTGTCAGTGACAGCACGGATGGTAAGATTGAACCCCTCCTGAGGGATAACGGTAGCCTCTGTTATTCAGTCTTAAAACACCAGTATGAAATGTATTATGACAAGAAAAAACAATACATTTTTACAGTTTTGGCTGGCTTGCATCAAAATAATTCAAAAGTGCTGTGTAGCAACCTAGCCCTTGCCAGCATTCGCTTTCAGACTTAATTTACTTCCACTTTAGTTTTAGGATAGCGTTTTCCACATATGTTTGGCTATTCCAAATTGCATTTCCTATCACAGGTCTTGGTGAAGTGACTTTAATGCTCAACTCTAGTGCGTCCTGAAATTGTAATGGTAAGGACAGCAAGGTCAGACAGTGGCAGCAAATGGCAGGGCAGCATGACCTCAGGCCACTGAGCTGCTATGTAGAATAACAAAGAACACATAGAGCCTCTCATCTTCAAAGTGCCTCGATGAAAGATGCTTCATTTTGGAATATTTTCCATCCTTTGGACATGAAGGACTATGCAACGACTAAATAAAACCATCTCTCCTGCCGTTCACAGTCACGTTTTAAAGATGACTCTACAGTATTGAGAGGCTGGGACAAATCTAATTAATTGTTGGTACTTAAAATCTTTTATTAGATATTTAATGGTGGTTAAAAAAATTGTCCGTCATAATTTTAACAACAGGACAGTCTTTCAGGACTCAACAGTGTTTGTAAATTGTTTTGTATGATTGCACCATATGCCATCTCACCATTTATGCAGACATTGTCACAAAGATTAGAATTTGTACTAATGTGAAGAAACACTGGCATACTATAAACTTGTGAAAATTGTTTATATTGTGCTCAAATGCTAAGTAAGAGATTTACATAAAATGTCCAGCTTTCACATGAGCTATATTTTATTGCTTATATTGTGTGTGTTATGTTTAACAAGAACACACTTAGTAGGAACAACTCAGTCACCTCACTTGAGCATGCAGGGATTGAATGAGATCTTGAGTTTATCTTTTTTTGAAAGGCCCTTTTCATGGATATGTTTTGCCAGTGTAATTATTTGCACTCTGCAGCAACCTGCTGGTCATTCTCGATGTGTCTAAATGCCCCCAAAATGTATATTTTAGGGCATTTTTGGGGACCAAAAGCTAGAATGTATGTCTCCTCTGTGTTATAATGTAAGGAGACACAATCCCTCACCAGTTTCAGGCTAGCATTTGCTTCACTTGCATGGATTTTGTGATGCAACTTTCCTTTTAGTATTGTTCCTTGTGAGAAAAACTGGGACAAGATATCACTGGTATTCTCTTCATATTCTTGTAAAGTATTTGTTGAAAAAAAAGAACACATTTTTCTTTGCAAAAAGGTTCAACAGAAAAGTAAAATTATTTATTTAGTAGCATAAAACAACTTCAGTGTCGCATGCAGGAAACATTAGTTTGGATGTGCAATATAACTTATTTATATATGCTGACTTAAAAAAATGGTTATTCTTAACTAAATCAGATAAAGCTATTGTTTTAAAAGTATCCTTTTAAAAAGAATTGTGTGTGTGTGTGCACGTGTGTGCACGTGCGCGTGTGCTAAAGCACCTTTAGATCCGAGTCAAAAGATTATGGTGTATTATCATTTTAGATCACGTGTCCCTCCATACATAAAGTAAGAAGAGATGAAGAGGAAAAGTATGTTGATGGTGACACCTCTGACTGTGTGTTTGTCGGAATTGGCAGCCTGACGGCATTCGAGAGCCGTGTAGAGGTTCCAGTCTGTGGGGTGAAGTAGCGCTCTCAGCTGCGAGCCATGCAGCACAAGGAGGACTGGGTGTCTCTGCTTTGTACCCTCCACATTTACATGGCCTGACCCAGTTCAGCAACGGCTAGCGGTGGGGGGAGGGGGTAGTCTAGGGGAAGCTAAAAATACCACCCCTCGCATTAGGCAGCTCCATTGCAGAGGGATCCCTAGAATTGCTATCCTTGACTTGCATCGAGTTGTTGGCACGTAGAGATGTACAAACTGCCAGAGGGTTTCCTTAGCTTGGAAACAAAGATATTTGTATATTTCTGAGATGGCCACCACTGGTCTCCGATCCACTTGTTTCCATTTGCCGCGACCTTCTTGCTGGGGGATTTAGTGTGCATGTGTGCGATAGCAGCCGTAAATAGCTTCGGTAGAGAGGAGACTGTGACTTACAAGACACTGGTCCTTTGGTAAAACCACCTTGTATTCACGCTGAGCTCTGGTTTTTCTGCCGTTGTGTGGAAAGGGTTAACCTTAGCCTCTGTCATTCAACCATATCATGCCAGCTGTTGGCTTGGAGATCCAATCACAATGATTTTCCACTGTTGTGACATCTGACCTGCTCCGCAACCCGAAACTGTCGCAGCGCAGTAAATGTTGGCACTTCCTTCATCTTGGCGTTGTTGCTGCTCGTTGGGTTAGGGGGTGTGAATGTGGGAGAGGGCTCATAGAGTAAGACACAGGGACAGGGAAATGGAGAGGGCAGAGAATCGCATTCATTACTATAGGCTGCACATGTGCTCTGCCCATGTGGTACAAAAGACAAGTGAAATGTTCCTACTATTTGAAGATATATATCCCATAGAGACCAATGAAACATTTGCAAGGCAACATGTCATTGCAAGGTGCAAGATGACAAAAAGAACACATGACTCCTGAAAAACACTTGTCCTTTTGTTGGAATTTGTGAAAAAGGGCTTAAGTTGGGCACAAGGGACTCAAAGGCTTGGACCGATAACAAAAAACTCTTGTCTCTAGATGTGAAAGGGTGTTAGGATGTGTTCGCTGTGAATTGGCAATAGGCTGCTGAATCCATTAAAAATGAACAAGTCGTTCTTTTCTACGTTTTTATTCAGTTTTCTACTCTGTATAGGTAATAATTTATGAATTTAATTCAATTTGAAGGAGCCAGCTTTATGGGAAATGATTAACCGCACCAGCCATTCGAAATAATGGGTTTCAGAGCGCAGTAGTGCCATCGTCGTGTTGTGTGAAAGGCCCTTTTAGAATTACTTTAAATGCAATATTACAATTAATATTACAATTGCATGAACATGAACTGTAGATATTCAGTTTTATGTGTGACAGAAACTGACACAATACTCTCTTCCACTGAAGTCTGTTGATGACTATTAATGTTTGAATCAAAACAGTGTTCAGCTGTGATGTATGGATGACTCCCTAATCCCAGAGATGGGAGACTCATCTTGTTAGTCATTTGGCAGCACAAAGATGTTGCATAACTGACTTACTTTAGGATTTGACACCATTTTTTACATAGCATAATGGAAGAACATGTACGGCAATATGTCTGACTCTTCTAATAACTGTCACTCGCACATGCTGTACAAGATGTAGTAAATATATCAAGCAAGATGTCAACATACATTGAAGACCTCCCCCTAAACCTGGGGTCAGTACAAGAGGTAAAGAAGTATTTTCCCTTCAAAATAGAGATTTCTGTGATCTCTCCCACCTCAGTAATACACCCGGCCCTGTAATTATGCTGTGTAATAAATAATAAATTCTGTCCTGTTTTCCATGGCAGATGGCTCCAAATAGAATCTCAACATGTGACAGAATAGTTTCCAAGAAACTCAATGGAATAAGCTGCAAGCATTCATTTGTGCAGTGAGCAATAATAAAGGCTACATTTTCTCTCCTTCTGCATCGGCGTCCCAGTTTAAAGTTCTGACATATTTTGAGTTTTAGATGTTAGTTTGGAGTTGCATGTTTGAAGTCCTGTTTGGTGTAAAGACAGATGAATTGTATTCTCTCAAACATCTTTTGGTATTTGTTATAGCCAGAAATGCAGAAAGTGAGTAAAACCTCCCCAGCTGAGATAACTGCAGCAGAAAAACGTCTGCGCGCACTGGTGCCTTTCTTTATGAATCACATGGCTGAGTCCAGGTTCCCTGTGCAGTGTGAATTATAGTTTTCTCCCCGAAAGTACAGCGTATTTCGTATTTCGGGGTTTTAAGAAAAATCGAGACCTCTTAAAAACATATTGCCACCTGCCCTCCTTCATCCTTTGTAATTTTATTATTCTTGTCGTTCTGTGTTTCTGTTTCTGTCTCAGCTGCACTGCAACAAATTCCTATCAACTTGGTCGACATGAATGAATCCGCCTCATTGTGTTGGCTGATTAAAGCTGAATGGACAGCAGACTCTCATTACAATGGACTCTCCCATGTAGAGGACCATGGAGCTCCCTGATGCCACAGATAGTGTTAATTAGATTAAACAGAAGGCTTTTCCTGATGTAATCAGTCACTCGGTCACTTGGTCCCTGCTCACTACGTTACCCCACCAGTTAGACTGCAGGGAAGCTGGGGATTCAGATTTTTTTTTTTGTATCAATGACACACCCACTGTATGTTGTTTGACATGGCGGGGAACTGTGATACAATCTTTGAAGTATTTATTGAAAGGATTTGACTGTAATGCTTTACTTAACACCTAGTTGTACTAGAGAAGGAAATTGCTGTTCCTTATCATGCAGATTGGCCATATAGTGTTTGTAAAGTAATTGTAATTTTCCTCTCGGTATTGAAAAGTTAGATCACAAAACTCTGCTTTTCTCACAGGAGGGAGAGTCCTCTGTGGGGGTGAAGAAGGAGAAAGAGGGGTTATTAAAACATTCTAATGATCAATATATATCTGACAACATATTTTACGGTACAAATCAAGTTGGTGAGTAATAATACATCCTAGATAAAAAAAATAAATAATGATTTCTGTCTTTTTACATGGCTACTTACTAAATAAATCAATAATTTGACAAAATTGATTAAAACAAATATTTTATTGGTTTAAAAATTATATTATTGCTTCCGCTGAAAGGAGTCCTCTCACCGTGTACAGAGATCAGAACTGTGTCAATAGCAGCTGGTCTGTTATTCATAGCAGCGGTCTGCCATGCAGAAATAATAGACCATAGGATGCCTTAATTGACCAATCAGAAGGCAGTATTCAACAAAGCCTATATGGCCACCTAAAGAAAAAAGTGCTGCATCCAGCACAGGCCACTCCGAGCGCTGCGAGCTGAAAATCTCTCAGCTTTTCAGAAAAGCACTGGTGACGTCACTGTAGAAAATAGAGGAAAAGCTTGTTTTGGCCTTGTCTGTCTGTCGAGTTTTATATGCCAGACAGACACTATCATAACCAAAACCATTAAAAAAGCCCATTTGTCGAAACAGATTGACCGGGTTGACACAGAATGTTGCTGTTGAGTGTTGTGCTTTTATAATTGTAGGTTGCATCTCCGACGGATACTCCTGCTTGCTCTAACGGTGGTCAGATTGAGTGGTGACAAGCCTGTCCATACAAAGTATGAGGGCAAGCAACTTCCGGTTGGTGGTAATGGTAAAAACATCAATGTCAGACAAATAGATAGTAGCCCCAATAGATAATAAAAATGAAAATGGGCTATGCTAGTCATACAACGGTGGTTCGAGTGATAATATGTTAAGATATTGTGTTCATAGAAACATAACATTTTTTATAAAATGTATTTCAATAAAACGCTAGGATAAAACTTCCCTCTGCCCGGTGGGCACTTTTCTGCCAGAAAGAGACGCTATATAGACACGATATAAGCCTTAATACTTACATTTAGAGCTTGTGTTTAGTTTTCTAACAATCATATAAGACAAAAAAAAAAAACCTTTTTATAATTTAAATGAGAATATGCTTGCTTTTGTTCTAGTAGGTATAATTTTGTCTTATTGTTTATTGGGCTTGCTACTGTTAAAGGTCCATAAGTAGGTTACCTACTCACCAGCAAATTAGTTCTGACCAATCTAGCATCTTATGTGTATGAAGTGATTTTAACACGCATCCTTCAGCCAATCAGAAATGAGTATTTTCCTCGACCACAGTTAAAAATATCTTGAATAGTTATCGTCATTATTATTATTAAGCAAATACAATCAAACACAGTAAGTCAATTCAAATCCAACAAACAAAAGGCAGGAAACGGGGAGATGCTGTTGCTTTGTGTGAAACAGCTGCAAGAAGTTTGTATCAACAGCAGACGAACATTGCAGAGGGGAAAGGACTACATTATCTTTACGTTTTCTATGCAGGAAACACCCTAGGAGCAGCTCAGAGCAGATTGATTACTGAATGCTAATGTTCCGTTCTGCTCACGTACTAAGAGCAGAGTGCACATTACCTGATAAGAGTTTTGTTCAGATGACAAACTTATGATTATTTTATTACAACTCAAGCACAGCTAATCCAAATCTCTTGGCAATGGCTGTAGGCAGTTTTGCAAATGACTTTGCTAATTGTCTCAGCAGCCAAGTGGTTTTGTCTAAGGGTATCCATGTTTGCTCTTATGCAGGAGTAAAAAGCTTTAACAAACGTGTCTGTTCTTGTGTACTGCAGCTGTATGACAACAGAAAGTGAAATAACATAAATGGTAACATACATGTTTTGTTAAACACGCTACATCAAAACATTGCATCACGAATGTCAGCAAAGGTCCACACAAGAATATGCTCAATATAAATGTGTCTTCCATCTATAGAGACCAAAATTAGTTTGGATACGACTGGAAAAAGAAATTATGAATCCTTACGTTGCAGGCCTCCTAAAATCACACCATTGTGGGCTTGCTTGCTTGTAAGAACACAGCTGTTCAGATATGATGCATAATCCAGCCCGAGTGTGTCATAAGACATGAAATGAAGTTTGCCTGGACAGTTTGTGCAAATACCAGTCACGCGTTGTCAGTGTGATATTAGTAAATGCATGGGGAACCCTGCTGTACATGAAATAACACTTAGTAGGGTTACTGACACTTTTTCTGTTTGTTTGCTCTTCTCTTTCAGATCTGCATTCATGGTGATCTCCGCCTCTGTGGGTGATCCTTAGTCACCATGAAAGACTAGGAACTCAGCTCTCCAAGGGAAATGGCTTGTTTTGTAATATCCCTGCCCTGCTACCTGCCGTATGACTCCAGCTGCCTCTGAAGGGCCTGTCAGCTGTTTATGGGAACTACCACTGCGTTCGCTCTCTTGAGGATTTAAGCTTTTCCAGGACACTTTTTTTTTTTTTTTTACCCCCACTGTTGAACCGAAGCAGCAACGCTTTTAGAGACGGGAGGCGACGAGACAATGGCGAACAACTCGTACAGCGGGGTGAAGAACTCCATGGTGGAGGCCAACCATGATGGAGAGTTTGGCTGCACGCTCAAAGAACTGCGCTCCCTTATGGAACTGAGAGGCGCAGAGGCGATAGGCAAAATTGGGGAATCTTATGAGGATACTCAAGGACTCTGCAGCCGGTTAAAAACATCACCTACAGATGGTAGAGTAACGTTTCCCCTATACTCAATATAACGACTGTTGTTAAATTGGATGAAATACAGCATGTTTTCACAATGGTGCTAGTAGCGAGTGCTGTCGGAATGCTAATGGTGTGCACACATAGTTTCGGAGGCGTGTCATTGGCCATATCATCCACATTGTGGATACCTTGACATCACTTCCTTGGAAAACTCATATGCCAGACAGGTGGCCGGGCAGGCTGGCTCTGACCTGGGCCAGTCCTGCTCTATTTCAAGGCCTGTGGATATGTCCCTCACACCCTCCCTCCCTCCCTTTTCACCTCTGTGTCTGTGTGTGCGTGTCTGTGTGTCTCTGTGCTTCAGACAGACCAGCTGTCTGCCTGGGCACAGCACCAGGCTGCAGGCAGGTCAATGTCCCACATGTGGCGGACAAAACGGGAGGCTGTAAGGCTGGTTAGTAATGACTTGAACATGTTCAAGGGAAGGAGTGAGTTCATCTTTTGAATGTCTCCTCTGCGTAACTCTTACGCCACCAAACTCTTCACCATGAAGATAGCAGGGAGTTTGGGAAAAATGACCAGTAATGCTGCAGAAGAACCTCGCTAAGGCAGTGGTGGTTGACAGCCCCTCTCTTTTTTCCCTTTTCTACCATTCTTTATTTCTCTCTCTCTCTCAGTTGTTCCTCTAGAGACAGTCCGCCTAATCGCCAGAATGACCTTGACTGAACTCTTATGGGAGGGGATTTTCAGTTTGATCCCAGATTAAAACGGCACCGCATATTCACTGTAGCAGCAGTAGTCCTCTGTATGCAGTGTCTCAAAGCAAGCAAAAAAAATTTCTGGGCTACATCGTATCAAAACGAAAGCATTGAATACCAAACTAGATGACTGCTCAAAGAATCTCTCATTCAAGAATTACTACCTCGCTGTTTAATTCTTGACCTTTTTAATTAAATGAGAACATGGTGTACAAGGCCCACCATGCAGTCTCTTTTGCTGCTTTCATTGTCTGTTATACAGGCTAGTGAACCAATGTCTGAACTGAAGAGACATTTTTAAATATAATTTTGGCAGTCGAGAGGTAGAGTGTGAGCTGTTCAAACATGCATGTAGCTGCGTCAAGTTGTTGAACGCAGAGTCCTGTCATATTTGTAGTATGAGTGACATTGGTGGTTTTATTTAAGTGCGAGTGTGCTTGTCCTTCCCCGCTCATTCAACTGAGTCTGTGCTACAAAAAAAAGAATGTGGATTGTTGAGTCTCATCAGCCTTTTCAACATTTTGATATACAGCACAAAGAAGCTTTGGCACAGTATTGGATGCTGTGTAGGTGTTTAGAGTAGGTAAGATAATACTGCAAGCATGTTTGGAATGTAAAACTACTTTTAACCTCTGCTATAGATGTACACTCTTCATCTGTATTCTGTATATCCTAAGTCTGTATTTACCATCTGCAGATCATCAAACATGTTTTAAGTCTGAGAGAATATTAAATTGTTTCTAGATTCCTAATGAAAACAAATCTTTAGATAAAATGGCCTGTTACTTTACAAAGCGATGGCAGCTTTTTTTCTTCTGTAGTTATTTACAACTGCGCTTTACTAATAAGCTTGAATAGGTCCACATTTAGCTTCCGTTCGCAAAAGGTGCTGTTCCACTTGGTACGCAGCCACTGAGTTTTGACACTTCCAGTTTCAATCGGCTCATTCGTCATTAGCTTGGGAAATTAAGCCGTCATTTAAGATTACAGAAGCTTGACAATTGAAAAGGGATTTCTAATTAGTTGGTTGGTCATTTCGCGACCATCTTAAACCAATCCTTTGCTAATCCTGCACATTTCCAAGCTAATTTTTTTCATCCAAAGAAGTTTGACTGGACTTCTCTGTTGCTGCTGTGCATGGCTGTACCACTCAACTTTGACCAGTTTTCAGCATGGTCTTTTTGGATTAGGCTTAATGTAATTTATCAACACTGCAATTTTCCACGCTACCATATAAGGCTGGTTATCTAAAGATCTAACATCTTCCAGTTCAGTTAGATTTCAATTAACTGGGCTGTGATTCAGATTTATTTTGATAATTAACATACCAGTGCTCTGAGTTTAAAAATAGTTAATTATGTGCACTGTGCTTTCTAAATTGCAGTAATGGACATTGGCAAAATCTTATTAAAATATTACCTTTAGTCTGTTTGACAAATGTAAACCATTAACCCAGTCACACTGCTGTAGAATAATATAATAAAAGCCAGAAGGCCATTAATCACATGTAGAAAATATTTACTTTTTTCAAGATTATAATTTTTTAAGGCTTTTATTGTCTTTACGAGAACAGCTGGAGAATTAAAGACAGGGATGGAGAGAGATGGGATGACACGCAGCATTGTGCGACGGGTCGGAATTGATTTTAACCAACTGTGTTTTAACATTTCTCCTCCGAGTTTTGCTAGTGTGCTGTACTTCTCAAAACAAATCCCGTTTCCATAGTGGTGAAGATCCCCTTGTGTTTTGGAAGGAGAGAGCTCACCAATACCTGAAGCTCCCGCAGGTGGCTTGGTCTTATTTGTTCACTTCCTCTGTGCATGATGCAGACAGTTTTTTTTTCTGGTGCTTTCTCTGCTTCACTAAGTAAATGGGATGAAATGAGTACCAGCTAAGTCTCAGTTTTCCCTCCCTCTGTTTGAATGTTTCTTAGATTAATATAACCAACTACACAACTCGTGAAAAGAAACAGATAAAGGGGAACCCCACCACGTTTTGACACATTAAAATCAGTTTACTCGTCATGGGGAGTACTTTTCATTTTGTGAAACGATTGTATAATGTTCTCTGTGGCTTTATGCGAAAATAACACCAGTGATTTGTCACCAGGGTTACCTTGGCTTGGGCTTGGAGATGACACATTTTAACTGGAAGCCTGCATTACGTACTTGGGGCATGGCGATCGAAAGACATGGGTGTTTACCAGGCAGGGAGGGTCCAGTAAAAAGGCTCCATTGAGTTGCATTATGGAAAAGTATAGAGGGAAAGTGTGGCGTCAAAAAAACGTTAGGTAGGCAGAGCTGGCGGATTTGTCAATGGCAAGTCCCACGTCAAGGGAAGCAATGCTGCTGTATGGCTTCTACTTATTGTTCAAGGTCTTGCTTGATGAGTCAGGACATCTGAGCCTCTGCTGAATCAATTGCGACCATTCTTTTTTTTGTTTTTGTTTATTTTTCTGAGTCCCCCAGCTGTTTGTAAGAGCAATACTAAATCACTGGAGTGTTGTAACAAAATTCCCATCCTTTTACCACATTTTCTCAGCATTTAATGTCACGGCTCAGGGTCATAGTATTGTACTCCAAAGTGTACCCAGATGTCTGTATTTAGGCTCGGGGATGATTTCTTTTGGGCACCCAAACCAGTTGATGCTTATAAGCTAAAAGAGGCAGTAGACGCCCAAAAATGACTAAGAAAGATACCAGCAGAAGTAGAGTCATTACAGAGGTGCAAAGCGTCTGTAATTTTCATCTATAATACTGGGAAATTAATTAAATCACACCAGAGTATCAATATTTTCAGCAAACCCTACTGACACAACAGCATTTGTTTTTATTTCCGATGGGATCCTCTGTTTGCTCTGCATAATGAGACTTGTCAAATGTACAAGGCCACTTGGCATCAATATTATTGACAGTATTCCCCTATTTGTCCCTTTTCATAGATATTCCCTGTTGATTGCTATTTCAGTATGGTCAAATATTTGGGTTCCAGCCTATTGATCCAGTCGGTTGTGAGCTGAGAGGCTTGTACAATTGGACTGCAATTCTCAAAAGCAGACAGGCTCTCTGTATCTATCATTCTAGACACAACACCCCTTCATTTAATGGGAAGCTTCAGACTGTTAAATGATAGTTCACACTTAGTAATTCAGGGGATCGGAGTAGCTTGTCTTAATGTCTGAATTCAAAATTATGTGCTTGGATAGGCTTTAGCCAGTAAGTAGATGTAGCATATGGCCCGACCCTCCTCCTGTTAGTGGAGCTGTTAAGTGGGAACTGGGGTGGTACACTGATCAACTTATAATCTTTGGCTTGAAAGCTGTGATTTGTGAGAACAGTTGTATAACAATTCCTTGTATTTAGTTATTAACAATGATTGTTTTGGTGATTTTAGAACCTTCAACTGCAAAGTAGAAAACAATTAAATCATGATTGAGTAGTTGGTCAGATTCTTTCGTACAAACAGTTCAGATGGTTAGTGTTTTTAGTAGATTTGTTGTTTAGCCAAGCCTGCTTCGTGTAGGGTGTATTACCAAAAACATTTTTGGTTAAATTGTACGATAATACCCATTTAACACTATTTATGGAGGTAAAATGATCATGCTATAGTAATGGAGGGGGGGTGGGGGGGGGCAAGGTCTTGCTATTGGCACTATTGTTCCATTTGTTGGGCAAAGCCCTGCTCATTAGCACAGAATCTGCTTATGTGCAACAACACGCAAAGTTCCCTGATCACTTGTAAATGGGAATGTGACGTAAAGACAGTACAAGGATGATAGCTAGTGTAAGTTTAATAAAAAAGGGTAAACAACCTCAAAGATTATTTTAGTATTTATAAAAAAACAAGTGATTTTCTAAAATAGAAGGGAAAGGGAAAGATGTACCTTCTTGAAGTGACCAGACACACTTTTAGCATTTGAGTGGACGTTGCCTCCCCTCAATGTGTCTCTTGGTGCAGCATTGTTTTGTTGTTCCATTTGGTAAATGAAAGATTTAATTCAGTTGCTAACCAGAAGTACCTTTTGTGTAGAACCTAATAATCTGCTCTTTACATGATAAAAGTAATACTATATCTAGAGCAGCTATTATGGGAATCCCATAATCCAATTATCCATGTTAGACTCTGATGAGCATAATATCATATTAGCATACCCAGATTTTGGGTTAACCTTTCAGCAATGTGAACTCCTTTGTCTCGTTTTGCTCTAGATAATACCGACGAAGCACACATGAACACATTCCTCAGTGAACTAACAATGTCTTTGATTCAGCTCACCTGTTTAGAAAATGGCATAATGAAGGCTTTATGGGAATCAAAAAGCACAATGTAAATGCGCTGTCTTTATACACTTAACATACATGTCATGACTCACTTCTGTTGGGGGCGTATGTAAGAGAAAGGAAAGTAGAGCGCACTTCTACACAATGCCATTTTTGCAATCATTCCTATCAAGAATTCCCATCTAGGGTCTGGTTAAATTCAGATTTTCTGTTGAAGTCTACCACAAGTAAGAAGACAGAGTGCAGGATTTACCTCTTTGCTACATGTTGTTTACACAAAGCAGGGTATTATGTGCATGAAACCTATTCCCTTGGAAGTGAGATTGCTTTGCAATAGTGTGTCCAGTGAGGAGTATCTCATTGTACTGGACAGTGTGTTGGCACATCTCTGCCTGCACACAGTTATGTAAAGGCAGTAAAAGAAAAATTGTGACCCTGTGTCATTCAATTGTGACAGGGCCAGAGTGAAGGCCTACTCCTTGACCCCTCGCTAAAGTCCAAAATGACAGTACCTGGAGGGGTCAGCTGGGGACAAGCATCCAAATTAAATGGTTAATGATTAGCTGCTTGACTTGAGACGCACTCAGGGTGCTAAAATGATGTGAGGGGCCAAGGCCGACCTATTTTCTGTTTGTGTATCCAATGGAGGGACGACGTGTTGATCGTCCTGTGTCACTTGTATTTATTGCTCTAATGCAAAGGGAAAATGTGGTGTAAAATTGAATGGGGTATTAGCTGTCAGCGTGTTTTCATTAGAGGCGTAGAGAATCAAAGCAGACGGTGAGAGACAGCCAGGGAGCAGCAACAGGCAGCTCTGCAGGATAAACTCCATAGCCTTTTTAATTTGCTGTGCTGGTGAGTCATCGTCATTTTTCTCACCCCCCCTTTTAGAAAAGTATGTATTAGTGTCAGGTTGTAATGTCAATTAATTAAGGATTATTTTCTTCTTTTAATAAAGTCGACCAAAACTAGTTTAAAGTGAGCAATTGGTAAAGCAATATGAAACGGAGAGACCTTGTTTTAATTGAATATGATCTAAATACATGATAGAACACGGCATGCACCAGTCTGCAGAATTGACAAAAGATTAATTAACAACAACTTTGATAATATTGTTTAAGCTGTAGGTTAGACAAAACAACCATTTGGGGACATTTTTGCATTTATTTCTCACAATTTACGTGCTGATTGATTCATGTGTGTATATATATATATATATATAACTGTTGAAGTGATTAATTGGTAATGAAAATAATCTGTTGTTGCTTCCCCATTATTACTGTATTAGTATCATATTATCTTGGTCATTACAATGATGTATTGATTATTTTGGAATTATAACTAAACCAGCAATGACCAGCAAAAGCATCTTCAATAACGTGAGGATTGGTCAAGTGTAATTCAAAAAATGGTTCTTAAAATGGATTTAAGCATCAGTGTTAGATTTGGTATGTAACCATCCCTTTAACATTGATTTATCAATCCACCAGACAATCACAAAATATATATTTATTGCAGTTTAATAACAGTTGATGGGGGCTGGGAATTTCACCTGGTGTCAGAAAGCTATCAAAATGTTAACATGACAAGAAGATGGAATTGATAGTTGCTTGGGTTGGATATCAGAAAATACCCATAGATTATGGTCAAGAATAATATCTAGCCAATAGAAGTTATTCCAGCTCTTCTATTGCACACTATTATAGTGAAAGGAAGGAAGACAAATCAGGATAGTGAGGCAGTGTGTACATTTATCGAAGAAATAACTACTTTTTGCGTCCCTGCTTTCTAATTATATATTTACAAAGTCTACTTATGATTTATCAACAAGCAGTTCTTCACGAAAACAGTTGCGGACCGTTTCTTTCTCACTTTGCCATGACAAAGCAAATTCTGTATTATTTGCCTGAAATAACCAAAATCTAACTGCAGTCTGGGACTGCAACTAACAGTTATTTTTATTTTTGATTAATCTACAGATTATGTTCTTGTTTAATTGTTTTGTCCTTAACAACAGCGGCCCAATGAAATGTATTCATGTTGCTTGTTTTATTCGACTTAAAAAATATATCATATATATGATAAGAAAAGCAGCCAGCCTTTACATTTGAGAAGCTGAAACGGACAATGTTCCCTTGAAAAATGATGAGAGATTCTGTTGATCGACTCTCTACTTCAGTGTCCTCCATCACTGGTCTCGTTTGACAACACTTCTGATGGAGAATTGTCTCATTTGCAGACAAACAACGCGCCTCACTCCCCGTTTTCACTGCACAGACTCATTATCCAAATGTGGTGTCATGATTTGCATTGTACTTCTAGCCTGTGTGTATGTGTGCCTGTCTGTCCCTCGCTCTGTCTGTCCATACGTTGACCCCACTGATCCCCTTCCCTATTAAGACACTGCTATTCCGAGTGCAGCTTCCCTTCAGCCAACAGTAGCTCCACTCTTTATTAGTCTCAGTCCCTTGCACCCTCACCCCTAGCCCCCACCCACCCCCATTCGCCGGTCCGTAGCAGTTTCACACAGTCACTCTTCCCTGCCCCCCCGACCCCCAATTCTGCTCCACCTTCTCTCTGCCACACTACACACACACACACACACACACACACACACAGCTCCATCCAGTCTACACAGCCACCCACACACACACAGTCAGTCGGCATGAATAGAACTGAAAAAACTGTCATGCATCATCAAATGTGCGAAGGCCCTTTTGAATATATGACTGTGCCTCCAATGTGGAGGCATTTGAATGGTTGGCTGCAGAATGCTCTCTGTGCACATGGATGAATGGGTCTTAGGCCAACCACACGTGTGATGTGTCAGAGAGATGACTCTATAACAGGACAGGACAGAAGTATACACAAGCACCTGTGAGTCTAAAGCTGATTCAACCTCCCTCGTCAGTTGGTCATTGTATTTGTAAAAAAGGCAGTTTATGGGATTAGATATGACCTCTGGTCTGACATTTCTTTTTGCACACCTGAAAGAGGTGAAAATGTTTGTCATTGTTGTTCAGCATTGTCGCCTTCCACAGTGTCCGGTCAGAAATGCTGATTCTTTTTGGGCATAATGTTTTTGGAGGCCCAGTGACGAGAGTACAGCTCACTGACTTTTCCTTTTTTGAGACGAGCTCTCCTCCTGTGAACCAGGATGTGAATATTTAAGCTTTGTATGTTTGTCTAATATTAAAATCCAAGACAGATTTTAAATTAAAATCTAACCAATCAAATGCTTTTGTCCTCTGCTTTTTCCCTCCATAGGTCTAAGTGGACAGCCTGGAGACATTGAGAAGCGGAAAATAGAGTTTGGGGAAAATGTAATACCGCCCAAAAAGGCCAAAACTTTCTTACAGTTAGTGTGGGAGGCGCTACAGGATGTCACACTGATTATCCTAGAAGTGGCAGCCATAGTTTCACTAGGCCTTTCTTTTTATAGACCTCCAGATGCCGAAAGAGAACGTAAGCAACACTTCATTACAATCCCATTTCCTATTCTTTTTATTAATCCATTTTACGGTTCGGACATGGATAACATGTTCGATGTTAAACAAATGTTTGTCAGTTGCTTGTCCCTGACTCATTCATCAAGTTAATTTATTTCATGGCAAAATCTTATGAAATGTCCTCTTTTCTTAATGTTTTACACTGCATTTATTCCTCTCAATGTGTGCATGTAATTGTGCCTGAGTGATGGGATGATGTGATAAGAGGGGGTGATTTATGTGAGAGTTGGTGGTGAACTTGTATTAAGATTGGCCCCTGTCCCTCTGCAGACTGTGGAAGGGCAGCTGGCGGTGTGGAGGATGAAACTGAGTCAGAAGCAGGCTGGATCGAGGGCGCCGCCATTCTTCTGTCAGTTATCTGTGTTGTGCTGGTGACAGCATTCAACGACTGGAGTAAAGAAAAGCAGTTTCGGGGCCTACAGAGCCGCATTGAGCAGGAGCAGAAGTTTACTGTCGTCCGTGGAGGACAAGTTATCCAAATTCCTGTGGCTGAGATTGTGGTCGGTGACGTTGCACAAATAAAATACGGTAAGAAGAGATAGTGATTTCTATTGAAGTCATGTTTCCTTGTTGGATAGAATGTTTTGGGTTAATACCATGTAATCCAAGGTTGATTTAAAAAATAACTGAACAATTCTAACTTTTATGTCCACTGTTGATCTTCCAGATTAAAAATGTCTTGTGCGTGTGCGTTTCAGGTGACCTTTTGCCTTCTGACGGAGTTCTGATCCAAGGCAACGATCTTAAGATTGATGAGAGCTCACTCACAGGGGAGTCGGACCATGTCAAGAAAACGCAACAAAAAGATCCCATGCTATTATCAGGTAACACGAAGCCTCAATTTGAATTCACATAAATCAAATTATTTAAGTTCTCTCCTTGCTGGTTGTTAACAGAAGACCATGAAGGTTGTGATTTTTGAAAGGGGTTTTGATTGAAAACATCACATTGACTGTTAATTTGCCAGGCATTTTAACATGCTACTAAGAAATGGTTTATAATAAATGATCTATGTGCAATACTGAACTGAATTAATTTAAATAATTCAGTACACATCATCTTCAGTCTTGCTTTATGTGACTCCAGTCTTTATTTGAATTAAATGACAGATAACCTTTCTGCAATATCATCATATCAAAATGCAACTGTTTTTTAAATAATTGATCTGCTTTCCTCTGCTTCTTAAATATACCTATAATAGACAGTGAGGTCATTTGACATCATATTGAATTTGACACCAACATTTCAGCTACAAAACAGTATTTATTATTTAATGATCACCAATTATCTTGCATCATGTATAACACTATGAATTGAAAAAGATAATAGTTTTTATTCATTTTGAAAATAATTAACAACAAATTAACGTTTGCAGCTGCAGATTGAAAATGATTAAACCCCAAGAATTCATCAGTATTCAGTGTAGTACACAACTCCTGCTCCGATGTTAATTTGCATGACTTAATGACAAACTGGATTAGAATTGAAAGTTATATGGGTTCCCTATCCTGCTTCTCAGTGTTCAATTAGCAGCCATACAAAACTCCCCAAATGTAAAGCCGTAATAGATTCAGTTTTGCTGTGTGGAGAGTCCGTGTGCACAAAGCCCCTTCAACACTGTTTGTGCTGTCGCATAGCTTTGTTTTCACTCCACTCAGAACCTGAGAAGAAGTGTGTAGGAATTCTGCAGAAACACTTCTTGTTTGGTTCATCTGGCTCTCTACTGGCACAACTCCAAGAAGGGAGGAGTGTGTGTGCGTGTGTGTGTGTGTGTGTCTGTGTGCATTGCTCCAACACTGCTTTTTGATTTCCCTTAAGACAGGCTGTATTCCTTCTGCAGTCACTCTCACGAATGAAAAGAAGGCATCCTCTAATTAACAGAGGCATGAGAGAACTTTTAAATGCTTTGTACTTTTCAGTCTCTCGCTCTGTTTTCACTCCCTTTTCCTCTGACTTAAGCTTGTTTTCTCTTCTGTTGTTTGCCTTTTCTGTATAAATCGATAAGATTTTCCTGTGTTCTGAAAATGATGCAGACCCAGAGATCTCTGGAGAGTCCTGTTGTAGCCTCTCAGATTCCCATTAATTCACCCAGACTGACAATTGGCTTTTGATTAAAGGCTGTTGATTAATGGTTTGGAGGATATTTGCATCAGTGACTGTTTCTTTCTCTATTTCTTTTTTTCAAGCGCACCATTTCTTTTGTATTTATTGCCTCTATTTGAAAACCTATTTTCCTTGTGTGTAGCTGAATAAGCCACTTGAAAGTCTGGCTAAACCACCTCCTCAATTAGCAAGGGAATCGTGCTCAACATTTAGTCTGAACCAAAATTAAAAAGTCAAACAACAAATGCAATCTTGGGAGCAAAGTGTCAGTCAGATGCTGTAAATACTCTATGCCTCCCTCCCTCAATGACTTACATTTTATTTTCCTCCTCTGTCCAAAGGCACCCATGTAATGGAAGGCTCAGGGAAAATGTTGGTCACTGCTGTGGGTGTCAACTCTCAAACTGGAATTATATTTACTTTACTTGGAACCTCTGAGGATGATGACGAAGATGAAGAGGAAAAGAAAAAGGAAAAGGAGGAGAAGAAGAAACAGAGAAAAAGTTAGTATCCTCTTCTTATTTCCCGTTCTTGTTCTGTTGTTCACATGTTTGCGTGGCGTTTTCCATTTTCTACCACCAGTTTTGCATTTTGCATAAAGAGTCCATCATGTTCCATAGAAACCTTTTTTTAATATTAAAAGCAGTAAGGGCTAAGCCTGTGCAGAAAAGTGTTGTACTTGATGGAGTTGCATGCGCACTAATGACACAGGTTTGACTACTTAAACAAGTTAGGAGCCCTCTTTAGGAGCACAGCAGCAGATTCAAGGTCCAGGGCTGAGCTGAAGGAGATCCTGCAGTTACTTTTCATTCTTTTCATTATCGATTAATATGATGATTTTTTTTCTTGATTCATCTTTTACACAATAGAGAAAATGCCCTTTTTCTAATTTCCAACAGTCCAAGTTGATGCTGAAAATGATCCGTCATACAGTCACAGCAGTGATTTATTGCTTTGCAAGAATTATCAAAGAGAACTAACATAATTATCCACATAATATACATGCATACTATTTGAAGTAGTGGTTAATAGTACAGTTCCTGTGTATTGCCCAAGAATTGTTTTTTAAGTACTACAACTGACTAGATGGTGCATTTTTCCACAGTCAAGAAGCAGGAAGGAGCTGTGGAAAATCGTAAGAAAGGTAAGTTGCTTGCCCATACATGCACACACACACACACCCACACACACACGTATATACGATTGCCTTACAGCTTAGCACATACCTTTATGTGTTAGCCTTCATATTTATCAATGCCGCCCTCCCGTTTAACAGCACTGGGTATAACTCAAAGCCTCAATTTGTTTATAATTGGCTGCAGTGGTTTTATGCAATGAATGAGGAGTTGCATGGTTTTACATGTTAGTTTATTGGTAGTGGCTGTTCCTGCCTATCCATTGTACTGTCTGGCCCTCCATTCTGTCTCTATCTCCTCTTTTCTCGTCCTTGCCTGGCACATTGCGCTTTGAGCAGCAGGTGCTACTGAATCCAGTTATAGCGATTAGTGATGAGGAGATTAAAGCCATGCAACAATTCTGGAGCCAGAACATCTGCTTTCCCACCCATCTCTCTCCCTCAGGCCCCCACAATTTTATTCCTATTGATGCCCCAATTTGAACTATTCAGAATCAAACTGTAAGACTTGCACAATTTCCGACTGACAACAATGATAATGAGGCTGTTTAGTGGTAACTCAGCCAGCTAGCCAGGCTTGTAGTCCTGCCGGGACTCTATGATCAGTTGTGCTTGGGTCTGTGACCACAACCCTGGCGCAAGTCCCTGGTGCACAGATTCTCTCTGCCTGCCAGGAATCAACCGTAATCCTTTAGACTGAGATTACACAGGCCATGTAAAAGCAGAACAAGCCGCAGTCCACAGCAGCTGCAGTAGCCCAGTGTTAATGCCCTACCTCTTCCTGCTACATACATTCACGCACAATACCATGCAGCTGTCCACAACATGGTAAATGGAGCTTTCAGCATTGACAAATTGGACATGTTCATAAAAAACAGGAGTCCAGGAATGACACCCAAAACGTAATAATTTCAGCAAAAATGAGAGCGATGGCAGTTGTTCTGCAGCGCTAGTGCCCGACAGAGCTAATGATTTTGTCGTGGTGAGTGACACGACAGAGACCAGCCCATGCCGGCCTGTCGGCTGCCTCTCCCCCCTCCTTTGCCATTAGAGGCTTTGCGTTTCCAAGGTTACCTGGTTAGATGTTGGTTTGGGATTCCTGTCAGTTCTGCACGCGAGGGATGGGGGTCCTGAGGGATGTTGAAAACGAGATGAAAGAGATTTATGGGAATTTAACTGGCAATAACTGCTGTGGTTGCTGTCGAATGAGGAGGTGATTCCTCAGACAGATCCCAATGCTACTAGCTAGTTAACCTGTTCTTACTTAAATCTCTAGGTGGGAGTATGGTAATTACACTTCCAAGTCTTCCAGCTAATTACTGTGCAGTCAGATCACTAGAAAACATAATTACAGTGACATTTCCCAAGTATCATGGATAAAAGGGAAGCAAAAAAAAGGATGCTAAAATTTTTAGTGCTGTGACATCTCTTTTACTCTTGGAAGTCTTTCCTTGAAATATAGTGCTTTGTTGTGTTATACAGTATTCTTTTTTTTTTTCATGCTGATCTGAAGCAACTTCCTGTGACTCTAAATCTAGTCCCAACCTGTTGTTGATAAACGTGCTCGTCTTAACACAACCATAACAGGAAGTATAGAAAATTAGAATATGAATAGTTTTTTAACTTAAATAAAGTAAAAAACTATTATGTTTGCTAGTTGTCCACATACAGTTAATTCATTCCCTGGTGTAACAGCAAAGGTTTTATTTCAGGTTTTTCAAATGTAAGCAAATAGGCAAATTTAAATAGGCTTCATACGGTGGCTGATAAAAGGCCGCAGCTCTCGTGTGTTCTTTGGGTTATGGTGATTTGTTACGACTACCAGACTGGTTTGCTGCTTTTTATAAATCCTGGAATGAAAATAAAAATCAAATTTTATCTGTTAAAATTGCGTGCATCACTTGATACCATTAAGATGTCATCGCATGTGGTGCAGCTGTCAGGTCGTTTCATTTAACAACTTTTATCTTCTTTGCTGCAGCTAAAGCACAGGACGGTGCTGCAATGGAAATGCAGCCACTGAACAGTGATGAGGGAGGCGACGCAGAGGAGAAGAAGAAAACCGGCCCGCCAAAGAAAGAGAAGTCTGTTCTCCAGGGCAAACTGACCAAACTAGCCGTACAGATTGGCAAAGCAGGTGAGTTGGACAAAAATATGTGATTGTGGCACAGCTGAATGCTATGTGCTTGTACACTCTTATTTCCTCTTATTTCATTGTCTACATCGCTAACGTTCTATAATGTTTGATGTTCTCGTCCGATAGACGATACATTTATCCAGTTGCCGAACCCTAGTAAATGAAAATAATATGATTGATTGATCCTCTTCTTCTTTTTTTTTCTTCTTCTTTCTTTTCTCTCTCGTTCTCTCATTCCCCTCAGGACTGGTTATGTCAGCCATCACTGTCATTATCCTGGTGGTGCTATTTGTAGTTGACACCTTCTGGATCCAGAATCTGCCCTGGGTCAAGGACTGCACTCCCATTTACATTCAGTTCTTTGTGAAATTCTTCATCATTGGCGTTACTGTTCTGGTGGTGGCTGTTCCCGAAGGCCTACCACTTGCTGTAACAATCTCCCTGGCATACTCTGTTAAGGTAAGGTCTCCTAGCCAAGTGACTTGTGGCCAATGCTGACCAGCTTACACTTCAGCCTATTACAACTAGCCGGCCAGGCTGTTAAGACAAGGAGACTTGGCTAACTGATACCCTAAAGCCAAGCTATGATCCCTTGTTCTGAAGTTGTTAACCAACAGAGGGCTTCATCCAATCAAGGAACTACTCATTTCAATCTTGTAGCCTTTATACACATTTATTTTGCCCCAGATGTAAATGTTTTGTCCAGCGCAGAAAATATACTGTTCAATTTCTGCTTAGTCATACTGAATTTAGGTGCGTTTAATCATTTGATTTATTGTTTTATATTCCCACAGAAAATGATGAAAGACAACAACCTGGTACGTCACTTGGATGCCTGTGAGACTATGGGCAATGCTACTGCCATCTGCTCTGACAAGACGGGTACACTCACCATGAACCGCATGACTGTGGTGCAGGCCTTCATTGCCGAAAAGCACTACAAGAAGGTCCCTGAACCAGAGAACATCCCCGCCTCCATTTTAGACATTCTGATTCTGGGTATCGCAGTCAATTGCGCCTATACTACTAAGATCATGGTAGGCCTGAGGAAAGCAATGTGTAATTTATGTTTCATCATGAATTTTGCCTTGTCGTGTATTTGGCTTTAGGAGCATACTTACTGTCTTCCCACCTTTTCCTTCAGTCTCCAGAGAAAGAAGGGGGCCTGCCACGGCAAGTGGGTAACAAGACCGAATGTTCCTTGCTCGGCTTTTCAAGTGACCTGAAGCGCGACTACCAGGCTATACGCAACGAGATCCCCGAAGAGAAACTGTACAAAGTCTACACCTTCAACTCAGTCCGCAAGTCTATGAGCACTGTGTTGAAGATGGCTGATGGCAGCTACCGTATGTTCAGCAAAGGGGCCTCAGAAATTCTCCTAAAAAAGTAAGATTTGTTTGTAAGACTTTGTTTTATGTATTGCGTTGAATGGTTTATGTTTATATCTGTGTTTTATCCTGGATTTTGAAACTGAAGATACCAATTTGATGGTCCTGGGACAGAGAATGTCGTACATTTACAGATTGTAAGGTCCTCTGAGGCAATTTTGTGATTTTGGGCGACGCAAAATATATTGAATTTAATTGAAGAAACATCCACTGATGTGTAAGTGTGATCAGTTCTGTCCACATACATTATTTTTCTCAATTAAAGGTTATTCGAGGGATTTATTTTTATTTTTATTTGTTCCAGCCGGACAAATTTTGCAGTAAATGATATGTGTAATGGCTTAAGAAGCTAAGGAGTTCAAGTGCATCCCACCCAAGCCCCTTACTTTGCGACTTAAAAACAGGCGCTGAGAAAATGAGCCGGTAACAACGCTGTAAGCCTCTTAACCAAGCAGGCTTCTTTTTAACCCACAGAGGGCTTAGTGTGAACTCTTATTACTGCAGCTCACCAACGCTTTGTCTTCTCCACTGTCATCTAAATTATTTTATTCATTTAAGATTCCGCACCCATCTTCTCCTTTATCCATTTTACTCAACTCTCTCCGAAGGCCTTTCTTCGTCTGGATATTCTTTTTACCTGCTTCTCTGTGCTTTTATATTAATATAAGATATTAATATCCCTGTTTCACCCATTAGGTGCTATAAAATCCTGACAGCAAATGGTGAGGCCACGGTGTTCCGCCCTCGAGACAGAGATGATATGGTTAAGAAAGTGATCGAGCCCATGGCCTCAGAGGGCCTGAGGACCATCTGCCTTGCATACAGAGATTTCCCTGTCTCTGAGGGGGAGCCTGACTGGGACAATGAAAACGATATCCTCTCTGGACTGACCTGCCTCAGTGTGGTGGGCATTGAAGACCCCGTAAGACCCGAGGTTAGTGGCTACACATGTAAGGTCGCTTACATCACAATAGTTTTACTTTAACTGTGTACAGAGAACAGCTCACAATGGATATACAACCTGCTTGTGGGTACACTGAAAGTGTGTGAATATCACAAATACGTATCACAGATGCGAGTGCCGTTAACAGAACTGTTCAGTCCAGCACTAAAGATAAAACCTATAGTGGCGCAAATTGGTTAGACATGGAGGAATTGACTGCTTTTTCAGCTGCACAAAGTGCTACTGGATTTTGGGCTTTGTCTTTTTCAGCTCCAGGTATTGTGCTAGCCTCCACTCCCTAAGGATCAGGTTATGCTTGAAAAGTAGTCGTCTGTACGACACTTTGTGCGTCCATGTCTGAAGGCAAAACCGTTTATACGTGATCCGAAGATCCACACTCGGAAGGCCACAAGAAAAGCCAGCCGTCGTAGAGCGGGGGAGGCGCAACATCATTTAAATATAGGGGAACCCGCGTACATTTTCAGTCTCTCCTGGAAGGCATTCATTCGGTGAAGGAAGTAGTTGTGTCACACCTGGCCAATCGCGGCTTGAAATGGATGTGAATGACATTGGTACACTGCTCCCCATATTCTAATACCAGAGAGGTGTGGGGGGGAAAGGGTTTCCAAAGCTATTTGACTATCTGACAAGTACTGTTGAAGAAGCATACTGGCATACTTGCTCCATTGGACTGTTGGGACCCAAAACCTTCTGAGCAAAGCAAGATAATTGAATGACAGGAGATGCTGCATCAGCCGTTTCTAAACGCGAGGAGTGGCTCCACTTTGGCGCAGGCATCAAATACTGAACCAATACAAGCATGATATTGAGGAGTTTGAGGCAGTGGTTTCACAATGAGACAACTATGTGGATGTTTGAACTGGGTCATTAGCTTGCTAGGTGCTCAACTTTCTCAACTCATTTACTTTGGCTTTCTGCCACTTTGTGTTGGGTAGGTAGCATACACCCGACTTGTTTGCTGCAATCAATTGCCTGTGGTTTTAAGGGGCTGATAAGAGCAGTGAGACTCCAGAATACAGTCCTTACATAAATCTACCTGAACAAAAGATATCTATAGAGATAACGGCTGCATAAAGCTGCATATTTTGACGTTATTAATGACCACGTCACAAAACCTGAACTTTAATTTTAATATCCTCACTGATATGCGAAACACGTTTTTTCTTTATTCATCGTGTTTCCGCTTTCCTTCAGGTCCCAGACGCCATCAAGAAATGCCAGCGTGCTGGTATCACAGTGCGGATGGTGACTGGGGACAACATCAACACGGCACGAGCCATCGCCACCAAGTGTGGCATCCTACTGCCTGGAGATGATTTCATATGCATGGACGGCAAAGAGTTCAACCGAAGAATACGCAATGAGAAAGGAGAGGTGGGCCTCAGCAAAATACTGTCCATCAGAGAATGTTGAAAATGTTCTGTTGGGATTCTATTCAGCTTTTGTCTCATGTTTCTAGATTGAACAAGAACGCATTGACAAGATTTGGCCCAAACTACGAGTACTGGCTCGCTCTTCCCCCACAGACAAACACACCTTAGTGAAAGGTAATAATAATAATAATGATAATAAAGGTCTATTATTCTGTTTTGAGAGAAATGTTTTGTTGTCACTAGGTTATCGTTTTGGGCTTCACGGTTTCATTTTGAATATTCATGTCATACTTTTCCAGGTATTATTGACAGCACAGTGCTAGAACAAAGACAAGTAGTAGCAGTGACAGGAGATGGTACTAATGATGGTCCTGCCTTGAAGAAAGCTGATGTTGGCTTTGCGATGGTGAGTTTTCTCTATTTTTACTATCTTTAATTAGACTAGAGGTCTAGTGAAAAGGATGACTGATTAAATATGTTGTGATATGATGCAGGCAAATTCTTGATCATCTTCTTCTTTTTTTTTTTTCTCCAGGGTATTGCCGGCACTGATGTAGCCAAGGAGGCATCTGACATCATCCTGACTGACGACAATTTCTCCAGCATCGTCAAGGCCGTCATGTGGGGACGCAACGTCTACGACAGCATCTCCAAGTTCCTTCAGTTTCAGCTAACGGTCAATGTGGTGGCTGTCATCGTAGCATTTACAGGAGCCTGCATCACACAGGTTAGCATCAACAGAGTCGTTTCGTGTTGATTCAAAAAAGGCATTTAAAAATATTTAGTTAACTTCCACTCAACAGAATAATGCAGCTATTAAAGTGTATTTTTCTTGTATGCAAGTAATATGCAAAAAGTAATGCAGATATGTCTTAACTATTGAATATATTTCTCAGACCTAACTGTCTTACATAAACATCCTATCTTGTAACTATAAGTCCTGCTGCAGACAAGCGCATAATTTGTTTCCCACATGCAATTGGGTTCATGTCAGTTGAAAAATCTCTTAAGAAATGTTCTGAATTTCCATTGTGTTTGAGATTTGTGTGACAGGGATATGTTTTTTTTTTTTTATTTTATTTTATTCCTCACTCTTTCCCCCCTCTTCTCAACCTAATTTGGTGCCTATCTCTCTCTCTCTCTCTCTCTGCCTGCAGGACTCTCCACTGAAAGCAGTACAGATGTTATGGGTCAACCTCATCATGGACACCTTTGCTTCACTAGCCCTGGCCACAGAGCCCCCTACAGAAGCCCTGCTGCTAAGGAAGCCATATGGCCGCAACAAGCCTCTCATCTCTCGCACCATGATGAAGAACATTTTGGGTCAGGGAGTGTTCCAGCTAATTATCATCTTTACTCTGCTCTTTGCGGGTAAGAAGCTACAGTTCTTCATGCACACACAGCCAGTGGACTTACTGTGCGCTTCCTGTATTCATCCATCTGTTTATTTGAACACATTCTCTTTCTGATTGTTCCTGTAGGAGAGAAGATTTTTGATATAGACAGCGGCAGAAATACACCCCTCCATGCCCCGCCGTCTGAACACTACACCATTGTCTTCAATACCTTTGTACTGATGCAGCTTTTCAACGAGATCAATGCCCGCAAGATCCATGGTGAAAGGAATGTCTTTGAAGGCATCTTCAACAACCTTATCTTCTGTAGTATTGTCTTTGGTACCTTCATTATCCAGGTAAAGTAGAATGCCGAGTTCTGTGGCTAACTTGTAGGGTTTGTGTGAATGTGCTTGGTGACTCATATGGGAAAAAAAAGATCATCAGTCCCACGAGACGTGCGGCTTGCAAATTTTGGATCTAAATGTTTGTTCTCTAATTAATTCCGCCTCTCTTCCTGCTCCTCTAGATCGTCATAGTGCAGTTTGGTGGGAAGCCGTTCAGCTGCGTGGCTCTGACCATAGACCAGTGGCTATGGTGCACTTTCTTAGGCTTTGGCTCTCTACTATGGGGACAGGTATGATGTGACTATACAGCTGAGCTTCACCTTCAGTTGGCCGGAGAAAAATATATGGTATGACACTGCCCCCCTGTGTTGGAGTTGGCGTAGTGGGTGACAAATGGTGGCAGGTGTAACAATACAGTATGTTCCGTTGCTGTGAGGAAATGGGTTAACTCCTAAATTTGAATTTCAAACAGCTCATATGGTAGTAGCTGCATAGTGCATAGCTTCAGTCAAGCTTCCACTTTTACTTATTCTATTTAGTTATTTAGGTTGTAACAATGTCAGAGATCTTTTACATTCATGGAATCTTTGCTTCCATCATTTTCTGTTTGAAATTCTTGACAATGAGAGATAAATGTTTGACATACAGTATTTATAGTTGGCTCTGACTGCCCACACTCATCCTACAGAGCAGTGCACATAATATGTAATTATCTACTCTCGTCAATTCATCAAGAATGGTGTCTGCAACATATTTTGACAAGACACAAATAAACAGGGCTGCGCTGAGATCCTGTGTGTATAAATTGTCGTAGGACTGTGGCTGTGGCGCCTCAGCTTTTAGTAACTCAGTTCTGAAACTGTGGTTATCTGTTAAGTCTGTAACTTCACCGTGGGAGGGTCTTGGAGACTCCGAGAAAACCAAATGACATCAAACTGGCGGTCTCACATCGAGCTTTGGCAGCTTACTGCTCACTGGTTGCCCAGAAACGTGGCTCGTTCTGCCGCAATGAGGCGCCACTTTGCCATCCTGAGGAGTGTGACGTAAGTCATAAGTCAGTGCTGCTCACGTAAATCCTGATGTCTTCCAGGTAATCTCTACGATACCCACCAGCCGCTTAAAATTCTTGAAGTCGGCAGGCCACGGCACCCAGAAAGAGGAGATCCCAGACGAGGAGCTGGATGAGCTGGAAGACAATGAGGAGATTGACCATGCTGAGCGGGAGCTTCGTCGAGGCCAGATCCTCTGGTTCCGAGGCCTCAATCGCATCCAGACTCAGGTAACAATCTCCAGACGATCCTGCGTACCACCGAGCACGACACCAAACACCAAGGGAATCAAAAGCCATAAACCCTTTAACTCTATTGCTCTTCCATCTTAAAATCTATGTGTTGTTCTTTCTCTCTGCATTCTTAAAGAACGGCTTGTGCCCTAAAAACAAAAGCCTTTTCTTTAATTTTTCTGTTCTGCTTCTGAACTAAAGCAGGTTCTTATGCCTATTTCTGACTCGGTCTGAATCTATCTGCTAAAACGCGACAAGTTTGAAGGTACTGATGTGAAGCGATTGGATTGGATGGGAAGCACAATAGAGCAGCTGAATGTTCAAAGAGTATTGGCATGGCTATAGCTGCAAGTATGGAAGGATTCTGCAGAGAAACGAGTGAAAGTGAGGTCAGAGCTCCCTCCGATCAGTGCCTTTAGACCCAACATCCCTTTTTCCTCTCTCTTTTTAACGGTAATGCCTAAATCCAATTTCCAAGTGACATTTTTTCGTACTGGTGCCTTTTCTTTATTATTATTATTATTTTTTCTCTCTTTTCTCTCTCCTCTGGCTGTGTTGTGTTTTATTTCCTCTGGGCTTTCTCCTGTCATGCTGTCTGATTCTTTACAGATGGATGTAGTGAGTGCGTTCCAGAGTGGAACTTCCTTTCAGGGGGCTCTGAGGCGGCAGGCCTCCAACTCCAGCCAACAACAGCACGATGTAACCAATGTTTCTAGCCCTACACATGTAGCCTTTTCTACTACTACCACTACTGCCACTGCCGCCAACACCGCTTCTGCCACTGTGGGGTGTGAGTGCGTGTTCTCCTCTAGTGCATGAGACTTTTATCTCTTCTGTTCTTCTAACATCTTCCTCCTCCACTCTTCTTCTCACCTAACGTTGACACTTTTACTCTCTCATGCCTCTTCTAATGTCCCCCTCCTGTTTACTGTTAAAAAAAACACACCAAAAATACATCCTCCATATTGCTTTGATAATACTGCTGTATATATATGTACCCTGTAACCAGGTCGCTTCTAGTGTCGAGGTGTTTTCTCTGTGTCATCATGTTTTCTGTTCTGCTTCTGCTTCGGTCTCAGAAATGAAAAAGGTTTTACTTTTATCTCAGAGGGGGGTGGGGGTGATGTGCATCTACTATTTGACAAAAAATAATTTTCTGGATTGACCGTAACCAGTTTTGTCTGCAGCTGCCTCAGTCTGCTCTGTGCCCCTGTAGCACCCATGGGTCTGTGTCGCAGCTCTCTAGTCGGGTAAATGTTTTGAGTATATGCCCATGATCACGGCCCAAAACGATAAAGACAAACTATGACATGGACCTCTGTGAGAAAACGCATCAGAGTGTCAGTGGATGTCTCGTCAGTCAGTGGAATAATAGCCTTTTCTCCTCCAGCTGTGGCTGTTTCTGGGAGTTTGTTGTGAAAAAGAGGGTGTGTGTGAAGAGAAGGGGTGGCACGTGATGGGCTCCAAATGAAGTCTATAAATGAGCAGCTGCAGCCTGTTGGTGTGTTTGGATGCAAGGCTGCGCATAGTTCTTTTTCAAAGGTCTGGCAGCCTTCATGCCAGTCGTCCGTTGAGCGTAGAAGACCACTACGTCGAGGGCGGACGCGGATCATTTGATGATGGTATTTCAAAAGGCCTTCCTCCTGTGCCCTTACAAGAACTGTGTGGCTGTTGACTCGTTTTCTCTTTCAGATCTTCCCAGGCAGACCATCTGACCAGCAGGGGATTTTAAATGTCTAACAGATGTGACGAAAGGAGCTTAATGGAATAAATGACTGTGCTCTTGAATGTAAACATGTGGGACTTTCCCAGACACATTTACAGCTGATCCAATGTTGTTTTCCCCTGGCATATTGAAACATTATGCAATGCCGCAATAATGTTTAGGTCTCTGTCTCAGGTGGGACTCCTTGAAATCTCCCGGGCCTGACGGGTGCTTCGCTTCTAAACTCTTGACTTTTCCTTTCAGGTTGCTCTTAGAGAGAGTCTGAACTTTGTCTTTTTCTCTGTGAATACTGTTTGTTGGCAGAATGTGTCCACCTGGCAATGTTTTGCCTGAAAAAAATGAATACCACTGACTCCCCACATATTCTTCTTTAGATTCTGTGAAATGTGTCATGGGCTATACTCAAAGGTTTACTACCATTGAACACAAGGTAGCGCCACGCTCTGCATGGGTTCAAAGTCTCTGGTCTCGTTTGTGAGTTTTTTCTCTTTGTGCTGTTTTTGACATGTATACCAGCTTGTAGACATGCTTGGCTGCCGCAGCTTTCTTTGTTTTTAATCCACAAACATAAGCTGTAACTGACCATCCCTTTCTTCCTGTCTTTCTCTCTTGTTTCAGTCTCTCTCTCTCTCTCTTCCTCGCCCTCTCTCTCGCTCTCGTTCTTTCTTTCTGTCTCTTCCTGTCATGTCTTTCTCTCTCCTCACTTTTTCCTGAGCATGTCCAAGAAAAGTAAACTTGTGTCCAGCCTCTGTCCCTTTTCTTTCTTTTCTCTTTGGATGCGTTCTTGTCTAAAGAACAGCATTCCTCTTGTCTCGGTTTCCTTTTGCATTTTGATTAATCAGACACAGGCCTCTACCACGTGTTTTGTGACATACTACTACTGTACTCACAAAAAAGAAACATACATTGCATTGGGTTTGAAACTGGTTTGTACCCTTCCCAAGACATTGGCTGATTTACTACATGAATCTTAAGAATAGTTTCTCGACAAGCACAAAGTCAAGCATAAGGTTTGTCTCCACCGGATGCAACTCAAGTTTTTCCATTTCTCTGAAACACTGCGATAAGAACTTTCAGAACTGTCTGTCACACACTACGGCTACCTGAAGCTCCTGCTTTTACTTGTAGTACAGATTTAAATACGCTGACATGTCAAGATTTTCATTTTCTATGTATTTGGTACAGAGCAGAACAGGGTAAATTGAAGAAACAGGAAGTGACACACAGACAGAAGTTACACTTAAATCAATTTAACTGAAGGCTATCGGCTGCTCCTGTTTTAAGCTATACTACGATGAACTTCCAGGTGGTTTCGAGGTTAACATACTCCAGGCATTATGTTAGAAAACGTAGTTAATTGGTATTACACGTTGTGAATTTACAACTAAACAAAACTGCACACCTGCACGAGAGTTTTCCCTGTCACCGATTTTTGCCCCTAAAACTCACCTATTATTGACCCAATAAAACCTGCGCCCTCATTTGTTATTGCTGTTGTTATCCAGGTGTTCAAATTCAAAACGCACATCTGTCATTGCTGAGTGTGACTAAAACGCTGCTCCCTGTCCCTCCTCCCTCCCTCCCTCCCAGATCCGGGTGGTGAATGCATTCCGCAGCTCCGTCTCCCTCTATGAGGGAATGGAGAAGCCCGAGTCGCGATCATCGATCCACAACTTCATGACCCACCCTGAATTTCGGATAGAGGACTCTGAGCCCCATATTCCCCTCATAGACGACACCGACGCAGAGGACGACGCGCCCACCAAGCGCAACTCCGCCAGCCCCCGCAACGCCACGCCCACGCCGCCCTCGCCCACCACCACCGTCGCCCCCACCACGCCCGTCTCTCCCTCCCCAAACCAGAACAATAATGCTGTGGAGAGCAGTAACCACCTCCTCCCAGAGGGGCCCAAATCAGGAACCCCCTCGGCCCCGGGGAGCCCCCTACACAGCCTGGAGACCTCCCTTTGATCTGACCCCAGACCACCACCACTTTTCTACCCGCCACCAAGGAGCTCAACTCAAACAAAACGAAGGAACACTTGGAGAAGGGAGAGACGGAGGGCGAGAAGGGAGCGCAGTCTTGTGAGCTTGGCTTGGGCTGGACTAAAAGAACAGCAAACATTCAGAGGAATGTACGGCTTGGTGTGGATGCTTTGGTCTTCTTTTCTTTTTGGTTCTTATTCATACCCCGCTGCAACACAAGGACTCTGTCTCCACCCCTCCCTCCTTGGTAACGTTTGTTTTTCTCGGTAAACAAGGGGTGATTTTAAACTCAGATTGAAAGTGACCTGTTTTTATTATTCTATTAATATTATTATTATTATTTTAATTGAGATGGTGAGGTCCTCCTACTGGCTTGAAGATCGTCTGTAAGAATTATGAAAGAACCTTTAGCTTCTCTTTTATCTGAATGGTGTTGTATATTTATCTCTTTGGCCCTTGCTCATTCAAAACTTATTTCTGCTCCATTGGCTGTTAATATTTTGAGTTATTTATGTTTTTGGAAAAAGCAGGTCTGTTTACAAAGTTTGTAGATACTTTTTTTCAGTTTGTAGGCAAAAGAGCTTCCTGATGTATGATGCAGAAAACTGGGACAAAATAAAAAATGAATGAGAGGATTATTTCAGATACTGCTGTATTTTCAGGAGAAAAGGGTGTTTCTATTGAAACTTAACTATTTTTGCCTGCAAGTTTTATTTGTTATATATTTGTAGATAAATGTAGAACCTTCTAGCCAAACCGATAAACACTAAGGCTTGTATAGAAAAGAGGTCCACCAGGGGAGGTGTTTTCACAGGAGACGGGACGGGAAAGACGAGTATAGGCCTCTGTCCACTAACATTGCTATAAATATTTACTTCTTCCATTTCTTCGATAGTTTTCATGTGCACAAAAACCTTCTGGAGTTCTGGATTCTCTTTTCATTCATTATGTTGTGTTCAAGGATTTCCACATGTTGAAAGGTTCACTAATTAAAGGGAGTTAAGAATATATCTGGGCCCGTATTTAGCAAGCATCACAGACTGACACCTAGAATCAAGCTGAAACAAAGTCTTACCTCGGAGTGGGACACGTGGTCCTGATGAAGCCTCCTACAGTCGCTTTCAGCAGGAAGTAGAAGTAGAGTTTTGTGGTTTTACAACACTTTGTAACGTAAAATGAAAATGTCGTCTTGTAGTAGTTATTAGTCACATTCAAAAGAGGCTGATGGAGATTATTTGATGCAGGGAACACTCATGAGTGTATTAGTAATTTATGCATGTTAACGCTTCAAATTTTGTTTTTGCCAAAGCTCATAAAATCACTAAAATGACTTTAAAGTTTGTCACCGTTTTTTATTACGACCATTTGAGTTCAAAGTAACGCTATAGTTAGCCAGTGCGCCTATTTATTTTTCAATAAGAAGTTAATATAGACTTAACGTGAATGTGCCTTGGCTACAATAACAATTTAGGCGATGCTTTGTTCATTTTCCACCTGCAGGTAACTCCTCACAGATAATCCACTGTTACTCCTACAGCGAAACGTAGGACCAAATGAGCCTCATTCTGATCCTACTTGGCCAGTTGTGAACGAGTTTCTCTCTCTGGATGCTTGATAAATATGGACCCTGGTCAACTTTTTTTTTTTTTTTTTCTTTTTTTTTTTTTAAATTGGTGCATTTCATTTCTGTTTTTGTTTCACTCAGCAAAACGTTAGCCCCCTGCCATTGTACAATATTGACATTCGTTTACTCAGGCATAGAAAAAGTATTTAATTTAAAAAGGAATCTTAAAAAGAAAGAACCTTTTAACTTCAGACTTTGTGTATTTAGATAGTGAATTATTGTCTTGGTCAAAAAAAAAAAAAAAGCAAGTGAATTATTTTCATATTTAATTTAATCTTTTAAGTTCATGCCTTAGGGAATACTTAATTTTACTCCTCCGAGTTCTAGTTTGTTGACATTTTAAAAATAAAAAAAAAATGGAGGAAAATAGGCTTTTTTTCCAACCCTGTCCATAAGACTCCTTTCACCATGGATAAATGTTGCTGCATTTGATTTGTTTGTAAAATATTTTTGACACCTGATGTACTGGAAACGCTAAAGAATTGGACATGTGCATTTTTCAAGAATAAAGACTAGGCATACACTGGTATCTATCTGCACAGGGTACTTTATTTCATAGCGTTCCTTGGGGAAAAATAATTTTGATACAAATCATAAGAAAAAAGTGTACCTTTGTATTTTTATGACAATACTGATGATACCTTTTCGTCGAACTAAACCAATTTTGGATGATTTGACACCAATCACGTTATATGGGGAGGGTTTTGGCCACTAAAATGTGTGTTGTTCTGGAATATTCATCTCAGGGTGCAAATGGTGTGAAAGAGAACAAGCCTCCTTTAGTTTGTATACTACCACACTTAATTAAATGTTTGGGATGGTGCTTGTCGACCACACAGGATGACTTGGGCAGCAGGCTGCACATTCTTCCTGCAGCCTTCTGGCCGTCTCCACCTGCAGGGCCGTGGAAAGGGGGAGGAGTTTGAGGTGTTAAATCACAACGTCCCCTGGGGAAATCCTTTGCTTCACAGATGACAAAATAGCAGCTAGGATTGCATACAAAGTGAGAAATTGAAAAGGCAAGCAGAATCCATATGAGGAGTTTGTTCTGTAGCTTCTTCCTGTAATGGGAATGAATGTTTTTTTCCATCTGTTTTATGGATTTTTTTTTTTTTTTTATCTTTTAACATTTGGAAATAAAAGTACTTCATGTCTGTTTATCTTGAGCATTTTAAATGGATATCGTGATTGGATTTACATTTGAAACTTGTCGAGTAATGTGTATGGTTTTTAAAAATAAAAAATGTATTTAGCCTAACTGCAGGGCTATGTTTGTCATTTACCATGCAGTATTTATTGGAATGCGTTCAGATGTGGACCCTTACTTTCTGCAGTGGAGGCAAGCAAACATCTTGCAGAAAATTGGGGTCTTGAGTGAGGGGGATTTTCACGCAAGAAAGCTGCTTTTCTGCATAACTGCACAATTTCCAGATGTAATATAACAGCATTAGATTATAGCTATGGAACAGAGCCAACACATTGTTAAATAGTAAAAGCCCATATTCTCTGAATATTCCATAAAGCATATACATGCTATAGCTGTAGCAGTAACTTGTAATTGTAAATGAGGAAGTTGGAGCTTTTTGTTACTCAGATGAAGGGATAACTGGACACTGGTGCAGGCTGGCAGAGAGTATTGCACAATGCAGCTTTTGTAGGGAGCGTTTGGCCCAGTTTCTCTCTGCAGAGGTGAAGCAGGTAAAGAACAGGAAATGCATGCTCATATCAAATCCATCCTCTGTTAGCTCCTCCAACACAGAGGGGGAAATGTTTATTTCAAAGTCTCTGAAAGGCATTTACATTTATTTTATTTTTTTGCACAATTATGGACCACGATAACATGCATTTTTTTTTTTACATCCCCAGCACATTAAAATGTTTTTTCAAGAGTGAATAAGGCCTCTGGCGCAGGTCCCTGCTCCACTATGACATGCCCAATATATATATTACTGGGTCTGGGTCAGGGTCAATAAATATGGGACTCAGCATCCATATCCAATATGTTATTCCCCCTAACAAAATTGTACACACCAAGAGTGAATGTCCCTTTGGATTGATGCAGTTGCATCCCAAAACCTCCAGCAAACCATATCACAACATCTGAGTGTTACCTGTGCACAGACTGATGCCAATAACATAGTAAAGCAGAGCAAAGTTGAGCTGGCGCTTCTGGAATTTGACTGAAGGGTCTTCTGAGTCGTTGGTATCGAGGGAGCAGAGGGGAGAGCACACATCCCTGAGGGTCTCTCCACAGCCTCACCTGCTGCCTCCGGTCTGTCAGGAGGTTTTTGTGATCCACAGACAGGTGGAGGCTGGGACAGAGAGCTGAGTGGGTTTATAGGATGTCTGGCATGACGGTGTTGAGCGCCGAGCTGAAGACCTCAAACAAGTCCTCGTGTATTTCCCTGCAGAGTCGAGGTGCTGCAGGATGCAGTGCAGTCCCACTTTGACATCCACTGACCTGTTTGCACAGAGGGTCCAGCGGGGGGCATCTGTCCCATCTGAACATTTCTCAGGTAACTGTAAAACTCATTTAATTATATTTGCATGCAACTATATACAGAGGACTGATTCCATTTAAATACAACTGATTTGGCTTTGTTTAGAAAAAAATAACAGTATACATACTATGTCAGACCTCTATACATGTTGCCATTCAAAAGAATCCATAACCCACTGGATGGCTGCAGTACATCGATCCATCCACTAGATGGAGGCATAGAGTGTGTTTTAACATGGGAGTGTGAGGACATACTGTTAGATGCTGGAGGAAGGCAGACTGCAAATGCACCTCCATGCCATATAAATACAGACGGCTGGAATCAATTACAAAATTACGGGTTTATGGGTATAAGTGAAGTTTATTGTTTCTCTTCTTAGGCTGCTGGTGCAGGGAGTTTTTAGGGAGTATATAAGGAGACTTATACCGTTGGAATCTGTGTAGTCTCAGCTTTCATGTAGTGAAGTATTGGATGTCGTAAAAAGTCATAAAAGTCATTGTATGTTATGTCAAAAACATTCATAAAAGATTCATAGTACAGCGTGTTAAAAAAAAAACAGTACAAAAAAGTCATCATATGTTGTTTCGAAAAGATTCATAGTATGTCGAAAAAAGTCATGCACATATCATAGTGTATAGCCTGTTACACAAAGTCATAGTATAGTATGTCTAAAAAAGTAATAATTAATTCATGCCAAGGAATTTGCATTGACAATAAAAGCAGCTATGTAATGAATTGAACAATTAACAGATTATCAAAATTGTTGCCAATAAATTTTCTGACGATCAATTAATTAATTAATCAATTTATAATTTCAGCTGAAATGAACAGCTGATTGCCAAACCTACATGTCGTTTCACAGCCACACCAGCAGAGGGCAGTGAACTCATCTTTTAGCTCTTTAAAAGAGTGTGTATTGTAACGGTGAGTCGCTCAGTCTTGGCTTCGTGACGGGTTTACAACGACCGCAACAAGGTACGTCGCTAGGATTTCTCAGTCTAATAACATATTTTAACTCCACGTCTTTATCGCGGATTCAATTTTGATGAACAGGTGTGGAACCCGGAAGTTGCAACAGAGTGAGACGTCCGTGCTCTTCCTCCTCGCTGCAAACTGTCGTTCCTTTCCGCGCTGCATGTATTGCTTCTGCAGTAATAGACTCTAAACACTGGGCGAAGGTCTGCTAACCACAAAGTCGCAACATTTCTGTAAGTCCTGCAGTCTTCTACAGTGTCAGCCTCACAACACAAACATAACCTGCAGTAGAACCCGCGTGGTGCAGGATTAGAGCTGTGCTTGGCTCTCGTTTATTCTATTTTCTCCTTAAATCGCTCAGTTGTTTTTAGCTGACTTACTGTAACGTTGAATCCTTAATTGGGTGACCGTGACCTCAGGCAGCGGGGTCTCTCATGCACATTAGATTATCATGCTCTATATTAATGCATCGCTGTCAACAATGCAGGGTTGGAGGCAGCAGCACCCCCCCCCCCCCCTCTCCCGATTACGCCTCCACTTACTATAATGTTGCTTTGTCTTTTGTGGTTGCTCGTGACTCCATCTCCCAGAGGCAGGAATGAGACTCCCCCACCGCTGAGCTCAAGATGAGAGAGTGGTGGGTGCATGTGGGCTTGATCTGCATCCCGCTGGTGGCCGTCTACCTTCACATCCCGCCCCCTCAGCTGTCAGCCTCCCTGCAGAAGTGGCACAGTGCCGGGGAGGTGTTTCACTTCAGGGGCAGGGAAATTTTCTACAGAGGTAAGAGGGGGGGTTAGTCTTGAGTTTTGTAATGGTAGTCAGCTGAGACTAGCAGTGACAAACGTGTCATCATCTTTTCCATTTCACTTATTCTGTCTAAAAATCAGAAAAGAGGCTACGGTGACATCATCTAATTGCTTGTTTTGTCTGACCGACAGTTACAAAACCCCAAAAGAGTTGAAGGATCAATCCCTTTTAGTGGCTGTTCTTTAATCACATTACATTATCTTCATCAGCAGATACAGTTTGCCGAGTTGTCATGGGGGTGTATGATGTCACATGAGCACTGTCAACTTTGACAAAACTATCTTGACAATCTGATCGTCTGTGTCGATTGCTCACCTGACAAAACATTTGTGTCCTGCGTCCTGTCGAAGGACGAAATGACATGGAGGACATCCCATCAGGACAACGTGCACAACAACACAGTCAGACAGGGAGCGCAACAACATGACAGCAGTACAGATTATAGTGAAATCGACTCAAGACAGTCACATTGTCAAAATATTGTCACAACTGAAATACAGTTCTTTGTCGTTTTATTGCCTTGCTTTTGTTGGTTCCTCTGTCAAAGCAGTCTGTAAACTCTGTTTTTAAAAGTGTTATATAAATAAAGTCATTATTAGAATATTATCACATTGACTAATTGATTTGTTGACTAATCATCGAAGTGTTACATGGGGCTTTTTAGAGACCAGATCATAAATAATCTTTCTGATAATAATTTCTTTCCTGTTCTCGTGATGTCCTTATATGCTACACATGTGCTTATCATACATGTGTTTCTCTTTTCTCCTCAAACCAGACTCCTACGGTGCTTTGGGAAGCTCTGATGTCATCATTCTGCTCCATGGCTTCCCGACCTCCAGCTTCGACTGGAACAAGGTACTCACTGCACACGCTCAGTAGCTAGTAAACACACCTAATTAAGTAAAACGTCTTCCTGTGACCAAGTTTCTTTTTGTCCATGCAGATCTGGGAGCCACTCACTCAGCGCTTCCATCGAGTCATTGCACTGGACTTCCTGGGTTTTGGCTTCAGTGACAAGCCAGTGAGTACATTTTGTGTCAGCTTAAATGTCTTTGTTTTATATTTATTTATTTTCTTATACTTCCTGCATGATGCTCTGTTACTCCTCTTACCCTTAACTCCTTTTTCTCCCTGTGCCCGACCTTCCCAGCGACCCCACAGGTACTCCATCTTCGAGCAGGCCAGTGTGGTCGAGGCCCTGGTGGCTCACTTGGGTCTGAGCAACCAGCGAGTGAATCTGGTGTCCCATGACTACGGAGACACTGTGGCCCTGGAGTTGCTCTACAGGTGTGTGTGTGTGTGTGTGTGTGTGTGTGTGTGTGTGTGTGTGTGACTATATTCCTGTAAATGTCAAAAACAGAGTATAAATGATAAATTGCTAACCACTCCTCCTGTCTGTTTGTTTTTCTTTTCCTCCCAAACAGAAGTGACCAAAACCGCACAGGTCACGTGATCATCAACAGCCTGTGTCTTTCCAACGGAGGTACAGTGCCGTCTGTTGTCTTTGGGTCATTTTGTAAATGGCAGGTCAGTGCTGACTCTTTTATTTCCAACAGGATTATTCCCAGAAACAACTTACCCACGCTTGCTACAGAAGGTGAGTCACCGGTGTTTTCGTCATCTTACTCCTCAGCTCATGTGGAATGTTATATTTAAAAAAAAGTTACATTTGGTTGATTGGCTGTCAAAGTTCTCACCGAAACCTTTTTGTTTTGCCTCAAAGCTTCTGAAGGACTCTAGTTTTCTGGCTCCAGTTCTGATGCGTCTCACCAACTATAAGATCTTCCAAAAAGGGTAAGAGAACCAGAGTTTGGTTTCAAATCATATGTGTCTGTACCAGTATGTAAGTGCATGAATATAGTTGTTGTTGATATTGTTTTGTTTTCTGTTGACTGATAGGATTGGAGAAGTGTTCGGTCCGTACACGCAGCCCACAGACGCTGAGTTCTGGGACATGTGGACAAGTTTACGCTACAATGATGGCAACTTAGTGTTGGACAGGTGTGTGTGTGTGTGTGTGTGTTCAAATGGCCTTAATCGTCTTGGTTACTCTTCATCTTTGTTTACTCATTTTATCTTCTTCGTCTCTCTCAGTATTCTGCAGTACATCAACCAGAGATTACAACACAGAGAGCGATGGGTGGGCACCCTCACTTCCACCATCATCCCACGTGAGTTCACAGTGTTTCCACGACATCGTGTGTTGATGAATCAGAGGGTGGAAGCTCTTTTGCGGAGGCCAAACGCTCCCTTGAGGTGTATTAACCCGGCAGCCTCGGCCAGAGAGCCGATGATTCTAAGCTGCTTAGCCTACAAGGAGAAGCCTCGTCGTCCATCTGTGATCCCAGGAGGGGGAAGGCGGGGGTGTGTGTGTGTCTGTGTGTGTGTGTGTGTGGCGATGCAGGCTGGGACATGGCTTTAGCCAGGGTCTCTGAGCCAGTTCTTCTGAATCATTGTGTCAGTGAGTAAATGTGGAGGGTGGTTAAGAAAAGAACGTGTCATCCTGCAGTATATAAGTGCACAGATGAAATTATATCTGCACCAAAAACTGATCTGTCCAGGCAGAAATATCTGAATATGTTATTTAACTTTAGGCTTCATATCCAGAATTAGTTTTTTACTATTATCTTCCATTTTCAGAACGATCCGCCATCCCTTTTGTATCCCCCCTTCCTTCCTCCCTCCATCTTTTCCTCTACGACCCTCTCACGCCCCTCTTTGTCTTTCAGTGCACATGATCTACGGACCCCTGGACCCTGTCAACCCTCATCCTCAGTTCATCCGTCTTTACCAGTGAGTGCCCACCCGCCTCTTATTCTATAACCCCACTCAGATTATCGGAGGTACTCTCATCTCCTGGCAGATCTTCATTCAGATCACTCGCTGAAGGTCAATGGGCACAAATTGCGGGGAAAATGTATCTCTTCAGATAATCTGGACTTTTTTCTTCTGTTCGCTGTGATTTGAGCTGAAGAACGGTCACTAAACTTTATTTAAAGTCTCCAAATAGCTTCAAATAGCTTTCTTTTTATAAAGGATTTCATTTATTTTGCTTTATGTTGCAATTACAGAAACGGCTATGTAAATAATTATTTTACTTTTTGTATTTTATTTTAGACTTTTTTTTAAATCATACCCTGCCTTCTTGCAGTTAAATAGATCTAAAGCCTTTTAAAGATATTTTATGCTCATTTGGGAATCTCGTCTGAGTCTAAGTCTTTCCTCAGAGGCCCAACTGAGTGGAGAGGCGTGAGAGGCGTACGCTTCTCTGGTCAGCCGTCTTTTGCTCATCCATCAAAACTAGGATTTTCTCCTAAATGCAACAAGAAGCATTCAAGAGGACAAACTAAAAAGTTACTTCAGTTGGGATTTGAACCAAGAATGTGTCATTCACATTTCCACTACACCACAGTGAAGACTCTGTTATTGTGTCAGTTATCATTCTAAAGAACAAACACGAAAAGTTTTGAGCTGGATTTGAACCAAAGGCCTTCGGGCCGCTGGGTCATCATGGTAAGATATTATTGGAAGTTCAGTTTAATGGTTTGAATGCTGCATTTAAGAGAACAAACTGGAAAGGATGGTTCCAGATGGGATTTGAACTAACATCATCCTTATGCTTCACGTTTTCTTATGAATGCAGCACTAAGCATTCAGGACAAACTGAAAACTTGGTTGGATTTGGACTCAAAACCTTCAGCTTTATGAGGCAACTAAATGTCTGCTAGACCATGGTGGAAATGTAGTGCTCTCATGTACTTATCTTTGTCACATAGAATCATACAGTCAGACATTCAAACTACTTGGTTTAAATATTGTGTTTTCTACTAATTGTTGGAATGAAAACAATGCTGCAAGTTTGTGTCAATAGTTTTCCTCCAGTTTGTCTCCTCCACAAATAAATGGTGGCATTTTAGTAGAGAGATAACACAAAATTAAAGATTAACATGCAACAACGGTCTCCAGACTGACCTGAACCTATAATGTTATGGTTCATGGTCGGCATCGTAAACCACTCGGCAACTAAATCATCTGGGCAACGGGACATCAGATATCAGTACTTAACCCTTTCACATGCTGAAATGACATCTTGTCAAACAGTCAGCAGGGCTTTTTGTTTGCAGTAATCTCGTTCTATCTTCTAAATTTGTGTCTTGTTCCTGCAGGCAGCTGGTCAAGAGGTCGACGATCACCATCTTGGATGAACACATCAGTCACTACCCTCAGCTGGAAGATCCCACCGGCTTCCTCAATGCATATTTTAATTTTATTCACTCGTTCTGAGAGGTTACCAAATGCGACGCCCCGTGTTGGTGAATTAATTCAGACTCTTAACACGCTGTTTGGTACTTTTGCAGCACTAATTCAAAGTAATAAAAGGTCACATGTCACATGTCCTGTTTCCTGATGATCTTGCAGCAGCTTATGCATCAGTTTGAGATTTATTCACCAGTGATGGGCTAATTTACCAGCGTCAATTCCTAAATTGTCAATTAATATCATGGAAGACATCCAATGTGCGCTAGAAACATGATTAATTGTACTTAATGCAAACGAACGACTAATCTGATGGCGACAATGTTAATTTATGGATCATCTTTCAGCTTGATACTGGAAGTTGTTGGGTTGTGTGATTATTGAACATATCTGTGGGACATCGATTTGATTCCCTCCATTTTCTGTCCTGCACAGCTGCATTGAGTGAATTGTTTTCTGAATGATTTTCTACATTTCTCTTGATGTCATCGAAAAGCCAAAATATCAACTTTTCTTTAAATAAAACTAGTTTTGTAAAAATAAGTGTCTGAGTGAAACTTGATGTACTTTGACAGTCAGAATTTATTGAAGATTTGACAGAAGAATATTCTTACTGCAAAGAAAACACGAGGACCAGCAGACAGCATGAAGAAACACTTTCTAGAAGTAATAAAACATTTACGTTGTTTTTCAGGTCGGTCAATATGATGAAACACAATGCCATTATACATTTGACTTTTAGAGTTGTGTAAAAGAAGTAAGTGATGTTTCAGAGAGTTTCGTCGTGCAGCGATGAAAGGCTTCAGCCCACCGAGGCCAGGATCACGTCGACGACCGTCTCCTCCCCACTGCGAACCGTCACCTGCATGGTGACGCCGTCAGCCAGGGCCAGGCGAGCACGAACCAACACGTCATGACTTCCCCGGAACACACCTGAGGAGAGAGAGAGGGAGGGAGAGCTGTCAGAAGCCAATCAAATCACACCTGTCAGAACATGGATTCACCTGGCACGTCAATCTAGGCATTAATATATAAACTCTAGATAGTTTAATGTTTTAAAATGATTTGTGCACAATTCCTGAGGTTAATGACCCTTCTTATTGCAATATTGTTAATTGAAATTCATGTAAATTTGGAATTCACTTAAATCTAAATTCAATCTTCTACTTGTAGTTATGGCATTTGATGTCCAAAAACATCTTTATCTAATAAAGCAACTTGAACAGAAAGAAGAAAAAAAAATTAAAAAAAACTTAAAAAGACCAAACAGTGACCAAAACCATCCTGACAGCCAACACCCACCAGCGAGGAAGAGGACATGCGAGTTCTTGTTTTCGGGGACTTTGTCGGAGCGCTCGCATGGCTGCATTCCCAGGAAGCTGATGATGTTACCCACCGCCTCTGTACAAGAAGACCACAGATGAGTCACGGAACACACGCGGGTCTCAGTTACTGCACACAGCCTCAGTGACATTGCTCAACATGTTTTGTACATCTCTGGAAGCAGTTATTTGCAAAAAATGAACAAAATGTTAACTCTAGTCCAGAGTGTGAACTATTAGTGAAAGCTGAAAATAAAAAAAATTAAAAACTTGCATCTATTTGAAGAAATAAACTTTTGTAAGTTGACTTTTCAATATGTGCAGAAATGATTTCAGCCTCAATTTCTGACTTACCGTCTAGAGTTCGTACAGACGCCAGGGCAAAAGTCTCTTCCTTCTCAAATTCATCTCCTACTTCCTCCCACGCAGCGCCAAAGTTCGGTTTCAAAACCTTCTGGATGTGGTCTGCAACCGTCACCTCCAGATCCTCCAGCTAAAGAAGAGGAGGACAAGAAACACGAGAATGATGGACGGCCGAGGAGAGCAGTTGAAAAAAGAAACAAAAGAATAAGGTAATTTACATTGATGAAAATGCACAAAATAACGCTCATTGTCCCCGTTTTGAAAGTTTGTGCATGGGCTTTGATTACGTACCACATATTCATCGTCATAACCGTCATCGTCGGGCTCTCCTGTGTTGGGGTCGCAGTCTTTGACCAAGTACTTCATAGTACAACTAAACGTACAAGACACTGGGGACAGAAAGGACACATCTGAAACACAATTGTCTTAAATCTTCTTATAATCAATCGATACTTTTTCAGCATTGATTTAAATTATTTTGGAACTTGTTCCAAGTTATAAATATGTCGAAAATAAGTATAAAAAGTATGTTGAAAAAAGTAATTAAAAAGTCCTAGTATAGTATGTTGAAATAAGTCAACTTCTTCAGCTTTGGGCTGCTGAATGACTGATAAACCTACTAGTGATCTAAATGTTATGAACTATCAGTTTCTTTGACAAGCTGTTCCTGCTCCCACGAGCCCAATAACGACCCAGTGTTCCTACCAGCGGTGGGGTCGTCTTCAGGCAGGCGGACCAGAGTGTAGCAGGAACCAGGCTGACTGTAGGGGAGGCTGGAAGCTGGAATGTAGTTCATCACCTCGTAGGACTCCGATGGCTCCATCTGCACTACGACCTGACACAAACAACCACACGATACATTCATTGCAAATGTATTCCCACGTTTTAGTTCAACTGCTGTCTGAAATCCTGTAACAATTCCAAATATTGTGTCGACTGTCTTGTTTTCTCGCAGCAAAAACTGATCAATAGTCCAAATAAAGAAATTACAGAATATCAGAAAGATATCCAACTGAATCTCCCAAAACAAGTCCAAATGAACTACAATGACCATGAAACATCTCAGCCGGTACCTTCTGCAGGAGCTGGTCATTCAGGGTGTTTGTGCAGTCGAACTGGAACACCATGTGCCGGGCGAAGGTGTGTTTGACGCAGCGCACCACGTATTCCGTCTCAGCTTCCGTTAACTGCACCTGCTCAGAGGACTTGAAGAGCGGCCCGAGACCCTGGAAATCTTGGATGGCTGCCAGTTGTTCTGTAAAACGGACGAAACGTAGAGGCCGATTAAAACAAAGTCAGAGGACAGACGAGACTGTAATTATATGGAGGTGAGCATCAGTGTCTAACTGAGTCATCTTGAATCTGATGACGGACAGAAAGTTCACAATCTTACCTTGATAAATGTCCTGGCGTGACGGGGTCAACTTATCTGGCAGTTTGCTGGTGGCAATAGGGGTGATATCTGGGAGGGGAAACAAAACACACATTAACAATCGGATTTCTGACTAATAGTTTCTCAGTGGCGTATAAAACCCTGTGCAGAATAGCTATGTAGTTGTACCTGATTTGTGTTCTGTGTTAGGAGTGGTGGCCAGAGGGACACTCTTCATGTCGAAAGGTTTCTCTGTGGGCTCCAAAGTGTACTGGTGGAGGGACTTCTCCAGTCCGGGGATAGAAACAGACAGACCTGAGAGCAACACACAAAAGAGGAGACGCTAACATTAACATTTCTGACATTACCTGCAGAGTGTTTTCTCTGTGAGCTGCTCTTAGTACGCATGGTTTGTACATTTTGACCAGCAGCCACTATGAACCACATACACACAGACAGTGTTCCCTAATTGTGTGTGTGTGTGTGTGTGTGTGTGTGTGTGTGTGTGTGTGTTTACCGTTGAAGATATAAGCAGCATTCAGAGCCTTCTGCTTCTGCTGTAGCACGTTCATGTAGAAAGTAGCTCTGTCGCGCACTTCATCATCACTGTCCATCATGCACCTACAAGAACAGGCACGTGTGTTAAAGTCAGACGATATCACGTGTTCATTCAAAAACAAATGTATAGTATAGTATACGTTACATTGAAGGAGTCGATCACCAATAATTTGACCGACTGTTTTCTTTGTATTTTTTATATTGTAAGATGAAATGTCGGGGTACAGAGTCACACGAGAACAAGTGAAAGTAAATGCGTACCTCTGCATGAGAACAAGGACGCTCGGCAGCAGATCATCATTCTGAGCTCCAAATTTAGCCAAAGCACTGACTGCGGCTGAGGGTGGGAGAAGAAACAAATGTTTCAACTGGTTATAAAATGCCATGAAAATAATGTGAATATGAATAGACAAGATGTCACAAATGTGCTGCCTCTGACATTAGAATTCAGCCTCTGGAGTCGTCGCAGTTCCACTCTGCGGTACATATGGAGGCTCACACGGTCTCCTGCTCTGTGTCTCACCTGCACGAACAGCCTCGCTCTCCAGCACCACCCGGTTGAAGATGAAGCGGATGTACTTGGAGGGCTGGGGGGTGCGTGGGCCCTCCTTGCCCAGTAGGTGCAGGATCTTTGTGGCTAGCACCGTGTGCTCGCAGTCCTCGATGAACTCGCACAGGTGGGCCAAGCCCGTCTCTTTGCTCTCTGGGTTCTCCTCAATGATGCTGATGATGCAGTCCACGATGGCCCGCTTGTACTCGAAACCCCCCTGCAGGGAGAGGAGACGTGTTCACTGAGAGTCTTAAACACAACTGCAACATTCACTGGAGGCCTTAACCGACGAATAGTAAACACGCTACAGATGAGCTTCACCCACACACAAGCTGTGGAGTGAACCTTTCTAATCCACACATTTTCAGATTTTAGTCTTATTTATATTTAGCCAAACACTATTTTTGTTGGACTATAAACTTTGTGACAACTCTCCAACACCGATATATACTTTATCATTCGTTGTTAGAAAACACGTCTCATCTATTGGGTTTCCTTCTTCTAACATGTCAGCACAAACCAGATTTAAGGGATTTGAATACTAAATATTTTGAAAAACATATAGAAAAGCATGAAAGCTCCCAAAAGGCCAACTGTGATTACAGCATTTGTCTTTATGGATAAGGATATCAGATGAAAGAGGCTCCCAAGACCAAAGTGTGAAGGTCGGTGGTCTGTTAATGATCAACTTACATCATCTCTGAGCATGTTGGACAAGAAGTTCATCATGACGCTGTGCTTCCTGGGATACTTCTGGCACAGAGCGCTGATGGCCTGCACCACCACCACCTGGAATAAACGAGCATCAGCGACAGATTTAGGACACAGAAAATAGCACAAAAATAACGGGATTAAAAAAGGGAGACAAAGCAGTGAATCTCATATTAGAAAGTAATATTTTGAGGTCACAGAATCTGAAATCCTGGGTGATAAAAAAACCCAAAACAACACCACCACATCATGAGATATTCTCAACCTTTTAACAAGTATTTGCGTTACAAAGCCAATACAACATCCAGACATGAACCCTCTCAACTTTAAGTGCTGCCTGGTGAAGTGTCTGACCTTGAACTCGTCAGAGATCTCAGAGACAAACGAGGAGATCTGTTTCATGAGTCGGTCCACGCTGCTCTCACTGCCGGTCTTGAGCAGAGTGGTGATGGCCAGTGTGGCGATGCTGCGGTTGGAGTCGGTGATCAGGTTTTCCAGGTCCAAGTTGCACGCAGTCACAGCTGATGGATGCTTCATGGCCACCTAGTGGACACAAAGGAAATGTCAGAGTAGTTCATTCAGTGTAACAGTCTCTTTTTAGTCGTACAGTGTTTTGTCAAGACAGATGAATAATAAAGTTGTGCAAAGCACTTTCAGTCATGCCTTATGTATCAACCTGAGAAGTCAAAAAGGGCCGACAACCACTTGAATACTGCCTTAATACATGTGCAATTTATGAGTAATATGACTTTTGACTAATTAAAGTGATTCATGTCCACGATATAAAAAAAAAAGCCATGTGAAGGAGGGATGGAGAGGGAAGCTGTACCTTGTTGAGGGTCCTGACTGCAGCGTATCTCAAGGCTGCTTTGGGAGAGCTGCAGAAGAGCTGCAGCACTGCAGGAAGACAAATACATTCACAATGAGACTCACCAACACATCATTCTATTCTCAGTCAACTGGACAGTTAGAAATGAAAAAATGTATGTAATGAGGAGAGAGTAACCTACTGACCAGACACAGCAGGGGCCAGCTCCCGAGCCGTACAGTTGGGCATATGGACAATGGCAGAGGCAGCCTCATACACCACCATCTCGTTCTTGTTCCTCAGGCAGCTCTCAATGAAGTCGAACAAGGGGCTGTCGTGACTGAAAACATAAAGACAGGAAACAATGCTGTAAAAAAAAAAAACTGACACCAATCCATGCAGTTTGCACGGATTAAGTCCCTGTGTTAAGCGATACCGTAGACGACAACAGATAATTCATCAGTGGGGAATCGGCTCTACAATGCAAGTACCCAGATGCCCTTGGGTGTTTCTACTTGAGCATCGGGAGGTCTACTCACCCTCCCTCCGTCTCGTCCAGCAGTTTGCTGGCGATCCTGATGAGCATGCAGTAGGCGAAGGGAGACTTGAGACCAGACTTGGTGAACTTGTTGAGCATCTTGGTGACAGCAAGACGGTCGTTCTTCCTGAGGTGATACAACAGGCCCAGGGCATGGTACTGCAATACGGGACACACACAAGAAACAGCAATGAAATTGAACTCCTTAAAGTTTTAAACACAGCAGTATAATCTGAACTAACGGACATATTTTTTTTCCCCCTACACAATCACAATAGATGATTCACATGTCCTTATGCATGTCTGTATCACCCACCTGGACCATGACGTTGTCACTGGAAGCCGCCTCTTGGGCTTCATTCACCCAACGCTTCACCACATCGTAGCTCATCTTCACCATGTGCTGAACACGCACAGAGAGAAAGGATAACCCACCATAAATAATATGATACACAATCACACAACTTTATATCAAGTACACAGGAGCAAAGATCGGTAATCCATATCCAGTTAGAAAGTTTACTTTACTATGACTCTTTAATGGCATTTTTATGTTTTGGAAATACTATAATATTACTTTTTTAACATACTATACTGTGCCTTGTGTACGACTTTTCTTTTTTTTTTTTTTTTACATACTATAACCTTTTTTTTCAACGTACTGTACTAAGACATTTTTATAATATAAATTTGACATACTATACCATGACTTTTTAGAACTATTGTTGACATACTATACAATGGCTTTTTTTCGACATACTATACTATGACTTTTTAATGAATACTATATCAAATGTTTTATTAGTAAGTAAAATATGAAACAGTGACATTTTTTTACCAGTGAGGAGACAAGGGCTGAGCTGGAGACACTGGGCACCTTATCAACAATAGCCTGTTTCATGTATCTCTCAATGGCCTGCAGCATTGTTGTCTGTGGAAAAAACAAGGACAACATAACAAACAAATAATTATATTTAAATACACTCAGGATATATTTTCTTTCTTGCATGAGATGACAAGGTGAAGGAAGAGATGAGGAGACAGGACAAGGAGGAAAATAAGGTGATGGGGCCACTCACATCTGTAATCCTGCAGAGGGCTCTGATAGCAGGTCCTCTGTAAACATCTTCCTTTCCTGTCATGTCTTTGGTCAAGCTGTAAAATACCACACAGGGAGTTAAAGACTTGTTAAAGACATTTAAACAGTTACAAAACCAAATTTACAAAGAGTTGTTCTCCACTTTAAAAATGAAAACAGTGAAATTTCATAACACCATGAGCGAAATAATTTTTTTGTTATATACTGGATAATAGCAGCTGCATTACAACAAATAAACTACTGTTGGCAGACTGTTTCTGAGGTAATTCCGCTCTGCCAAGAAAAGACACTTCCCTGGGAGAGATTTCAGTCTTACAGGTGATACTCAAAGCCATTTGACGTCATGGTACAAACCTGCTAGTGACAATAATAACATCCTCAGAGATGTTGGCCATCTCTTTGATGGTCAGGTAACACATCCTTCTCAGGGTTTGCTGAGTGAAAAAGAAAGAGTATAAACTGACTGTAGTAATATTTGATTACTACAGACGGATGATATGCGACTTGAGCTAAAATTAAATGTAAGTATTTAACCCATTCACTAATTAATGAATGAATGAATGAATAAAAACTCACATCATTGGACTGAAAGAGCCTTGTCATCGCAAAGAAGGCCTCCGTGGCCTCTGTGGTCCCAAAATGCTCTCCCTTAATAAACAAAGACATGTGAGTGATGGGGGCTTAACATTGATCGACACAATCGTGCCATTCAAAAGCTACTTCACATTTTTGTCAAACAACGTTGTACCTGGTTGAGGAGGTAGATGATCTTGGTGAGAATGTGGAGGCATCGTCTTGGGTTGATAGGGGTCTCATTGAAGATACGCGCCTGTGAACAAGAAGGGACACTCATCATGTCAGTGGTTAGGACATTGTTTATTTGGCTGATACTTGTTGTCTTCCATTTGTGTAGAGCATGTTTTAACACAATATATCAAGTGCAGACTTTACCTCCTGCAACACGGCACTCTTCTCCAGATGCTGGAAAGGGTTCGACCCACTTCCTAAATGTCGAAAGAGTAGAGTCAGACGTCTGTGCGGATACTTTACTGAACGATATTCAAAGTCAACACGCAGAAAAGATAGCTGGCTCAATAACTAAAACGCATGTGGGCTAAGCAACACTTGTGAACTAGAAGGCAGATCTCATTTAAATCAATGCACCACTGCAGCACGACTCCTCCATCTCTTTGAGCTCCTGTTCGGAGAGGACACGTCTCATATCGAGCAAAACTAATATCACAACATCCAGCTGGCTAGCTTGCAATGCTAACGCTGAGCTCAAGTAGCTATGGTGTTAGCTGGTATTATCGTGACATTAAACACCACCGGTAACACAGTACAATGCAACTGTAATCCGGGTTATATTTCACCTGCATAACCGGTTAAATAAATATAAATGAGCCTACAAGCGAGTAACGAACAGGTATTAACGTAACTTTAGCTCGTCGGCTAACTAGCTTCCAAAGCGTCAAATATCTTGTCATCCAAGAGATTATTTCCATTTTTCCAAAGCTGTCAATTTGTCTAAATAATATATATCCAATCTCACCAGACTCCTCGTCCTTCTTGTCGAACTTTTTAATCATTATGTCGGTGTGAAGCGGACGGTTTGAGGGCAACGACTGCTCTCAGCCTCGATCACAAGAGGAGCTACTTCCACGTAACCAAAATGAAAACTCACTTCCGGGTAATGCGTCCACGTCAACGGAACAAACGTCAAAACAGTTCCGTTGACATCCAGCAGGGGGCGCTGCTGACAAGAAACCAAGAAACACAACACAGTACAACACGATCCGCTATATTGCTCAAACTAGATGAAGTGAAAAGCAGACAAACATTTAATGAATCAGGAAATAATTTATCAGGATTTAGCAAAAGGGATTTATGTTTTTTTCCCCCACTGAATGCCCACTTTCTGTTCATTGTGTATGCGTCTTGTTGCATCTAAGTACCAACCGGGTACAGAGCTCTTATTGGAATAAGCATGGCAGCTTCATTGATTTAACAACACAAAAAGGCTTTAGAAATGAACCACTACTGCTATGCTGCAATACATACCTGTCCCAGGATGGCTTTGTTTTGTTTTGTTTGTAGTGATGGGACCAAATACAAATTTATTTAGGAATAAGCACCGTGTAAAAATTAAATAAATGCATGACTTTTATTGTATAGTTCAGTTTATGTTTGCATTTTTTGTTTCCAAACAAATTTGCAAGTAATCTAACAGCCATCGTGAACCTGGAGCATTCGGACCCCTGAGTGTTTGGGGTCCCAGAGCTGTTGCCCACTTTGCCTGGTTGGCAATCCAGAGGATGACAGAATTGACATGTTAAGTTATTAAGAATACATAACATACACTTAAATGTATTCACCAGATCAGCAGAGTGACCTGTAGGATACACCTGCAGAGCTGACTCACAACCTGGTGTGTTTTTAGGTCAAATAGCCACAAGATGTCGACATAGCAGTGTGTCTTGTCTCAGACAGGGGGAACTACATGACCAGAGGTTCAGTCGCAGCAATAAACAAACTCCTCATCCACTGACAGTTGTTGGTAATGTTGATATCTGAGATATTTAAGTCGTAGGATATTTTAATCATCACAAATGAATAACATGGACTTTTCTATTCTGTAATGTCCAATTACTTAACATATATATATATATATATATATATTATCATATGATAGGCTTAACTTGGCCAATAATACTGGACATGGTGATGTATCATTGAGGCTCTAATATTAGCCTTACGGATAGTAAAGGAATTATAATCTACAGGAATATTTTATGCATCCCATTGTTCAAAATGAAGTATATAAAAAAAGGCAAATGTCGTTAGTTACATCTGCTTTATTTGCGGAAAAATAATCCTTTATTTTGAGTATAAAAATAACAGACATCTGATGAACACATATATTCTCATGCACTTGCATTTTTTCTGTATTTCAGGATCTTGCAGTTGGTTTGTATATTATTTGAGTCAGTGTTTAGTGTGGTGTTTGCCCATAAACTTGATACATGTAAAATATCTCCTCATTGATCTTGACCTTATTTCTTGATTAAAAACAGTTAATTTGTCACTCCAACATTACCGATACATTACATGTATTATTCCCACCACAAAGATGATTTCTACCAAAACTTGAGACTATAAATAAAACTTAAAAAAGTCAAATTAAGACTAAAGAACTTTGTAAATGTTACAGTTCACTGTATGTTTGCAGCCAAATATTGTATCATTTATTAGTTTAATGCTAAATTGTCCAAAAACATAACCATACATTCAGACAACATCATCCAACTTTTAGTCACAGAGTTTCATTAGCTCACATTATTTATTGTCCGGAATGGAGGTTTCCCCATGTTAAATAAAATAAAATAATAGAAAACTTTCAAAGCACCTTTAACATGAGAGAACATGTTATACATGAACAACTCAAATATATTAGAAATGCTTCTTTTACCTGTAATGTGTGAGTGGAAAGAAAATAATCTTCCCCTGGAGACACAAATCAATACCAATAGCCGAATGTAAACGTGAATATGAATTAAGTCATTACATTTGAGTAACGAGGAGGCCAACACTGGTCATCGCTGTTAAATCTAAGTTGTCCAACATGTTCACTTTCTCCGTCCAATATGAGCCAGCAGGCGCGCGTTCTCGGCCGCCTTGGCTCGCAGGTTTTTGGCCTTAGCGACATCAAAGAGGATGTTCATGATGTTGGTCGGGACGTCGAGGGACAGGGTCAGTCTGCTCCTCCGGTCCCCTTTGCTGCTGTTGCGGAGCATCTGCCCTCTAAGCTTCGTCCGGCTCACGAAGCGGTAGTTTGCGGGACTTGAAGTCCTTTTTTCCCGGCTGGATTCGGCAGAAGAAGAAGTGGAGGAGGAAGAGGAGGAGGAGGAGAGATACTCCGCGGACTGCAGGAGGGACCCCCAGCCGTCCATGTCGCTCCGGACCCCGACTGCTATCTGGTCGTCGCACACGAGGTCGTTGCGGGTGCGGTAGAGGCGCAGGCACAGACTGGAGGTCGGCGTGCACAGAACCGAGAGCAGCAGCAGGGTCTTCAGGGACGAGAGCATGCTGTGTCCTCTGGGACCGACACAGGTGAAGAGGGACAGGGAAGAAACATTTTCACTTTATGCCATTTGGTATCCCATCCTTACAACATATCAGTGTCCACAAGCTATTTCTTTTCTCTCTTTTTTTTTTTTTTTTTTACAGTTTTATTACTCGAAAAGCAAGTGACATAAACGGGGTGAGAATAAAGTGGATCTCAAAATAAGGAGTAATCAGTCTTAACACGGCTCTCCCAATAACTAAATATGATTACATTGAAATTGAGCGAAATGGTCTCCATAACACTTGTATATCTCTTTTCTCTCATTAAAAAGACGGTTTGAGGGAAAACAGGGTATAAATAGGGTAATATTTAGTTTCGAGATCGATAGCTCAGAGCAAGTTCAGGTTGTGTCTTCAAAAAAGTGTTTAAGCCTTTGCACAAGAACATTTAATGTCTATTTCGGACCACAAGACAATGATTTAAAGGCACAAACATGTGAGCAATAATTTTCGTAAAACTTACCACTCGTGTCCTACAATAAAGAATACAGTAAGCAGGGTCACCCAACACGTATCCCTGGAAAGAAAAAAACAAACAGGCAGAAATCCTCTGAAGCTAAAATGTGATAAAAAATCCTGATAAATAGATAAGTGTGCGGAGGTCAGCAGTGCGCACTGTCTGACCAGCAGTGTGTCTTGCTCGTCCATTCCCACTGCATTCATTTAGTAGGAGCCATCAAACTGCAGCCCTACGCCAGCAACAACGTCATCCCGATGACATTTTGGTTTGCTCTGAAGTATCCCATTGGTTGTGATGCAGTGATGTAGTGGTAAATTAAATAAAAAAAGTTAGTAAATATGACCTCCCGTCGGTAAGCAGACATCACGACCACAGATACAAAGACAAACTCTTTTTTTTTTCATGCAGTCTGATACTTTTGTTTTTTGAGGGGTGGGATGGGGGGGGGGGGGGGCTCTGTTTTACCCTTCACGTGACGGTTTTTACAGCAGTAAACCTCATATTCACACTTTGCTGGCCAAATAAAGACATTTTTAGAAAAAAGATGTTTGGTAGGTCTGTAAGATTGCTTGTTCAGGACCACAGACAGCTTCCAATAAAAATAATAAATAAAACCTTGGGCAGTTCCATAATTCCTTATCTTAGAAGTGCACGTAGTTATCATGACGTCACCCATTTGTCAGTCCTAGTTTGTGGACTGCCGTTTTGAAGCCTCAAGTTCGACGATTTTGCAGCTGCCATCTTGAATCTTGAATCTTACATCTTTACAATGTTTACAATGTTTACTGAGGTAATAAATCATATGAGAAGTAGGGTCATTTTCCCATAGACTTCCATACAATCTGACTTATTTTTTGCAACCGGAGGAGTCGCCCACTGCTGGTCAGTAGAGAGAATGCAAGTATTAAAACACTCGGAAGAATTGGAAGTTGCTGCCTATTCCAAATCATCGGCAATTCTCATTTAGAACCACAGACAGTTCCATAAGCCAGAACCATGGGCAGCTCCATTGTTCAGTACAGTGGACAGCTCCCATTTAAAACCATGGACAGTTCCATTGTTCAGAACTATGGAGAGCTCCAATTCAGAATCATCGGCAGTTCTCATTTAGAACCACGGAGAGTTAAATAAGACAGAACCATGGGCAGATCCATGGACAGTTCCATTGTTCAGAACCACGGACAGTTCCACAATTCAGGCAACACTTGCTTAAACATTAAGCATGTAAAACATAAAACAGAAGCATTTTAACTTCGCTTTAACCAGTATCATACTAAAATCGCTGAAGACTTATTGAATTTCCTTTCTCTATGAAAGATACATTGTTTAATGTTTTATTGTGACATGTATTTGCATATACAGTGATTGCAAATCACTGTATAAAGTCTAATCTTAAAGGCTACATTTTTCCAGGCAAATTAGTCGCCTTAGTTAATTAATTGATCAGTCGGCTACTATAAATCTTAAAATATAATATATAAAATTAAATTATTAAAATTTCCAACCTCTTCAACCATTTGGGTTTGATGTTTTTCTTTGTCATAAGAATGTTTCAATGATGGTTGGACAAAACAAGCTATTTGAATACATCATCTTAAGCTGTGAGATTTTACAATGTACACTTTTCACTATTCCCTGACAATTCATTGAAGCCATCAAGTCTGCAGTAAACAATACATTTTAATTCAGTACATGCCCATGGACATCTCAATGTCTAATAAACAATCTATAGGCTGAAGTTTTAAATGTTGAAAGTCAATAGTAAATAGACCATCAAGGATAGGCTTGCACTTGTATAGCACATTTCTATCCTAGCGATGTACTAAAGAATTAGCTAAAAAAAAGACAAAGCTAGTATCATGCTGGAGGAGAATAAAGTACCGTCAATGATATTTTTCATAACCGAGAACAACCCAAAAGTGTCTCTATTAATGACTTATAAACCAACCTTAAAATGTGGCTCATTAGACTGTGGTATCACTTTCTTAACCACCTCTTTTAACCACCTTTGTATGCTACAATGTAAATATTAAAAGTGAAATTCACTAATTAAATTAAACTAATTAATGTAGGTCTGTTTAATAAAAAATCAAATGCATTTTATTAGCATAACACTCCTGATATTTCTCATTCATGCATAACACTTCAAACATGGCATTGAAACAGAAAAGGTACATTGTCACCTCTTTCAGTGTGTGACATGTATAAAAGGTTCAACGTTCACCAAGGCTTTCACAGTATTTATGGTTTGCGTGCTGTATATAATTATTTTCAAAAGAAGAGTGAAACCTGAGATCCAGAGAACATTGTGTTTTAATTAAAACTTTGAGTGTTCACACAACACATGCCATGGGAACCACCTGCAGTGATACATTAATGTCAGAACCAATGTGGCAGAGGATCAAACGGTGTTGGGTCAAGGTCTAATGAGCAACTTCACTGTAGGATTAACATGACTGTAAGTCTGAACAGCAGGAGTAATCACAGTCTGTGACACACTGTGCGATAAGATGTCCTCCCACTCTTGCTTGCGCTCTGCAATTGATCTTTGAAATGGAATTAATTTCTCCTCTTCAACTTCAATGGAAAAATCTCACTTTCATTACTATGCTGGATAGAGTTGTTAGTCACTTGACTTGGGTTTGTTAAGAATTTTGCTCAGCTTAAGCGTGAAAGGGTATTGACCTCAAATTGTGTAGTTTGGTATTAAGTCTTATTTCCAACAAGAAAGAAAATTCTTTCTTGATCGAACTAAAGTTGTCTGAACTTTTTCCTGAATTGACAGTTTCTTACTATGAGCGTTGGTCCTTCATGAATATGAAATGTTCAAAAGTCAGACGAGTTTTGGTTATTTCATCTGAGATATTTTTGTATTTGTGTCTTTGTCCTTGTTTTGTCTTACTGGTTCAAACTGGGCCAGGCTTAATTGGAAAAAGGTACTGTCAGCTAATTATGTGAACCAAAAAAAGTTAAGCAGCAACCAAATTTAATTGTTCCTCATTGAGTCATACATATTCAGTGTTATAGAGCTATAACTAAAGGCATCCTGTGGAGTTTTTGCCACTAACAGCCCTATAGAGCAGTGTTTCTATGAGCGTGTTCACATTTAGGTTTTGTGTGCAAAATCTATATTTTGTAGCAGCCTATACATCCCTTATTCTTTTTATTTAATGTAACTGTTTATTTTGCCCGAACACTGCTGCACAGACTTTACATTTGTATCCATGTTAATCTGAGTAGTCCCATCTTTCATAATAGTTGTATTTTTTGTGCAAATAAATAAATAAATAAACATCTAGGCGATGATGTTCACATCTTGTTTCATGCTTATCGGTAACACGCCAATGTAACCATGGGCCAATAAAGGCAGGGAAGAAGCCAGCTAGCAAGCAAAAATAAATGTAAACAGTGCACAATTTTACATTTACAGAAGTCAAGGATACACACAATTTATTTTGGCGTTTAAAAGAAAACATCATAAAGCACCCTTGAAGATTAAAATTGTTTAGTGCTTTAAGGAAATTATTTAATATCTATTTTCTTTGGAAGCAAGTGAGATTTTAAACAGAGGTAAATCTATTTTACCTTTAAAAAGTATATAAAGATATTTGCAAATGATCTGAAAGCTAAAGTTATAAGTGTTCATAATTTTTTGCAATGTGGCTTCTGTCTTTTGAAGAAGTTGTGTTTGAATAGTTGCGGATGGCAGGGGGTGTGGTTTAGCAAGAACAGCCTGTCACTGTGGACTGCGTAACCACATCCTGCAGATCAATGAAGCATCTTCGCATGTGGGAGTATATTACAGTGCAGAATCGTGACTAATATAGAGAAATCCTCTGGAGGCTTGTTGTTGAAAGACTCTGTCAAGAATCTATCCCTTTGAGGCAAATGGAATTTCTGTTTTAAATACTAGTCTATTTTCAGTGAGCTACCTTTTGAGGAATTTACTTCAGTTGAAGAGACCTAGTGGTAGAGCTGGTGCAGCATATTGCAAATATGACTAACACTAAGGTATCCTCTTTAAAACATCAACCAATGACACCCTGAGAATCTGAGTTGTGTCGTGTATTGTCACATGTCACACTACCAGAAAGAAAACGTGAATGTGTGCTGCCCCCACATCAACACCCACGCAGGAATCCCCTGCTACTGCTGCGTTGGTCTGATGAGAGAGTCCTTTCAAACTGTCTCTATGTGATCTCCCTCACTGGGCTCCTGTTGATCGCTCATCTGGCTCCCAGCCTGACCCATAACACCCCCTGCCAAAGGAACATATGTAGTGATGAAAGTGGCAGCAGGCCATCAGCTACCAGCTTCTAATTTTCTCACCGCACAGGATGCAGGGCAATTGACGAAACATTATTAAGGTGACTGAGTGTTGCATAGAGAGACTAGAGATGAGACGAGCACGACACAGACACACAAAAAAAAAGATAGATTTAATTTTTCAGTAGTCTTAAACAATTGATCACTTTTGACACTCAGTCTTATGTCAGTCTATTTCAGAAACATGTATACAAATTACAAAATTCACATTTTGAATTTCAACACAATTTGTCCATAAAACAAATCAGGATCTGTTGAAATATATAAATAAATCCAATATAAAAAAACAGTTATGTACAAAAATGATCTTCTCGATGTGGTTGCTAGTTTCTTCTCAAGGGCTCGGTACCTGTGGAAGTTTAAATACATTTTTATTACTAGGATTAAAAGGAGACCAGAATATTGTATTATCGTAATGGCCACTTTTATTATACAGTAACCTCTCATTCATACTGTATAACCAAAACCTTTTTTTAAAGATTTGTTTGTGCTTATCTGACATTGTTACAATGTAGGCTATATTTCATCTGACTAGTTCCCCCTACCTCTCCTCTCCATCCCACACCAACTCTGGCACTCTTGTCTTGAGGAGAATTGGTTTCTGTTGCCACCACAGCCCCCGTACACAAACGGCCTGCATTCCCCGGAACGAGGGTGGAAGTACCAGAGCAGAACATATTCTGAACAGGCCCCCTCTGACATCAGCTCGAGGCAGCGGTCTGCTGCTGACATTGCATGTGAGATGAAAGATGAAAGGGTTAACAATACCCTACAAACTGAGATGCTGTACATTCACTATTTCCCCCCTTATGTCAGATGTTGGATATGCTTAAAAAATGTAGGACAATTTTTTCAGTATGTTTGAGGAGTGGGATCACCGACGACATTATTCCTGCATGATGAAGTCTTTCACTCTCTGAAAAAAATATGTAGAGAAACCACTTGGGGCCACTAGTGTGCAAAATGCCTGGTACAGCTATGACTAAAAGGGGAGATGTGAGAGTACGTCTGACAAGATTTCACAAATTAGATGAGAAAAACCTGCAGTACCATTGAGACAAGTGTTTGTGTAAAAGTGATGCTTGCTTGTTTTGTTGTCTAATCACACCCAGCTGATTTGTTTTGGATGTACTGGTTTCCTGTGATTCCAGTATTTGTGCTAAGGTAGACCCATCATCTCTAACATCTCTGTAGTGAACTCAGAGACTACACTGATATTGATCTTCTCATTTAACTCTCAAGAGACAGCGAATAAGTGAACTTACCAAAACATCAGCTCATTCCTTTAATATGAATAAGTAACTTATCTGATTTGCTGGATACTATCAGTTTATTGCTATTTTTTCACATAAGGTTTATTGTGAAACCACATTCTTCAGTAAACTTAAAAAAAAACTTTCACTGCAAAAGGAGCACCTCATGAAATGAAGTTTTACATATGTTTGACTCTTTTTCTCTCAAACCTTGTGTATTTAATGATTTCAAGCAGCTCATTACTCATAGATTGTGAAAATGTGAAGAGGGGAAAAAGAGGGGAAAGAGAAGAAGAAAATCAATTGTCTTGGTCACTCACCAGCAGTGTCTGTTCCAAACACCCCTCTTTTCTTCCTCTGTCCCCATTCTGCAGTCCCTCCCTCAAGAGAATCTGAAAATCAATGAGAAATGTTACAGGTTGGAGGATTCAATCATTAGGAACCAAAAAGGAACCAGTTTGACTGGATCAACATTTAATGAATGCCAGTTGTCTTTTGACTCATCTTAAATCAGAATGATCAACAAGTTGTTGAGCTACGTGGAATGTTCATTGTTAGTTAATTTGGTGTCTTTGTGAAATCCTTCTGTAAATCTGCAACCCTACAGACGTAGTTTGAAGGAATTACAGATTAAAAGTCATATAACCAGGGACAAAAGGAGAAATAAAAAACATTAAAAAGTAATTGAAAGAGCTAAATAAAACCAATGTAGGCACTAGTTTCTAGTACGTTGTTTGCTGTATTGATCTCTTTTCATCTGATTTGATCAAACAACATCACTAGTATTGGCTGTTAACGAATTCACAAAATGAATAACAAACACTCAGTACTGTCAGAGACACTTACGTCAAGGAATTGAGCATTTATAGCAAATAAAGACGCTGCAGCAACAAACGTTTGGGTTGAGCGAATCAGCTGACAGCCACACAGCTGGTAAATGATTGTGAAGCATGAGTGAAGCAGCTGATGCCACTGACCTCAAAGCCTTTCCTGAACTAATTCTTAATTAGTTTGATTAAACTGTATATGATGTATATGAGCTAACTTTGTTTGGGGACCTAATCCATGACAACCCAGAGTTCAGACCAGGAAGCAGAAGCAGAGTTGTAGTCTTACACCCTTCTCTGCACTTCCATTAGAGCAGTTACCCACTCAAAACTATATAGAGACTGTGTCTGCCCCACGGCCACTTAAATTAATTAAATCAAAAGTAACCAGAAGAGGAGTTGTACAAAATAATCTCATAAAAGTTAACACCACCAACGCAACAGTGCAACAAAATAGGAGAATTAAATGTGGACTCTTAAATATCAGATCTTTGTCATCTAAAGCTGTTTTAGTAAATTATTTAATATCTGACAATCACATTAATCTATTCTGTCTTGCTGAAACCTGGCTATGTCATGAAGAATATGTCAGCCTAAATGAATCAACTCCTCCAAGTCACATTAATGCTCACATTCCTCAAGGCACCGGCCGAGGAGATGGAGTAGAAGCCATCTTTGACTCAAGCCTACTAATAAACCCTAAACCTAAATTAAACTACAACTCATTTGAAAGCCTTGTTCTTAGTCTTTCACATCCAACCTGGAAAACAATACAGCCAATTATATTTGTTATAGTGTACCGGGCCCCAGGTCCGTATTCTGAATTTCTATCTGAATTTTCAGAGTTTTTAATCAAGTTTAGTTTTTAAAACAGATAAAGTTATTTTTGTAGGTGACTTTAATATTTATGTGGATGTCGATAATGATAGCCTTAGTACTGCGTTTATCTCATTATTAGATTCAATCGGCTTCTGTCAGAGTGAACAGAAACCCACTCACTGTTTTAACCACACCCTCGACCTTGTTCTTGCATATGGCATTAAAATACAACATCTAATAGTTTTTCCACAGAACCCTCTTTTATCAGACCATTACCTAATAACTTTCGAGTTTATACTACCAGAGTGTACACCGTTAGGCAAAAGTTTCTACACCAGATGTCTATCTGACAGTGCTGTAGCTAAATTTAAAGAAGCGATTCCATCGGTATTTAATTCAATACCATGTCTCAATATAACGGAGGACTCCTGTGCTAACTTTAGTCCGTCCCAAATTGATCATCTAGTCGATAGTGCTACAGGCTCACTGAGACTGACACTAGACTTTATAGCCCCTCTAAAAAAGAAGATAATAAAACAGAGGAGGTTCGCTCCATGCAACCCTCAAACCCGCAAAATAAAACAAACATTGCAAAAGCTTGAAAGGATATGGCGTTCCACCAATTTAGAAGAATCTCGGTTAGTTTGGCGAGATAGTCTTAAAACATATAAGAAGGCCCTCCGTAATGCCAGAGCAGCCTATTACTCATCAATAATAGAGAAAAATAAGAACAACCCCAGGTTTCTCTTCAGCACTGTAGCCAGGCTGACACAGAGTCACAGCTCTGTTGAGCCGTGTATTCCTATAGACCTCAGTAGTAATGACTTCATGAGCTTCTTCAATGATAAGATTCTAACTATTAGAGACAAGATTAATGGTCTCTTGCCCTCAACCAGTGCCGATATATCCTTGGAGGCAGCTATAAACCCTAATATATGTTTGGACGGCTTCTCTCTCATCGACTTTAAAAAATTGTCTTCAACAATTTCCTCTTCTAAATCTTCTACCTGTCTCTTGGACCCTGTCCCGACGAGGCTGCTTAAAGAAGTTTTACCTTTGATTGGCACCTGTCTGCTGGATATTGTCAATCTGTCGTTACTAACAGGCCATGTACCACAGTCTTTTAAAGTAGCTGTGATTAAGCCTCTTCTCAAGAAGCCCACTCTTGATCCAGAGGTGTTGGCTAACTATAGACCGATCTCTAACCTTCCATTCCTCTCTAAAATCCTTGAGAAAGTAGTTGCAAATCAGCTGTGTGACTTTCTACATAACAATAGTTTATTCGAGGATTTTCAGTCAGGATTTAGAAAACACCAAAGCACAGAGACAGCACTGGTCAAAATTACTAATGACCTTCTAATTGCATCAGATGGAGGACTTGTCTCTGTCCTTGTCTTGTTAGACCTTAGTGCTGCGTTCGACACCATTGACCATCACATCCTATTACAGAGATTAGAACATTTGATTGGCATTAAAGGCACCGCACTAAGCTGGTTTAAATCTTATTTATCAGATCGATCTCAGTTTGTATATGTAAACGATGAAACCTTGATGACCACCAACGTCAGTCACGGAGTTCCACAAGGTTCTGTACTTGGACCAATCTTATTCACCTTATATATGCTTCCTTTGGGCAATATTATCAGAAAACACTCCATAGACTTTCATTGTTATGCTGATGATACTCAATTATAACTATCGATCAAGCCAGACGAAACCAACCAGCTTGCTAATTTCAACAACTTCAAGCATGTCTTAAAAATATAAAAACATGGATGATCTGCAACTTCCTGATGTTAAACTCAGACAAAACTGAAGTTATTTTACTAGGCCCAGAACACCCCCGAAAACAACTATCTAATGATGTGGTTTCTCTTGATGGCATTGCCCTGGCATCCAGCAACACCGTGAAGAATCTCGGAGTTGTCTTTGATCAGGACTTGTCCTTTTAACTCTCACGTAAAACAAATCTCAAGGACTGCCTTTTTTCACCTACGTAACATTTAAAAAATTAGGCACATCCTGTCTCAAAGCGATGCAGAAAAATTAGTTCATGCATTTGTTACTTCTAGACTAGACTACTGCAATTTCTTATTATCAGGCTGCTCTAATAAGTCTCTTAAATCTCTCCAGTTGATCCAGAATGCTGCAGCTCGTGTACTAAACAAAAAACTAAGAAAAGAGATCATATTACTCCTGTACTCCTCACTTCTCTTCACTGGCTCCCTGTAAAATCCAGAATAGAATTTAAAATCCTTCTCCTCACCTACAAAGCCTTAATTGGCGAGGCACCATCATATCTTAAGGATCTCATACCATATTACCCCACTAGAGAGCTGCACTCACTGAATGCGGGGCTGCTTGTGGTTCCTAGAGTCTTAAAAAGTAGGATGGGAGCCAGAGCCTTCAGTTATCAAGCTCCTCTTCTATGGAACGAGCTTCCACTTTCAGTCCAGGGGGCAGACACAGTGACCACATTTAAGAGTAGACTTAAGACTTTCCTCTTTGATAGCGCTTATAGTTAGGGCTGGCTCAGGTTTGCCCTGGTCCATTCTTTCCAGCCCCCTTGATATGCTGCTATAGGCCTAGACTGCCGGGGTACATCTTAGGATACACTGAGCTCCTCTATCCTTTTCTCTCTCTCCTTCTGTATGAATTGATGTTCTATCAATGCACATTACTAACTCTACTTCTTCCCCCGGAGTCTTTGTGCTTTTCCCCCCCCGCAGGTTTCCACGGATCGTGGTTGCGTCTGAGCCCGGGCCCTGGTCCTGCCTCCTGCCTCCTGCCTCCTGCCTCCTGCCGTGGCCCTGCTGACGCACATTCTTCTCTATTTTCCTTCTGTATGAATTCATGCACATTACTAATTCTGCTCCATCCCCGAAGTCTTTGTGCCTTCTCGCCTCGCAGGTTTCTGTGGATCGTGGTAAAATCTGGACCCTGGTCCTACGTCCTGCTGTGGTCCTCCCCGACACCTACTGCTATTATTACATGAATAATTTCTGTCATGTGAATTGAACGTGTTGTAACTCTGTTATGCTGTTCATTCTGTACATATGCCATCTATTTTTGTACTCTGTCCATCCTGGGAGAGGGATCCTCTTCTGTTGCTCTCCTGAAGGTTTCTTCCATTTTTCTCCCTGTTAAAAGGGGTTTTTTTGGGGGAGTTTTTCCTGAGTCGATGAGAGGTTCTGGGACAGAGGATGTTGTTGTGTACAGATTGTAAAGCCCTCTGAGGCAAATTTGTAATTTGTGATTTTGGGCTATACAAAAATAAATTGAATTGAATTGAATTGAATGTATGAAACTCCCACTGTGCTGGCCAAAGAAAAGCCTTTATCTTGGGTAACGTGCAATTTCACAAAGTGCCGTACCCTTGCACCCGATTGCACTCACACAAAGCATTGGGTCAAGGTCCAGCGTTAAGTGCATAGGGGCTGTGTTTGTATGTTTTGTAGAGCAAGCAGAAGAAAGAGCTATTACAATGAGATTTGTTAATATAAAGTATGTGCTTAAAAAACACTGGTTTATACAACAGATATTTTGGTAGCAACAGGCGGTTAAACACAGTGCAGAGGCCGTTACATGTGGACGTTTTAATTTAATTCCTTTGAAGTCTCCAAATTTACCCATTCACACCCATTCATACACTGATGGCTACCATGTAACTAGAATAAGCTCTTCCCTCGGATCCCTATGCTCAACATGCATTAATTTGCATTACCCTACAGTGTTGAGGTAATCTCCATTGCATTGTTGCAGAATATAGCAGATTTTCAAAGTCTTAGACTGTGACACCGATCAACTAGAAACTGAAAAAATATTTTCCATAAGCACGAAGGTGCTTACACTAAAGCACCCTTAGCTTAGCTTTAAAAACACTTCTTTACTTGGTACATTTTTAATCCATGGAAGGTAACCATAGCAACATGATTCAGGCTACATTATCATTTAACTCAGTGTTGAATTCAATCTCTTCCTTCCTACGTATCACCATAACAGAAGCACGATAATATACTCTGAGGTGTCCCACAATAAGTAACAATAGATGAGATGGAGGTGATGATTTGGTGATAATCGTGTCCCAATATTTTCTTTCTCCAAACACCTCAGAGTACATTATTACTGATGCAAAGTCCCCACTAACACAGTAGAAACCCACAGCTGTTACACATAAATATGACATATGTAATAATTTAGCTGTGACACACACTCGGTCATACTCTATAAATCTGTTGGGAGAACTGAGTACATTAGAAAATGATGACAACCCAGGCATCTGTGTGTTTGGCCCATGGGCTTGGACTGTTACTTGTTTTGTTGTGTAACATAGAAATTATTGTTATTACCAGTGCGGTTTGGTAGGATCACAGGGTCAGGATCGGTCTTTTCTTCCAGTGTGTCTCCATATTCTTCCATTTCTTCTCCTTCTTCCTCCATCCCTCCTTTATGGAGGTCACTGGTGAGGGATATCACTACCTCATCTGGCTCTTTTTTATTCTCAATCACTGCCATTGTTCCATCTGGATCCACAGACTTTACCATGAATTTGTATTCCAACCCTGTAATGTTATAAACATGATACACATAATCATGAAAACCATATAAGAATGCTGTTTTTAATATTTTCTATCTTCTACTATATATCTACAGACTTTTGAAATAATGGAATATTCAGTTGCAAAGTTTGGGAGCAGAAATCAGCCATTTTCTGGGATCATCAGATTATCATTTCAGGTATTTTAAACCTAGGCTTTAGTTTCTTAGTTTATCCCATTCAGACTACTTTATTTATTATTTTATACTTTACTTCACTCTTCCTATTGCTGAATGCTGGAAGTGCTGCTGCTTTATAAACAACCACAGCAGTGAAACGCAAAAAGTGGTTAAAAAACATCTTTTCACCAAATATATTGTGGTGTTAGACATGTGGGTTCAACAAGTGGATTAGTTATTGCTGAGATATTCCGTGCCTGAAATCATGTTTATTTTCTGCAAATAATAAGTATTTGAAAAGCAAACAGGGAAACGCATGTATCTACGATGTCAAAATGTCTTCAGTGAAAAAGGTTGACAATACACAGAATTGTCCTTTAAGTGTCTTGTAAGTGTGTAGTGGATTCTTAAGGGCAGTCTCGTGTTTGTGAATGACTCTACTGTTGCTGGCACCATGGTGTGTGTTCCTCTGAGAGAACATAACAGATGGCAAAACACACACGGGTGCCATGCTGCTGCCACGGGAGCTCCACAGCAAACAACCACATACACGCACGCACGCACGCACGCACGCACGCACGCACGCACGCACGCACGCACGCACGCACGCACACGTTATGTGGCCTGTCTAGAAGCACGCAGATATTCACACTTGGACAAATGTACAGAAAAGTACAAGCACACATAGAGGGTTCAAAATGTACAAGTGAGTAATGTATCGCCCCCCCCCCCCCCACCCCCCCCTACACACACACACACACACACACAAACATCTTACCACACTTTTCTACCACCTCCTGGGTGACTATCTCCTTCACTTCTTCAGCCTTGACACAGAGAATGACAAGATTCAAAGTAAGTTAATCCATTTAGCTAACTCTGTATATGTACAGTATATATTTTACACAGTATGTATTTGTGTTTGTGATTGTGATAAACACGTACTGAGAGTCCAGGCTCCCCCTTCTCCCCTTTTCCTCCTTCAATACCCATCGTGCCCTACAGCAAAAACACATTTACAAATTGTATGAGCGTAATTATATTTAAAGATATAATTATTTGTACAAAGCATTTTAATTTGAACAAAATCACTAAAAAGAGTATAGAGTCCCACCATGCCAACAACCAGCATCTGTAACCAAGATTAATACCACATTCATGTCATATTGTAGCATAAATACAAACGGCCGAGTGAGAGAGCAGCCACGCAAGACTTTCTGATGTCTACGATATCTTGCACTGAGCAGAAACACCACACGTCAACAAACTGGTGCAAAAGTAGTGCTGATGGACTAATATATAGATCAATTCAAATACTAACACTCAAACAATTAAATGCAGCCAGTCAAAACAATCTATATAGCCTTTTTGAATTGTTTGAAATATATGCGATATAATGTATGTAAACATGGATTTAATAGATTTCACCTTAGTTTAAAATTTTGGTCCATGCAGTAGGTGCAGAAAATCTAAAAGCTTTCTTAATTCAGCCCTGACTTTGTGAACAACGAAACACAAAAAGTCCTGTGAACGGAGATTGTAGTTTACTTCACCTGAATCAATGACAGAAAGGCAGAATCCACCAATTTCCCTTTCACACACAAAAAGTGTGTGTGTGTGTGTGTGTGTGTGTGTTCATGCAAGATTCTCACACTCGCTCCTCTTAGTCCTGTAGTCCCGAATCCTCCCTTTTGACATGGCTTCGATCTGCCCCTTCTGCCCCTGTCCCCCTGTTTGACAAAAATCAAAGTGAAAGTGAAGAGAAAACACATTGTGAGTTTTAAAATTCCTTCAAACAAAACCTGCTGAGCATTATAAAAGACAGACCAATTATCTACAGCCTCAGTATATCCTCATTATAAGTTTCCAGCCACTCTCTGCCAACACTGAAAGTCTGCTAATTGTAGCTGAATGGAGCTAATTGAGTAAGATATTACTTGATAGCTGCAGACGGAAATAGACCTCTGCATGTGTATGTGTGTGTATGTGTGTTAATTAAGGACATGTCTGTGCTGTATCCACTGCTGCATTAAACAGAGCACATGCTGCTAGTCTCTCTGAACAAGACACAGACATAGTGATGACTGTAATCAAGCTCAGCTCATCATCCTGTTCATTGTGGTCTGTCACATTCTCAGTCTCCTCTTGTCACTTGGACTTACCTGCTCCTGTATCTGCTCCCATTCAAGGATTAACAAATAAGTACAGGATTATTGTGCTTTAAGCATGTAGATACTAATACATTTATTCTCACAGATGTAAAGGGGAAGTTAACACAAGGGCATTGAACTGGCATCCAAACTGATTTTACTGAACCCTAAATGCAGATTCAGTTAAGACCCTGAATCCTCATAAAATGTATAGATATATCTTAAATAAATACTTTACTGTTCATATATGTCTATAAAACCCTCTGATTTGGCTTTTCAGTGCTGCCATACCTCAAAGAAGTGGCTATTTTGTGACTATTAAGCAGTTTAAGGCAGCGGTAGTAAGGCTGGTTCTTGGACACATACTGGGTTTACCTGCGTGAGTGGTCATTTTTGATAATCATTTTTTGGGGCGTATTGTTGTGTGGTATCAACTTTGTGTTCATGTGGAATTACTGTATTTCAAGAAAATTACTTCAGAATTAATCTAATTTAATTTAATTTGTATATTTATCTTTTACCCTACCTGTATGATCACAAGAAAAAAAAAGTAATTTTCTTGTCATATTAAACTGTGCTTTCATAAATTAAATACTTAATTTAAGTACGCCATTATTTTAAGATAAAAAATGTGATCTGACACAGGCAGAGATGAATGGCTGATTAGAGAAATAATATTCAAATAAGTCTGTGTCAAAGTAGAACAGCTAAACTATTATCAATTTGTTATCTTGAGAAAATTATGTAGTGAAGTCGTGATCAAGAGAACAGCTTGATAACCTGATATAATGAGGTAATTAATCTATGATGTTGATAACAAGCCCATCTTTTTTTTCATTTTTTCTTGCAGTTTAAATATATATACAAGTCAGTATCATATTTCCTCAATACACTGAGGGTGTAGGAAGACGGTACCTTAGGTCCTGTGACCCCTCGAGGTCCTGGAGGTGCTGGTGGTCCCTCATCTCCATCCCTTCCTGGATTCCCTGCAGACCCCTTAAACCCTAGAAATCCTGCGAAGCCTGCTTTACCCTGCATGGAGTAAAGAAGTGAATTAACACACTAAGCCATCTTTTGTGTACAGGGGAAGATAAAAACACATCATTCTTTTTCCTGGAAATTTAACAATATACAACTGTGACAAGCACATAATCAATAAAATTAGTTAGATAATGACTGGTGATATTGATGTTAATATACTAACCTTGTCTCCTTTCCCTCCTGGAGCACCATCAACACCATTGATGCCTCCCTGTCCCTTATCGCCCTAAAGTGATATCACAAGATGAGCATATTGAGTTTGTATACATTTGGGGTAAAGAAAAAGAGAATTGTGTGCACACTTGACTGTTTACCTTGCGCCCTATGAGTCCATTCAGCCCAGGTATACCAGGGGTACCGTGTAACCCCATATCTCCCTGCAAAGACAAAGTTATCTAGTTTACTGGCAGAATTCTTTTCATATGACATTGTTATATAATGTGTAACTTTGGTCTAAGATGCTAATTTAGGCCTAACCTTTTCTCCATCCAGGCCTGGACTCCCAGTGCGTCCAGGTAAACCTCTGAAACCCTTCAATAGCAGGAAAGATAAATGACAATACAGCGATATTGGGCACATAGAGAACCTGAACAAAAGAACTGAGGTGGGGAAAAAAATGTGTGGGACAACTGTGGCAAATAATAACTGCGTCCACCTTTTCTCCGTTCTCCCCTGTGTTTCCTGGTAAGCCTGGTTCTCCTAGATCACCCTGTGGAAAAAAAAAAAGTTGAATCTTCAAAAATCTATAGGATCACGATTGGTTATATATTGATTTTCAATGTACCTGATTGCCCTTATGGCCCAGCAGTCCTTTGTCTCCTTTGTCCCCCTTGGCCCCATCATCTCCATGATCTCCATTGCGACCCTTAAATCACATTATATGTTTTACTGTGTGTAATTTTATGAAGTTTAAACTGAGTTTTGGCTCAATTTACGATTACTGAATGTGTGCTTGCTCCTGTTTTGTATTGTAACTCTACCATCACTCCATTAAGTCCTGGCTCTCCTGGATCTCCCTGTAGGAGAAGAAGAACAGTTTTACAGTACTAGTAAAAGTCTAGAATGGTTAAACCAGTGTTGTTGCTGTGTCAATATATTTAAATGAAAAATTATTTACCTTCTGGCCTCCTGGTCCTCGTGCTCCAAAGCGCCCCAATGCCCCCTTAGTGCCTGCATCACCCTTTATGCCCTTTCAAAAAACATTTAAAATACTTTCCATTATAATCTTTTTTTTGCAGCGCTAGTTATTATAAATCAAAGTATGAAGCAAACTGATAATTGTGTATCAGAGACTTGATGATGACCAGTATAACATCACTGTTGAGAATCATATTTCCAGGCTCTAAATTACTTGTGGAACGTTTTCTTCTACTTAGTCGTTTTCAAATGTTTACATCAAGATTTATTACCTTGACGCCAGGAGGACCATCCTCGCCCTTTTCTCCTTTATCACCATCAAAACCTGGTGGGCCTCGCTCACCCTGAAACAAAACATCTACTCAATTAAGGACTTTTTTTTTCTTCTCCTCTTATTTATTGTGTTTATATTTGTCGACCTGGGTGGCGAAAGGAGTACAATTGCCCTTGTAAGAACAAATAAAGTTGCGTTGAAACGTGTTAATTTGTGGTAATATAATAGATGATCTCACAGCCTCTCCTTTGGAGCCCTTAAATCCACGGGGTCCTTGGATTTTTAGCATACTCCCCTGTAGGAAAGGATCAAATTGTGAATACCAGCTGCAAAAAAATGTAATCTGCAATAAATGATAAAGCAAGCTATGTGATATCCCCATGGATATATATGGAGCCATGAATACTGTATACTTCTTGTTTGATCTTATATGATACACAATGTGTACTGTCAGCAAAGAAACTGCATGCAAAGCCCCACAAAGAACCATGGAAATCATCTTACCCTCTCTCCTCTGACTCCAGGTAACCCATGATTACCCTGCAAAAAAAGATGCTTTCAGAACAATTTCCCATATATGACGATTTAAATTCCAAGTGTCAACAAAAGTACATATATTACTTCATAGCTCTTGCTGCTCTGCTGTTGTAACAGGAAAAATGCTGAGCCAACACAGCAATTTCTTAAATCCCTTCACAATATAATAGAATCCAGTCCAATGTAATCCACCTTTGACAAAATGTCGTGAATGGTTGACCAAGGTTTAGTGACATTTGACAGGAATGAGTCACTCAGTTGTGACACTTCAGTAGAGAAGAAACAAACAAATCAATCTAGTTGAAAGCTGACATCACTCCTACTGACACTTCAAAATGAAAGAGAAATTGTGATCTTAGAAATGAAATATATATATATTATATGTGCTTTTTCTGTAGGTACACTTTCCTTTTTCTTATATGTGAATTGTTTTTGTATATACATTACTGACTGTTTATTGATGAATCTTAATTTCATTATGTTATTTGAAATTTTGTAATTTTAGGCTGCCTTCAAAAAATTTGGCCGGGGACAGCAGATGAAAATTAGCCTCTCTGGCTAACTCTGGCTCACTTACAGTTTTACTGTTGATTAGTGTGCATTGTCCCTGCAAAATAAACAGCAAAGAAAAAAGAAAAAAGAAAAAGAAAAAAGAAATGGAGTCCAAACGAGGATCTAGATATTCAAATGTCAACGTTGGCCTCTTCACTGCCGATGCAAACAGCAAACAGCCGTGTAAATCTTAAGTACAAGAGGTCAAGAAGTACATTGATCATCTAGCGTCTCAGAAAACACATAGTGTAGAGATCTTTTTTGACAGAAACTGTACTATAAATAGAAAAACATCAAGTTACTAGTAGCAGTCTTTTGGAAGAATACACTGAAAGAGGTCAGAAAACCACATTAATGTATCAACGTATGTATGTTGCCTGCTTCATCCCAAAATGTATCGACAATCTTCCCTGCTGCCAACCGTGCGGCTTTGTACTGGTGATGCAATAGTTAAGGATTCAACTATGGTTCTCTTGGTAGAAAGAGCATTATTTAACAAAACATTGCTGATGACCAAGTGCATGCAGACATTTAATTTGACTCCAAAGCCCTGTTGTGTTCTCACAATCCAATGCAATTTTCACATTTCAATTTAACCTTAGGATGAGGTGCAAAAGGTGTTTTGCATGTGTTGGGTCCCTCTTTCAAAATCCAATTTAAGGAATTCTAAAAACTTGCAAAGTCTTGTATGCTTAAATCAGTCTCCAAATTGGCATCATAGTATTCCAGTATTATAATTTCTAGTATATGTTTAATTAAGTTGGTGAATGAAGTAAAGGAAAGATTCATTTTAAAAATGTGTCAAACTCAATTTTGACAAATCCTGTCAAATAACAGCTTACCTTTTCACCTTTGCTGCCATGCCAGCCTTTTGGACCCTAGTGAAAAAGGACCAAATAGAAGGATTGTGTACAAAAGTGAAACTCAAATAGTCTTTAATTCAATTTTATACTCAGTTGTATGGTTGTGAATAGTTGCTTACTAAATGCCCAGGAGCTCCTTTAATACCTAAAGGACCTTTTTCACCCTGGAAAGAAAAGAAAGGAGTCATACCTTATGTTAAGAGCCTTAAAAGGTATAAACTGGGAAAAGATTGGGTAAGCTGTCGCACAAACTGGTGAACAAAGTGAGTGTGTGCTATTTAACATGACATAAACAAAGCTAAACATAGATTAAACACGTTCAAACTGTTGTTCAGTGTCACAGGGTTTGTCTGTGATGAATAAGCTAAACTCAACTCACCGTTCTGCCTGGGAAGCCAGACAACCCTCTGGCACCGGGCTCGCCAGGAGCACTGTTTCCCTGGTGAGGATATATAATAGAGTTATAAAGTAATGATCAACGTTATTTTACACTGCACAAATTAAAATGTTGTTAACAGTATGCTGCTGCTACAAACAGAAAACCAAGTTCTCATAATATTATGTTTGATTCGTGGGCCAAGAAAACAAAACAAAACAAATATATATATATTCAGTATTTGCACCTTTTCTCCTTTTACTCCAGACAGACCAGCAGGACCCTTTATTAGAGAGATGCAGTGGTACAAAAAAAGAAAATATAATTACACATCTTTTCCAGTTGACATACAATCAGATAAAATGTCCCTAATATCAAAAAATTATTAAAAATAGTCAAACTATTTTTTGTTAGAGTTTTACTCAAACTTCATATGGACAAAATTACTATATATGATGTTTGTTTCATTATAAGTTTATTTCTTGGACTGAGTGAACAACCCCATTACAAATCACTTAAATCATTTAGCTATTTGTATTTTCTTACGTGAGGTCCTGCTGCTCCTCGAGTTCCAGGAGCTCCAGGCGATCCATTTTTTCCCCTTTTACCCCGGTCACCCTGCGTCATTAACACACAACACCTCTCATGTCTCTATTTTAAACACCAAAAGCGTAACCTTCTCTGTCCATTTCTGCATTCATTCACATTTCACTGTCTTCATTTTTTACACACCAAAGCGAGCTAAATGGAAACTTGTTAGTTGATGTATGATGATGTACTTTACCTCCCTGCCCGGTTCTCCTGGGTCCCCCGGGGGACCCCTGAGTCCGGCGGAGCCCTGCATGCCTGCGTTACCACGAATACCCTGGATGCCCTGAGCACCTGGAGGCCCTGGCTCACCTGGTTCACCCTGAGGAATAAAGAGGAAGAGGAAGAGGAAGAGGAAATGGGAGAGAAAGATAAAGACAAATGAAATGTTTGGGAGACAAAACCAAAGTTGAAGTTCAGTTGTTTCATGTTATGTAATAATGTAGCTCTTCTATTACTTTTGAATAATTGTTTTCAAATAAAGTCCATTATTTCCTTTATCAATTTACATGCTCAAACACAATTTTAAATGAGTGAGTGAGTCACTGAGCCAATTACATTTGCTAAATTAAAACAGCGATTAGAAGCAAAGTCAATCAATGAGAATGTGATGGAAAAGACTGTGGGGGTTAATTGATTTAGAAGGAATGTTATGTTTAAGAGATTGCTTGTATTTCTTTTCTTGAACCTTCCGTCCTGGAGGACCAGCCTGGCCTTCTGGACCTCTGTGGCCGATACCTGGCTCTCCCTAAAAACACAAAACAACATGTCTATAACATATTTAACTGGCATTCCTTTTACGTAAAAGCGCAACTACCAGATTTCACTGTTAAAAACTTAAATAACTATGTGAATCACAGTTAACGAGTATTTACCTTTTGTCCTGCTTCCCCAATTTCCCCCTGAAAAGTGTAGACAAAAAGAGTGCATATCGGTGAGAAAGTGTACCTCAGCACATTGTTTGTCGTGAGCCAAAATAAATAATAAAAAAAGGAGAATTTTCAGCATGTTTAACAAGGGGAATTATTAATGTCTGCTTTAATCTACTGTCTCCCAGTCACACAGAAATAGAGCAGAGGGTGACATCAAAGGCCTGGACTCAAATGGCTTCACTGACAGGCGAGACGGGAGAGAAGTTCTCCCTCAGCTCTGATGTCATTTGCTGATGCGCTGCGGTAGGTGGGGAGAGCAGCGATGGTATTTTTATAGGCTGGTGACACATTTCGTGTGGCGACTGTCATTCTTGCTCTGTGATCTTAAGATGATGATAATGATGCTTTAAATTAGTATAATAAGTAAGATGATATCAGTGACTCAGTAAATCCTTACACACTTACATTTTCGTTTTTTAAATTGCATTAAGACTGGCTCGGTAAACCTGAAATACCTGAAATCCACGTAATGTTCAATTCTTCATAATGTAACATTTCTGATTGTGTCTTGCTTTAGAAGGGTGGCCATGTTTGATAAAGTTTTATCTAAAATATCTTTAGTCACCTTTCCTCCTGGTGTTCCATTCTCACCTGGATGTCCCTATTGCATAAGAAATGTAGAGTACATTAGAAGCATTGTATAATTAAAGAGAACATTTATACTTTTGACTGCAAAACACAAGTTGAGTATTTCATAATGATGAGCGTGTTTTGAAAACGTTGTGCCTTTACCTTGAGGTGAAAATACTCTGGAGAGTATGGGTATGGCTGTCCAGTTTCTTCATCATAACCCCCCTCTCTCTCCCTCTCCATCTCAGCCCTCCTCCTCTCCCACTCCCCCCTCTCCCTCTCCAAGTCTCTCTCACCCCCCTGCTCTGTCCTCTCCCTGTGCAGCTCTTTCTCCCTCTCCATATTTTTTCTCTCCAGCTCCAACTCGGCCTCCCTCTCTTTCTCCAGCTCCTCTCTCTCGCTCTCCATTTCCATCCTTGCCCTCTCTCTCTCCCTCTCCAGGTCATCCTCTCCTCCTCTCTCTCGATCAACGTCCTCCTCTGTCTCCCAGACGTAGTCTCCACTCCTCTCCTCCTCCCCATAGACTGGATCAGGACCTGTTTCTGCATTGCCATCCGTCTCCACTACTTTCTCTTGTTCCATTTCCCACTCCTCCACTTTATCAACTTCAGTCGGTTCCTCTCCTCCTGGTGTTTCTGTGTAAATCTCTCTTTCTGTATCACTGTATCGCTGCTTCTCCCTCCGCTCTTGCCTCTGCCTCCTGGAATGTGTTTGATGGTCAGAGTTTTCTTGCTTCATTTGCTAGAGAAACAAATTGTTTAACACAAACCAGTGTATTTATAAGCTGCACCATCTTAATTTGAATTAATATATATATATTTTTTTATAGTTGATGACAGACTTACATTCCAGCTATTGTAACCTTGAGCTCCAGAGGACAGATGCTGAAATTAAAATGAAGGGGCAATCACAAATATGGTCCACGGATGGTTACCATGAAATTGTATTTTCATACTTTATTTGAGGAAATCTGAGTGACATGTAGGGCATTTTAATTTTGAACACTGGAAAAACATACTTTTTGTGCCTCCCTAAAATGAGTTCTTCCACCTGGGGCACCTGGCATGAACACCTAAAATATAAAAAATACTTTTAATGCCATTTTCTATTATATATCAATCTGTTTTCTACAAAACCAGGGGACACTTACCATGGAGTCGGGCCAAAGGGCACTTTTCTTCACCCTGATTTGGAATCGAGGTACCTGTGAAATCCCCCAAAGCTTCTCATGAGCAAATTAAATGCAATAATATTGATGCTTCCTTTCAACCAGCTGTAGTAATGTGTGTGCTCATGGTTCAAATGTAAGAAAGGAAGACACAAATTTGCTTAGAAAGTTATTTCAATATTTTTTACTGAAGGATACATGCACAGAGAGGTTAAACACAGACAAAACAATGTAATAACAGAGAAAAATTTCACCAGTGAAAAGAGTGTTTGACCTGGCTACAGATGATTATAGTACCACTACATTCTGAATAATATCATTGGCATCAAAGATGTTTGGTGAAGTAAAACACACAACATATTTCCAAGTTTCAATAAATAAAATTTCAGTACAACTTGTCAAAAGGCTATATATATGTATATATATATTGAAATTGTTGGCACAACTTTTGTGTTTTATCCAATTTTTTATTTGTTACAGAGAAATATTTGTCTAAATAAATAAATTAGGAGTTATAGACAAGATTTAGGCTACACTGGCATTTACACTGAACAAATCGAAGAATGAAAATAAACTGGACATGAGGAAACAATTCATATATTTTAACAGTGCCTGATGTTCTATATAGCTCTACTCAAAATAACAGCCCCCATACAAGATATGAACTTTGGTATGGCCATAGGTTTGGGTGAGTGACATCGTCTCTGTGTGGAAAGAAGTCCTTCCTCATGAAACGTTGGTCAGGTTCAGGGCTCCTCACCAGCAAAACAGTTCACAGTTTATTCACACGCTCCATGTAGTGTGTGCTTTCTTATGAATGCTTAACACCCTATAGTCACAGTGTCTTGGGACTTAAGAGACATCCTGTTTAAAAAAAAATGAGAGAGAGAAAGTATTAAAAGTATAACTCTCTGGAGTTGTTTCTTTGCCAGTAAATCATTCCCGAAGAGTCGGACTAGGACACTATTTCTGCTCATTCCCATTCAGGCAAGATAGAGAAATCATGCTAAAAGCATGCCGCTCAGAAATGCTCTCCTGTCTCATGCTTTGGTCATGTCTAAGATGGTATATTTCCATTCCCACTGTATTAATATTAGCCTTATACAAACGTGCACTTTGTTTTGCACTGGTGAAATTTTCAGAGGAAGTAGAAAGAAGAAAAGGTCTTGAAATATGATGGCAAGTGCTTTATTTATGTTATTCTATATATTATGACGGGGAGAAAGTGAAGCCCATCCTTCATTTTGTTAAAGCACTTGTCCATCATTTTCAGGTGTGTTGTGTTAAGTGTTAATAAAAGAGATTTGCATTCCAAGACATGCATGGGACTTCAGACACATTCAGTTAAGATTCAAGCCTTTCAAATCAAATCAAAGCTCTACCTTGTCCGCTTCTTCTGTTGTGACGGGAGGTGTAGGAAGTGACACTTCATCCTGGTCAAAACAATAAAGGATAGATAAGGTTGTGACAGGGAAAATAGCGCCTCAAAAGTGAAGCACCGCTTTGATTAAAAATTCTATATGTGAGATCAACAAGGCCAGCTTCCCCCCCCCCTACCTTTTCTATATCAACCGTGGGTTGAGATAGGGGCTCTGTGGTTGTCAAGACAACCTAGGGGAAAATTAAAAAGGAAGAGTTATAAAGAAATAAAAAGAAAACGTTTATATATATGCAATGCAGAAGTAACCGCAGATTGCTGTTGAAATACTTCTAAAAGGTTTACTTCATTTTGGTGATCATACGTGACATAATTATCTCCTTGAAGTGTTGTATGGTTGTAGCTAAAATGGTTATTTTGAGAGAATAAAAATCAACCTTCGCTCTTCGTTTTAAAAAGTGGATCAATGATATATTGTCCTTTCTTTATTTAGGGGAGATATTCCTGTCTAAATCATACTCATCCCAGTTGACTGTGTCAGTTTCAAACAATATCAGCCTGTGTGGACATTTCCACTTCAGCCGTAAGATACAGCGTTTCTTGGCATTCATAGACAAGTATTCTTTATTCTGTGCAAGTCAGCGGATATATTGGGATGTCAAAAATGTTAAAGAAAATGTTTGCGTTTAAGAAATAAATCCGACATTGAGTGTAGTTTCACCTGTGTATCTATTTGTCTGTCTGTGGAGGATGTTAGAGGATGACTGGAGGCTCCCACCAATGTTTCTAACCAAGCAGGACTGTGTGTGGGTAATTGTTCCTCCTACAAAAGATAAAAACAGCATAAATATGTTATTACTTCTCACAACTGAGCTCAGCTGTCTCTGCTTCCCTTCTATCAGAGTGCGGTCTTGCAACATTGAATTACTTTTTGTTATCATCTGGGCTACAGATTAATAATCCTCCACCCTTTTGTCCACTGGAAGGGGGTATTCATCCGTTTATGAATTTTATTCCCAATCCAGCTGAAACAGATGAAAACATGCTGTATGAAGCAAATGTACCTGTCTGTTGTCTTTCCTCTCCCGAGAAGCTGAAGAGTCACTTGTGGAAAGTTCTTCCTGTTTAAAAAAGAAAATTATTTATTTCAATATAACTTTTAAACTTTCACAACCTACAGACACTCCAGTGGATGATGTGCAGAGCAGATGCAGTAAGCTGTAATGACAAACTAATTTATTCTTAATTATTAATTCAGGTAGTGGGTGTGTCATTAATCAACTCTATCCAGTGTTTAGCGTGGGCACAAATGGGACGCTGCTGTAATTTAAAAAAATTATGACAGGTCTGTTAGCAAGAAGCCACTCACCACGACAATGCTCCAAATCTGTAACAACCCCACGTCATCAATCATCACTTTAAACGGAAGTTTCCCACAGCTCATGAATTAGTCATTCATCGCAGCAGCTGCCTACCTCGTATTCATAACTGTATTCTTCGCTGTTATAAAACTCCTCTTCCTCTTCTTCTTCTTGTATGTCCTCATCACTTATCTTTAGATAAAAGAGAAGTAACAATGATTACAGGAAGATACTGTTACACATCAAAATGTATAATGTGTCGATGTCTGAAAGACGACAATGCCAAGCGATTACAAAAGAAAACTATTATCAAATCTGTTATTAATATAATGAGAAGCACAAGGACATTAAGAAAAATGCATGCTTTTAGTTTTACTAACCACACCACCTATACAATGAAATTTAAATTATGCTTGTTATATCTTAAACATGTTAGTTTTTTATGATTTTTTAAAACAGTTTTAGTACTACAGCTGTTATTTATACACAAATAGTGTTATGTTAATGTCATGTTAGAGCCAGTGTCAGTTAAAATTTTGCAGTGTGAGATGGCTGAGTTAGTTGGTTTTTATTTTGTTTAGTTGGGGCAAAAGATAAGTTTTCAGGTTTAGTTTGGACCCCTTCAAGGACATTTACCAGGCGTTGTCTCTGCCTCTTATGCCGTCCTTTATTTCCTTTGCCCTGGTTAAGAAGTTCACAGTCAGAGAGAAAAAAAAATGAAAGGTTTCTCATGCTTCAGACGTTTATGATCAAGCATGAAAATATGAGGTTGATACTGTAAGTTGAGGTTGATATTTAAAAAGGGAATAGGTAGTTAATGAATGTCAAAAATTGCAACAGCTTTACATAAAGAGGTTTAGGAGGCCTTAGTGTTAAAGTTATCAAATGGTTTAGACCTATTTGTATCGGACCATACTGGCGGTTTTGCATGTTTCTACCCATTTATTACAAATCAAATATACTTGGAGGCATTCCATAAATTGATTAGATTATCTCATTAGTTTTTAATATATTCTAATGTCACTTGTTGCTGTATGCGCTTTCATGTCAAGCACATCTAGTTAACCTGTAATGAAATGGGCTGTATAAACAGAAATGCCTTGTCTACCTTCCAGGCAGCTACAGCTTATTTTGTAAGTTTTTATGAAATTGTTGAACTATACTCTGAGTTGATTTTCATACTTTAGTGGCATTAACTGAAATCAGTTAATACTTGAAAAGTAGGAAGGGTGAGCTAAAACATGCAATACTAGTATGCTCCTTAAATATGATAAATTAAAGTTATCAATCAAGAAACATAATTACAACTTGTTAAAAAAACTATCAAAGGAGTATTCTATGTTTTATGTTAAATATAATAGATCAAACAATACTCATGCGTGTTTTTGATCAGTCACCAATAAGATGTCCATGTTAGCTCTACCTTCCCACGTTCCCTGTTCTTCTTCTTTTGTCCTGAGTTCTTCTTCATGGAGTCTTCCTGAGTGAGGAGAACAGTCTCCGCCACAGTTTCTGGTAACCCTGAAACCGTCTGACAAGCAAATTTTTGTTTTATCCTTTTGTAATTAGCAGAACATAAATGTCAGGCTACACAAACTCTATCTGACACCTGAGGTCAGGTTTTTAGTACTTCAAAAATCAAAAACGTGGCAAAAAAAAGCTAGCCACAGTCAGAGACCTATGAGAATACTTATTATTATTTTATGTCAATGATAATGTTATCATTAATGTAAGACACTGAGATCCCACTGTGCTCACATTCAGACACTGCCAGGCGTGAATATGCACAAATCTGTTTAATCCCATGTTGCTGAAAAATTATCTTAAACTACCTCTGTAGAAACAAAAAATGATTAACATATTTAATGTACTCAGCATGTTTTCAACAGTTTGGTAAAATCGTACATTTAAAGTTGGCATACTTTGTTGTAAAATGTCCTCACCTCCTGTGTCGTGGTATGATTGAATGTCGAGTTGACTACTGTCAGATTTGTTTTGAGGGAAGATACGCCTTCACTGTGCCCATCTACTATCTCCTTGCTTCTGGAGCCCTTTAACTTGGAGCCAATCCTGTCGAGCTCCTGCTCTCCGTTCAGGGCGGTGACGGTCCATAACATTGGACTCTCTGAAGTTTTATTTAAAGGGTCCTTCAAAACCAAAAGACATCATATTTTGGACTAGTAGTGTCTACCTGAGCTAAAAGCATATGAGTCACGATATACAGTATACAGTGGGGGGAAATCTGAGTGCAATGGGAAATATTTATTTATTTACTTACTTTTTAATTTAATTTATCTGTTATGTGTTGTATGATGACCCTGATGAAATGTTCTGGTCTCACAATTAAGTTGTACTTATATTATAAGGGTTGCTGTAGTTGGAATGGGCCCACAGCACCTTGTCTCCTGAAAAGGTTTTCAATCTTTTTGATATATTTAAACTCATATTGAGCATTCAGGACTTTTCTCAAAACATAAAAATAAATCTGAGGAGAGGTTAGAAACTACTTGTTTTCTCTCATTGTCAGCTTGAGACGATGTAGCACATTACTGAACTAGTATCAAAAATAACAATGTACTCTTGTATTCAAAACCTTAAAATCCCAGAGACAAGGTGATTTGTCTTGGAAACAAGATTAATAATCTCATTTACAGAAAGACTTCTTAAGATTTTGTAAGATTTAAAGATGAAGGTTTTGAAGTTACTTACAACTGTCAAAGACTCTGGAAGCAGTCCATCTAAATCAGGGCCCTCAACGGTGTCCAACTCTTTCAGCGGCTGGCTGGTGAGGTCAAACCTCTGTTGAAACAAAAAGACCAAAAAACAAGAATCAATTGTTACTGCTCTTTGTTTTGGAAGTTTTTTTATTTTCCGTTTAATGAAATAAAAGGAGTCAGTTGTCTCGGGATTGAAATGGTTGTTTGAAAAAGAGACCATGGAACTGACTATTGAGAGTTGAAAGAATTGAAAGTTATTCAGTGAATGCATAAGAGTTCAGGAAGAACTCATTCCAACTGATTGGTAACCAGCACAGCTAGCATTTTTCAATGTTGTTCGGAAAATATTGTTGTTTTGTAGAAGTGTCTTATAATCCCATGAGGCGTGAGATGCATGAAACTTTTTAAAGAACTCTCACACTTCTTCCCCGGAGTTTACGTACCGTGTACTCAGTGATGACGTTGGAGGTGTGAGTTTCTGTGTTTTCTTTTGTTTTCTTGGCGTTGCCGAGCACATGAAGCAGCTCCTCTATTCCATCCTGCAGCAGCCTGTCAATCAAAGCCTTCAGCAAAGGCAGCTGAGAAAAAAAGTTTTCATTGAGAAGGTCAAACTGTACTCTGACAAGGGCTGTACTATACGGTTACAAATTCTATCAAAAATGTAAACAATGTCATTCTGAGAGCTCACCCTGATACCGTAGGCTTCAAACATCACTTCAATGTCCTAAATAAGAGGAAAAACACATGTTCAAAGTGCAAAACAAGAACATGTAGCCCAGAGGACGGATTACTACACCCTGTGTTCACCTTCATCTCAACAGATTTCCCAGGAGCTCCAGCATCACCCTACGGAGACATTAAATTAAATGATCATAATGTAATTTGAATTTCCACATACATATGTTTTTGTGTGATAACAATGAAACACTACCGTGTCTCCAGTCAGGCCTCTTTCTCCTTTATCACCCTGCAAAAAAAAGAGAAAAAAAAGACAAATGAGCTACAGAGCCAACATTTCTGTTTTTTCATTACTTACCTTCATTCCTGGTGAACCCTAAACACACAGAAACAGAGGAGCGGGACATGGGAACATGCATCTACAATGCATGACATCAAGCTTGCCATATCAAATAAAGGCACGATTCATTGCAACCCACATTAAAAGCACTAAAGTCATCGCTGAATGATGACTCAGATGCCATGCATGCAAAATATGAATTAATGTGCCATTATTCATGAGCTATACATATCCAGAAATGTATTCTGTATTCTCATCAAACTCACAGTAGCTCCTGGAAGACCCATTGGGATTGGAAAGGCTTCTCGGATTTCATCAACGGTGGCGCCCTGAGAACGGATCCATGTAAAAATCAGTAAAGTTTAAGCTGTTTGGCAGGTTTAGGTGGTCCTGATTTATGTTTTTCTGAATCACCAACAAAACAAAAATGAGCCAAGGTGACAATGATTATAGGTACAACCCTGAATTCACAGTTTAAATGAACTGCTTTTGAAAGATGTTTTAAATAAGAAATCAGCATCCCTCTTCAATAAATCAATGCAGGTGGTAATTTTTTACCTCTGATGTGACAAGCACCTGCCTACCAGGCAGACCTGGAGGTCCTGGTTCCCCCTTACTGCCATCTTTACCCTGAGAAGGAAGAAAAACAATCAATTGATCTGTTTTCTCACAAACAAAATGTCAATTTGTCTAATCTCAAAACCGCTTACTTTTGCACCCGTGTCTCCCTTGTTCCCCTGGGATAAAATGGAAAGTTTACAATTGTATTAAAAAAATAGCTTCATAAATGTTTAAGTTGGTTGCAATGAATTTCAGTAACCTTTTTGCCGTCATCTTCTTTCGGTGCTCGCTCTACCTGTGAGAAGAAAATACATTTTCAATTTGAATAATTCACTTAATACATTTTCAATTTCAATAATTCACTTAATAATTCACCCATTTTCAATTTTAATAATTCACTTAGTAACACATTTAAAAAATCTGAGTCGTCAAAATATTACAGACATTAAGCATAAAAGTAATCCAGTGGGTGTCATTCAGCCCAGTGCTGTAATTGTTTGATGAAAATGTCTCTCACATCTTTTCCCGGCAGGCCTCTCTTCCCATCAATGCCAGGTCTCCCCTGTAGAGCAGATGAAATAAAGCAATAACAATCTCTGGAGATACTTTTTAGATGAATTATTATGGTGGGAAAGCAGAAGGTTCATGCTAATTACACACCTGAAACAACAATATATTATGTTAGATTGGCTTTAATGTCACCGTTAGAAATGTATAAAGGATGGGTATTTATTGTTTCAGCCACAGGCACCGTGATTCAGACTGATACTCACTGGAGTTCCCGGTAAACCAGGTATTCCTGCAATCCCAACCCGTCCTTGGTCTCCTTTATCTCCCTTCTGTTCACATGCACACATACAAAAACAAGCCTTTTAATCAATATACTTTTGACAGTATTAAATAGTATTATGTATTGGTAAAAAACACTCACAAATGGCACGTATATACACACATCCGTCAAAATAAAAAATATATTTCTGATTTGAGGAAAAAAAAAAATGTCGGCATACTTAACTATGTATTAACAATATAAAGTTACAAAAAAAACATTGGTAGAACTCACCAGGCCAGGCTCTCCTTTTTTTCCCTGGTCACCCTGCAGTTATAATGAAATGTCTTGTGAGTAAGCGCATACATGTAAATGCACAAAACTCAATGGAATTATCACGGGCAGATTTTAATAATACAAGTAAAACTGTGAGCACAAATTGGTATTACCGTCATTCCAGGTTTCCCTGGTAAACCATCAAGTCCATCTCTTCCAGAGCCACCCTGCAAAACATAGAGTTTCTTACATCAAGACAAACACATCATCGATGATATAAACAGTACCACAATAAATGCTATAATAAAAGTTATAAACGGACCAGAGATGGTCCTGGCAGTCCAGGTTTCCCCTCTGGACCCTGAGGAGAGAGATCAATATTGGGATAATTAAATACAAAAAATTCCAACTATAACTTCCCAAAAATATTCAAATTACTATATAAATCAGAGAAAACCAGCAAAAAGTCACAATTGAGAGGCTGGAACCAGAAACTTTTTTTTTTTTTTTTTTGCTTGAAAAATGACTAACAATTATTTGATTATCCAAATGTTTGTAGATTCATTGTCTGCCAATTGACAGATCAGTTAATGGACTGATTGTTTCAGTACTACTGATACTGGTCGTGATCAGCAGGATTCTGAACTTGCAGTATAAATGTGTGTGATGTGTGATAGGATACTCACTCTTGGTCCAGGCAGACCTGTTTCTCCTCTCAAACCAGACTGAGCAGGCTTTCCTGGTTCACCCTGAAGGAAAGAGAAGAGAAGAGGAGAGGTGTTCAATTAATAGTTCAAATAATATGTATTAAATAGAATAAAGCATGTCGCATGTTATTCTTCAAGCTACCTTAATAACTCTGGTCAGTATGTTGTTGTCTGCAACAATCTGCTAGGACAAAATCATAAATAAAACGTTAACTTGCTAATTGATGGACAATTTCAGCAGCATGTGAACAGAAATTGATTTTGCAAGGTCTCATGGGAGATTAATGTTTTTTCTTTTGTTCTTGAAAAGTTTCGTTACAACGAATGCACTTGTCAAACATGGCTGAACTGATGAGAGGCTGTCAAAAAAGATAATCGAGCTTTGTTTACTTGTCCTCCCGGAGGTCCAGGTTTTCCCTTTGTGACAACGGCAGCACGATCAAAAGAAGAGCACAATAACTCAGAGTTAAAAATCTAACATGTCACACTGCTAAACACAGTCCATATTTGCAACACAAAGGAAAAATAGTAGGTGCACTGAAGGGTGGCACGCACAAAAAGCCCAACTTAATTAGTAAACATATCAAAACAGAAATCATCAAGTCACAGAGGGTTTTGAAGATGGTGACCGAAACGGAAGGATGATCAGAAGGCGTCAACCAGGAGGAAGAATAAACATGCTGATCAATGAGAGGGAAAAAGATGGTGAATACAAACATACCTGATCCCCTTTGTCGCCTTTCTTTCCACCAGTACCCTTCAAAAACAGAAAATCACAAGTTACCTTGAAACATTGGTATTTAAGCTGATTTCTTTCCAGTTATTTGTGATGACATTCACTCATCAAAAATTAAAATACAAACTAAGGATTTGGTTCAACAGAGACATAACTGTAAAAAAGAAGCGAAATGATGAGTTTAAGTCTATTCATTTGATGGTGTATTCATCTTCGTTTAATGAAATTCTTACAGACACGCCGGGCGTCCCAGTATCTCCTTTGTCTCCTGGGTCCCCTGGTCGCCCTGGTAACCCCAGTGGACCCTGATCAACAGCAATTAAAAAGAGCATAGCCTTATATTGCTGTTTACATCAAAAGCCTTAATAGATACAAAATCAGACATGCTAAATAAGTGCCGCTGTGAGCAAATGTGTGTATAATTGCTGCAACGTGGTGTTTGATCAGCAGGAGTCCTGGCAGACCTTGAGTGGAGTTTGTACATTTTGGATCTAGCTATTATTAATGACAAAGTGGCACCCTAAAAGAAATAGAAATGCAATACAAACAGAGCAAATCAAACAGAAACCCACTGTCCATTACAATACATAAAAAGTTAACTCATAAAGTGACATGGTTGGTATATTCAGTGAACACATTGATTCAAATCCAATGTATTTGACCAAACTGAACATCTGGTTCATGCTATGTGCAGACTTCCAACCATATTATTGATTTATTAGTCCCTTATGTGCCAGAGTGAATGCTATAATCTGTTGATTAGACCCTTCCTCCATGACACAGATGGTGAGTAGAAAGGTTATTAGTCAGACCTGCAATCACTGCACTTTTGTAACTTCTTTAAACTAATGTTTTTTTATAATACAGCTTTTGTCTTTGTTGTTATTTTTGAGGGGTATTATATACGAGGATGTCGTATGTGTACAGATTGTAAAGTCCTCAGAGGAAAATTAGTAATTTGTAATTTTGGGCTATACAAAAATGAATATGTATGTTTATATGTGTATTATTCTGTCTTTAATCTTAAAACACAAAATAAATACCCTAATTCCTCTGTCACCAGGCTCTCCATGCGATCCTTGCTCTCCCTGTGAAAAACAAAACAACGTAATCACTTAAAGTAAATAAATTCAGTATACGACTGTATTGATTAAAAATAATCATGGAACTAGCTAACCTCCTGAGCAACATCACTGACCTACAAAACAAACTAAAGCATCAATTAAACATCCTGACTGTACCTTAGTTCCTTGTCCTCCATTTGCTCCAGGTGCACCCTACACACAAAGTCAACAGTCATTGTTGTCACTGTGATAAGGTTCATTTCAATTCATTTTCATGAGGTCCAGTTTTCATCTGTACATATCGTGTGTTTGTCTCATATTTTAATGAATACTGTGAGCTTTCTCCTGATGTAGTGTTTACTAAATAAAACGTCATAAGGAAAATACATGTGAAATGTGCTGTAGAGTACAAACAACTAGTATCATTGCTGTAACAGACACTCAGGATTTACTTACATCTTTACCTCTTAATCCTGGTTCTCCAGGAATGCCGGATAACCCAACTGTGCCTTTGTCACCTTTAGAGGCATCGCGCCCCTGGACAAACACATGACTTGTGTTTTAGTAGCATTAACAACCAGGAAATAAAACTATGTTTTATGAATGTTTTAAGGATTTTGATCATTGCAATGGAAGCTTGTAGCGGACTTTCAACAAAATACCCAAAGTTAAAAACTAAATTAGAAAAAACAAATAGCTTCTGGCTGTCTGCTGTTTAGTGCTGAGCTAGTAATGTACATTTAGGCTTTTACAGCTTTTCTGTTGAAAACAGCTGCTGTGACTGGAAATGAGACTGATGAGAGCGGTCAAAGTGAACCAAAACAGAAAAATCTTAACAATCACATGAAAGGGAGAGTTTAGGGTCACGAGTAGGGTCAGTACTAGCGACTGCTATCACATTCATTTTGCATTTGACTCATTTTTAAGATAAAACATATTGATTAGAGCAGCTTTAAGAAAAAAGGTTTTCTCTTACTTTTGGTCCTGGTTTTCCAGACAAACCAACATTTCCCTGTCAATGAAATGTAAAAGGATAAAACATGAATACAATGAACAGCTGTTTTCTGCTTTAGTGTTATATGATGAGACCAAGGTTTAACTGTTAAATGAGTGATTTCACTTTTTCAGATGACTCACCCTCTCGCCATTTTCTCCCTTTGGTCCCCGCTGTCCTGGAATCCCAAAACCAGGACTTCCCTGCACACATCAAAACAAACCATAACTATGTCTTTATAAACAGTTATTCTACTCTAACTAATTCATTATTTTCTTAGTAAATCTGAAAAATGACAACATGCAGAAATGACAAAATATGATCATTATTTCTCATTATTAACCTTGTCTCCTTTGTCTCCTTGTTCACCCTTTATTCCCTGGGGGCCTGTGGGGCCGTCTGGACCAATGTCTCCCTGACAGACAGGAAATATACACACACACATGCACACAAACACGGAACGTCAATCAACATGACTCTTGTCACCAGAATAAACAACAGTTTCAAAACAAAACATTTCACTTTAAATGGCACCCTGTAGACTGAGAGATTAAAGGGGTCCCATTCAGTGGAGCATTCAAAAGCTAATGAGAGAAAATCTTAATTGTGTTTGATAAGCCGACCCAGAGGACTGAGTCTGAGTGTGCAAGAAATACCCTGACCAATTAATTAACAATGTCTCGACAGAATAAAACATTAACAGAATCACTTCCCTCTGGCTGAATGACTTATTTCACACCAGTTAAGATAAATACAGGCAAACAAGTGAGGTTGTGACAAAATTGAACAAGGTTAGACTATATCACTGGTTTAAATCTTTGGACTAATTGGGAAAACCTAACCAGCAAGCACCACTTTCCAAAAACTCCTCAAACCCCAAATCTGTAGTCAATGCAGCTCAGTGGCCAACAGATGGAGACCATTGTAGACTTTTTACTAATTAAGTTTAATTATATAAATATGTCTTGGAGGCACAGCGTCTCTGGAGCCATGAGTAATCTTGTTTGTTGAGTGAAACCTCAGCAGATGGAGCCTTATATCACATATTTCAATGCACTAATCAGAGTTTAGCAACATCTGTATCAAAATGCGATAACAGTTTTGGGGGTTGTTTATCTATGTTAACAGGCCGCTGTCAATCAAACCCACACAGTTCTGATGGATCAGATTAGCAGAGTTTGAGAGTAAATCTCTTATTAAATAATTACTTATGTTTTTTTCTAAACTGTGACTTTACTTGTTGCCTATTATGTCATAAATATTCGATGTAACAGAGAAGTACTTAAGCTTCCTTCTCTGTTTTGCTTAGTTGCAGCAGAAAATTGTGTGGAAAAAAAAAAATTGCAACCTGCAATGTAGATGTGCTCCACAGCTCAGATATGTTTAAAAAAATAAAGAGAGCCCCGGTGATGCATGCTACCACAGAAAAACATATTTCCTGGTTTAATAAGAGTTTAAAAGGTTGAGTTTGGTTACTTACCCTGACACCCTTTTTACCAGTTGGGCCAATTACCTGTTGTGATGGGAAAAGGAAGACTGATTGTGAGTCTCAAGTCTCTTCTATTTCTAAAGTTTAAATGAGTAAAGTATTTTTCTTACGCCCTTGGCAGGATCTCCAGGGGTTCCCCTTGGACCCTCATCTCCTTTTAACCCCAATGGCCCCGTCAGTCCCTGGAACGATCGAGGTAAATTAAAAATATTTCTGAATTCTACATTGCCGTTTTTATTACGATTGTTACTTTATATTTTGTGCCAATCGACAAATCAAATCTCTTGTTATTTCTCAATTTACTTTCAGCTCTCATAAATTCTAAAATACCATATAAACATAAACTATCACTTCCTGCTATCTTCTGTTAGCCAGCACTTTATTAGCTGTCCTGTTCAAAGCTGTCTTACAAAAAGACAGGATCATGGTCCTTATGACGCGAATTATTTTATGATCGTCACTTTTCCAAATGATGAACGGCATCAAATTAAAAATCAGCGATGCAGGACAAAATGGCCCCTTTGATAGAGAGACCCACTGAGGTATAACAATTTGGCGCATGGTTGTAATCATAACCATCTCTGATAGGGCTTAGTCTTGAAACCCCAGAACAAAAAGGCGTCTATGTTTGTTCATATATCATAATCTAAATGTCTGTTTTGAGAGGTTAGACAACACTAAATAAACCGTGTATCGACAGCATTTCCAGCCATTTGGTCCCAGTTGAATATATACATTGCTTCTGCCTCGGGCATTATTATTAATCTAAAATGAATTAAAAAGTGGATTTAAATATGCTCAGGTGAGTCAGTGGCAATTATGATTATGTTGGTTTAATGGGACATTGTGACATGCTCCAGTGTGCAGGCAATATGCACGTTGTAAGACATTGTGAGGAACATTTTGTCTCAGCACTTCAAAATGTATAATTATGTGTATCGTCAAGATGTAATCCTCTCTCACTGTGAGTCCTTGTGGTCCTATTGGTCCCATATCTCCTCGTTCTCCCTAAAAAGACAAAAAAAATGTATGTAACAATGAAAACTGCATGAATATGCATGCACACATTCACGTAAACCCAAATATATTCCGGTTTGACGCCGGTATTAATAAAACAACTACAAGCAAAAATCTTGGCTGAAATAAATTGATTCTTTTACTTTATCATATTAATTCTAAAGCAAATATTTTCAGACTAATGAATAGAAAGTGGACATGTGTGTAGGATGAACTCACCATATCCCCTTTTTCCCCATTGAATCCCTTCTTTCCCTGCAGGTAAAAATAAATCACAGATTCTTACACAATATTCACCCTAAACAGGTTTGCTCTCATTAGACTAAAATGGAAAATATGCATTTGAGGGCAAAATATGCATGAACTCATGAACTCATGAGCTATTGAACAGAAAATAATGATGAAATGCACACCCGAAGTCCGATGATTCCTTGGATGCCCTGATCGCCACGATCACCCTGAAAATATTAATTACAAATGTTATTTTACAAACAGGTTTTTGAGTTTTAACCATAACATGTTACACTCAGAGTGTCATTTTTTTTTTTTACCTTTGGGCCAACTGATCCCGATAAGCCAATATTTCCCTGCAAAAAAACATTTTAAACACTGAAACAAAAATGGGATTTTACATTAATGCATCCAGTGTGATCCTGCCCCACCTTAACAATCTTCCCCATAAAAAAATCAATTAGCCTGTTCTCATTATCTTAGTTGATAGAAAGTGCTATTTTGGCATTGTGGACACTGAACAGAAAACTTTTTTGACTTCAGAACTTTAAAAAAAACATTATATTCTACTCAAAATAAAATTATAATAGTCCATATTTATGGTTAGTTTTTCATTTTTAAGTTAATTGCAATGTACCTTCTCTCCCGGTTCTCCACGAAAACCTTGAATACCTTGTATACCAATTCCCTCTTCACCCTACAAAAAAAGGAATATTTATTACTTACTACTTTACGAGTATTTTTAATAGACTGGTTCAAAATGTATATATTTTTTAATCATTAACACTTTTACCTTCCCCCCTTTCTGGCCTGGTAATCCTGGCACCCCATCAATGCCAATGGGACCAGGTAAACCTGCAAAACCCTGAAGTAGTTTGCATATGCGTGCATGTGAGAGAGAGAAAGCAACAGCAAGAAAGGAACAAAGAGGAGAGAAAAAACACTTTCAGGAAGCAACTCTGATTTATCTTTCAATTGTGTGACGCAATGCCTTTTGCCACTTCTAATAATTTTATCAACAGTGTGCTTACATCTTTTCCCCACTCTCCTTTGTCTCCTTTCACACCCTGCTTCCCACGTAAGCCCTTCCAAAAATAATGGAAGTGTTATCAGATAAAAACGAAACAATGAATATTTCATAGCTGGTAACATCTGATTCATTAAAAATAGGCCCATTATGCAGGTAGACACAATGTATGATGCACGATATTTATGCGTTAAATAAAATTTTCCAGTGCAACCTTTTAAAAAGACAATAAATAGATACTTACTTTTGCTCCCAGCTCCCCAGGATCTCCCTACGAAGTGCAAACAGCAAAAAAACTGGTCGATCTGTGTTTGATGAATTCTGTGACACTTCATACTGCTTACTGTAGGTTGGTCTGACTTTACGTTATGCAATATGATACCATGAAACAACACAAGATCATCATTGCAATGTTGGGTTAAGGCCCGAAAACAATCACAGCTTGCACACTAAGCTGATTTTTACTTTGAATTTTAAATCTGATCCAAGTTACCTTCACAGATATTCCTGCTGAGCCTGTTGGTCCCTGCTGGCCAGGAAGGCCTGGAGCTCCATTGACCCCCGATACGCCAGGAGGCCCTTGGGGACCCTGTAACATGCGGTGATTAATATTTGTATTGTCCTGAAGTTAACTGTTAGAAAACTCCAGAAGAGATTTTTAAGAACTCACTGAAGAGCCTGGCTCTCCTTTTCGACCAGGAACGAAATTTGAATCTGCGCCAGCGATAACATATCCAGGCTCTCCCTAAGGGGTAACAAAAGAAAAAAGCATGAATCTGGATTCACAACAGATTATTTTCATCCTTTTCATTGTTGTTGTTGTTGTTGTTGTAGCACTCAAATCCCTTTCACAAAAGTAGATAAATCCAGCAGGCAACAAGTTAATGAGCTGAAATCTTTGCAGGAAGCAATCATTCTGAAGTAATTGCACATGTTAGACTTACTCTCTCTCCTCTCTGTCCCTTTGAACCAGTGAGTCCAGGTAGACCCTACCATGGAGAGACACAGGAAGAGTGATTATTAGATTAATTTGTATAACCAATATTGAACAAGTCATTATCCTGATAGATGTGTAGAAAATGTGTAGCACCAGAATTCCTCACCATTAAACAATGGTGAGGCCTGTTGGTGAATTCTGGTGCTTTTGTTGCATTTCATTTTGTGTCTAGTAAAGGCAAACAATGCCCAAAAAGGTGAGTATGAAACCGAACCTTCTGTCAGACATTGAAGGACAAAAGAAAGTTGCTCAACGCAGATGAATAATATTCAAAATATTATTTGACTGTCTTCTGTTAGCCTCTTTTTTCTTCCTTGAATTAAGCTGAATTTATTTATTAAGTCTACAGTGGAAAGGCAAAGGAAACAGATGAAACAGCAGAGAATGTATGGGACCACATTCAATAACAGAACATCATATTTATATGATCTGAGTTTAAGCTAGCTGACCCAACATATTGCACATAAAAAAGGTTTTGTCCCCTAAATGTGTTTGTTATGTCGGTCTTACCATATCACCTTGTATGCCTGGAGAGCCCTGAAAAATAACAAACAACAAATAACATTTTCAGAGTCAGAACTAACTTAAATAAACTTTAACTAGGTCAGTGTGAGGTTTTGTTTTTTTCTGAATTGAGTTACCCGTTGGCCAGCAGAACCTGGAGGTCCGGCTCTCCCTGGTCGTCCTGGCAACCCAGGTATGCCATCTGTTGCAGGAGGCCCCTGTCGTATTAAAACATTATGGTCACGCTGGAAAATAGAATAATAGACGTACACAGCAAAACCACACTCACCCACACAGTCACAGCTATCAGATTGGATACAAGTCAAATGAAAAAGTAATTACAACAATAATTTGACATACTGGACCAATGGAGACAGAGCCGTTGTGTTAACATTCACTGTAACTGAGTCAAAGAAGAAATAACAGTAAACAGACTGTAGGTCCCGTCTTATAAACCAATCTGTACATACGATGTTCTGTCAGCTGTAAAGCTGAAAACTGAACAGCTTATTGCAACTCCGGTTACTGTGACAATAGCTGTGGCATTACCTGCATATTTAACAGGATTTTGAAAATGGTGATTAAGGATGTTTATTGTTTATTTCTTCTTTCTTGATATATCAAAAATGTGATACAACATAAAAAAAGTACTAAAAGCCAGAACAGCATTGAAATTCAGCTCGAGATGGACTGGTTGAAAATTACAAGACTAATTTAAGAAATTGAGTCTACTGCGTCTCCATCTTATTTTCTTTTCTTTATCTTTTCTGCGATATACAATATATATCTGTCACTGACTGTGACTAATGCTTTTGTACTAGCTCACTCTCCCTTGCTTTGTAGTAAGTAGCAGCTGCAGTGCACAATGCACAAATAGGGGAACCAAAACTTACATTTACTTTCCACTGGAGGTAAAGCAAATACAAACAGCACTTTTACATTCATGGTTGTTTCCATGTCACTGGTGCATATATGATAAAATGTATGATAGATGAAGTTAAAAAAGAAAACAGACAGGTCAGGCAATCTTGACAATTAATGACGACAATGAGGACAATGGTGGTAGTGTGTTTCGGATGTGTGTGTTTCTGTTTAGTGGATGTCGATGCTTACTCTTTCTCCCTGCTCTCCTTTGGAAGAAGTGAAAGGATCATACTGTCCAGGGCTTTGCCGAAATCTCTACATAAACAAAACAAAGACGACAAGTTATTCTAAAAGTTGAATTATTAGCAATGAGGGTACATTAATGCAGGACAGAGAGGAGACAGTGAAAGAAAAAGTCGTAGTGGCAACAAAGTATTATCACTTAACAGGTGTCTTAATGTTGAGAAGAACACTTCATAAAACTTACAAGACCGCCGAGACCAGAACCACCTCCCTGAACAAATAAGAGCAAGAATACAAAATATAAATAACACTGATTTTGTGTATATTCCTAATTTGTTATAACCTTTAACACATTTCAGTACACTCACCGTTTCGCCTTTCTGACCCTGGATAAACAAACAAATGATGTGATTAACAGTGGATGATTAATCAAGAGAAGAATTCATTAATAAAACTATATGTGAGAAATCAGTCATCTTTAAACCAGGATGCAAATACAGAAAAGACACATTGTGCTGCTGCTGAATCCCTGTTTGAGAACAAAAGGCAATAAACATATCTATGTTTATTCGCATAGAATACTCTTTTCTTGTCATGATTTGTATCATCTTTCAAATTTGGTTGCAGTGTGACTGATATGATAATATGATAATGATAGAGATGACGTCGACAATGATGAGGAATGTGACGAGGGGAGGTCAAGGAGGATTTTGTTTCTGCCAACCTTCACACACTGGGATGAGCAGGGACCCTGAGGCTTTAGCAAGTCCTTTGGGTCCTCAGTCGGGGTGTCCAACTGAGCCGACTGCAAATTGACACAAGGAAAAATTATTAATTATGTACTGGTTAAAAACATTGTGGTCAACTGACAGAAATGGCAGAGATGGCTGTGTAATGCAGCAGCAGTCACACCCTCCACCGCTCTGACGTCAAAATAAAGATAAATTAGCTGCAGTGTTCCTTACGGTCTTTGTGAGTCAATTAAAAAGTGATTACATTCCCAATTATGGAAAACGTGGTCACCATTCATGTATAATCATCTCCAGAGGTGGTTTGGGCGACCTTTCCAACACGTTTTCTGTGTGCATTTACTTTACATGTGCAACTTCAGTATTGTGAGTATCACCTAAAACACCTTTGTGCCAGTTGTAGACGTTGGCTCTAATCACATAAATAAATGATGATGCTTGAAATTTCATCTCAACAAGTGTGATTGAACTATAACATATCTTGGTGTAATAACAAAGAAAGAAAATAGTTTCGCTTTGTTTGTGTCTTGCCTCATCATTAAGTTTGAACTCGGAGAGGACCTCATCACTACAGATGATATTGATAAATTCTCTTTCTATGGAAGGGAAGTCATCAAAGGTTGGTGAGAAGAAGATGTTTTTGTAGCTGGTGGGTGCTGCTATCTTATTCAGCTCCTCAATGTCTGCATTAGCAACTCCAACTGCCAGGACACTGACACCTAGAGAGAAACAGACTCAAAACATGATGATCCAGGTATTCAAAGTCCTATTCATATAATCATTTGTAAAAATATATGATATTGCTCTGCTATTTGTACATTGACCTTTTTTTTCCAAGGTTAAACTCATTGGAAACCCCATTTTGGAGTGATTCCAATGATTGTTTTGCAATGATTTTACTGACCCAAAGCACGTGCAATTCTGGAAGGTGGCAGCACATCATCCTGGGCCCTGCCATCCGTAATCAGAACCAGAACATGGGCCACATCCTGCCTCATCCCCAGAGACTCCTGGAATAGTTCCTGCAGAACGTAGCTGATTCCTTTTCCTGATGGTACACAGAAGTATTAAACTTTTTGGAGTTTTACTCAGTTATATGCTGGTAGACTAAATGTACTTGTCTGAACAGCACTGTTTTGAGGTACTGCAGTGACATTGCACCATATAGAGTGTAAGCAATGCACACGTTCAAACCATGAATATTATGTATTAGCTGTTAGAGGCTGTGACATCAAAAGCAGGACCTAAATAGTGTTAGCCTGCCAACGGATGACAGGTGGCAAAGTAGTGTGCATATTTGACTGAGTTCACTAACCTGTTTTGGTGTTGCCTCCTCCATAACGTAGTGCTCTGAGCGCCTTGAGCACAGAGTTTCTGTCTTTAAAGTCATGTAGATGGAATTCAATTCGAGGCTCATCACTGTAATGAACCACTGCTATCTGAGAGGAAATACATATCATCATAACATCATCTACATTGCATGCGTTGCGACTTTGAGCTCTCATTCTAAATTGCATTTTAATCATCCCCCTCACACATACTATGTATATTGAGAAAAATATTTGCTGTATGTGCCTCTTCCTTTGCTGCCACTCTTTATGATTACAATCCCTATGGCACTGTGCCCTGTTTATCCTTTCTGCAAATGTTTGAGTCTGATTCTTCCCACTTGGGCAGGTGAAGTAATGGCACATTATGCTCCTGCTAATAGCACTGGGTTGCACTGGAGTCTCACTGAAGCAAGTTTCCTAACTTGTAGAAGCTATTGCCATTTAAAATCCAGTTTTTAATTGTTATCGTACTACCACTCGAAACAACCTTAGGGGCAAAGAGCCATATCATGACCACAATCTCAAGCTGGAATAATATAAAACAAAGAAAGTTTTACTGAGAAACCAACCTGTGTGCCCTGAGGACCAATGATAGGGAAGTAAGTGGCCACCCGGAATATGAAGTCTTTCATCTTGATGAAGTTGTTGGCACCGATGCTGGAGGACTCATCCACAAGGAATACTATGTCTGCTTTGGTCTTACCACACACTGAGAAAACACGAAAAACACACACATACCTTAAATACATATTCACCATTTAATGTCTGTAATACGTTTGTATGATGTGGAAACTATATACACCATAGACTATTCTCACAGTAGATTGTAGAGCTAAAGCAATATCCATTCATGAATAAACATTACCTGATTTTGGTGGAGCTATTGTCTCTGCACGGCGTGTGGTTAATCGAAGAGAAGGGACTTCTGCTGCTTTTGATACAGAGTCACTTGGCTGACCTGGAGGCTTCTTGGTGGTTATGGATTTAGTTGGTGGCACAGCGATGGGGTGCCGGGTGGTCCTTGCGACTGTGTGAGGGATGGTTTTGGTGATGGAGGCAGTCGTGATATGAGGGGCTACTGTGGCTGGCACAGACTTGACTGTTACCACCGGGGGGTCCTGTCCCACTGAGTTGCACAGAGACATAACAGAACTGATTAAAAGAAACTAAATCAAACTCTAGGAGTAGTTGCTGCAGCAGCAAATGGGTTTCAGCAAAGAAACAGGTGGTGTTCATTGTTTCCGGCAATTAGAATGATAGATTCATGATTAGAAATTGTTTTTGTTATTACATATAATTGCAACTATGCAAGATAGAGGTTTGTCAATGTTTCACAGAGCTAATCAAACCATTTAAGTAGTGTCTTACATATTTTCTGATACACGGTGCTTATAGGGCCTTCCACTTCTCCATACAAAGGTCTGATGGTAAAAATATAAGTTCTTCCATACAGCAAATCACTGATCTTATAGGAGCTGAAACCAGGGCCCAGGGTCTCTGTTTTAGTATCTAACACTGAAAAGATAAACAAAAAAGAAGTTATTGTTGCAGAGCAATCATTTAAATTATTTAGTTTTCAGGAATAACAGGAATAGAAATAATAACCTCCTGAAATAAATGTTAGTCTTAGTAATGAATGGAAACAGTGATTGTCAAATCAAGTAAGAAAATCTATATGTCATCATACAATGGTTTGTGATACGAATAATCGAATAAAAGGCCAAACTGCATTAAATTGAGGTTCAGTGGGAATAATCTGCAAAAGTTATGTAACACCTGGACATTTATTGAGAAATGTCATTTGTCAAATGTCATAATTTATTAGTTTTGAGAATGTCTGAGTTAATATTCCCTTCTTCAAGAAAAGAGTGCTAATGCTGAGACTCAATATACGTTGCAATTAATTGTGACACGCTACATATAAAAACCCCGAAGGACACGATAGAGTTATATTGATCTTGGAATTTATTAATTAATCAAATTGATTTTCAAACCAATGCCAATTTTAAACATGGTGGGGGCTTATGCTAAGGTTCAATGCACAATTCAATACAGCTTACACAGTATGGGAATTAACCTCTTTCCGACTGCATGATGGTAACATGATGATTAATTAAAAGTGAAACTTTGTCAGACCTGAGATGTGCCTCCAGGAGAGAAGGTACCCAGAAACAGCAGCCACACGTGTCCAGTTCAGAACAGTGCTGCTATCTGTGGTGTTCAGAGCAGCAAAGCCATTCACTTTTGGAAGATCCACTGAAACAGAAAGAAACACATGAATAATGAAATAAATAACAAACAAAAGTCAAAGTCAGTCATACAGGATGTTGAACTTATAAGGATCATGTTTGTGTCAAATAAAAAGACAAAAAGAGGCCAGGGATTGCTGTGATGCAAGAAAATCCTCTGCAGCTCTTTGTGACCCAATGAATAAATAAGCGAAACAATGAATTTGAAAATGATGTGGATCCGATGTGTCTGGTTTTATACGACAAAACTACAGACATATCTATACTATCTGTTTGCTTTACGTATACATGTATAAATATCTCCCTGAACCTCTTATTGAGAGCCCATCTCATACTGTTGCTCACTGTTTCGGGCAGGCAGGACTCACAGGTGCGTGCAGTGAGCAGGACTGGGCTTCCCTCCCTTTTGCCCTTCATGGAGGACACCTGGATCTTATAAGCTGAGCTCTCCCGCAGCTTGTTGATGGTGTACATGGTAAATGCAGCAGATACCTCATGGGACTTCTCATCACCTCCTAGAGCAGGGAATAACAAAAATCCAACATGTAGAAATAATGAGAGTGTGAAACAATACTGTTGTGTGCTCAGTTATAGTTAAAAGTCCAAACAGTGATCTAATAGGAGCTATGAATAATTACCAATTATGCACAATGGTAGTAACAAGTTGTTGTGATTTTAAAAAACGATGTAAATATCCAAGAAATGTTTAATATCTTTAGTCAATACAATTGTATCATTGAGTGTGGGGGACAATACATTTTGTAGTTACCATTCTGTAAGTGTACATCAATATGTGCAAACATAGGTAGATGCATGTGTACACATGGGTGCATACAAGCATGCATGTATAGTATGTAAGTATCAGGGTGTAAGAACACATGGTTGACTGTTCACATGGTCCCTTACCAAGGAAGGGGATCCATGAGATTTTGTACCCAGATGCCCCGGGTGTTTTCCTCCACGACAGGCTGAAGGAGTTGACTCCGATATCCACAACCTTCACTTCCCTCACTGCCTGGATTGGCTGTGAGCCCGAGACAGCGGCTGAAAAATAACACCATATAACCATGTTAGGTGATTTTACACCATTCAAATATGTTTTCAAAAGTATCACAACACTCATCCTAATCAATTACAATTATGATGCAACAAAAATCTGTTAAAAAACATCAATACATTTAGGGCAATCCAAAATCTCTGTGCTGGATGAGCTGGCGTTCATACACCCTATCATTTGGCGTTGTAGTAAACGCAGTACTTGGGGCTTGGTGAACCACCCTAACTTTGACAGTGATGAAGTGATAGCAGCTCTGCTGGCTTAGACACAGTGACACATACTACAAGTGACAACAACAGGAACTGTGGTTAAAATGAGAAGACCAAAGTACATGACTTGTCAGTCAAACAAAGACAGCACAAGGATGCTGTGGTATGGGATGAGGAACTTTGTTCTCCCTACCCATTTAATTACAATGGGGGGCACAGCTGCTGCACAGAGCTATTTAGATTTAAAGCTGAATCATGATCAATTAAAACAAACTGGGAGACCTCACTTCCTGTACCTGTGAGCTGAGATAAGGAGATTTCTGGTCCCTCTGAGTTGCCATAAACTGCATAGATGGTGATTGTGTAGGTGGACTGTGGGTTCAGGTCTTCGATCCGATGGAAAAGAACACTGCGATCCAGGTAATGGGACTGAAGGCTGCTATCACCTGCAAGCATGCAGGTACATACACGCAACACAATATTACATACAGAGTAGGGTTTATCTGTGTCACACGCACACAATTGTATTCATTATTTTCGACACAAATTGGATATAAAGGCTTTAAAAGGGCTGACAGGTTTTCTGAAAAGTTTGTTTGATTGACCTGTGAAAACATATTAATAGTCCCCATATTGGGCTGGAGCAAAGACAAACTGAGTAAATGTAATCACCTGTGTTCCAAGTGAGTTTGTACTCAGTAGCTCCAACAATCGGACTCCACTCTAGATCTATGGAGGTACTAGTGTACGACGACACCTTGAAGTTGGACACATAGCCCAATGGAGCTGAGACAGAGGAAAATAAAACATGAATAACCTGTAGTTGTTCTTGTATAAAAGCATGGTTAATTGCATAATTTCATCGATGATATGCAACAGAAAGATTCATGACAAATTAAAGAGATTGATTTCCTTCTTACTAACGTTTCTGTAACCGAGTTCCTGTCATTTAGCAGTGTTTTGTTTTAAACACACATGTTGGCCCGAGAGCTGTTCAATAAAACAAGCCACCATTGTTTATTAAAGGTTCTTCTGTGGCTGTGTTTATGTTCCTCTTAAATATATTAAAAGCAGCTGAAAATCTTGTATTTGCTGACCTCCAGTGGTTTAACTTCTCAACCTGCTGCAGTTACAGAAGTGTAGAATGTGCCAATACACTTTGATCACAGCTAGGTAAAGGTTCAACAGAGCACACTTCTGGCCACACCCAGATTGAAGCTTTCAATCAGAGAGAGCAGTGCAAGACTATGAATCAGCCCGGTGTTAGTTCACTCAAAAAGACTGTGATCAGTCACTTTCAATATGTACGATCCATATTAAATTGATATTTTATGAATGAAAAGGACATACAATATTACACTAATTGAATTTTGTGGCACATTAAAACTAGTCCAAAAAAATAAATAAAAATAAAATCCCATTGGACTTTTGTTGTGAAATCTTCAGCTTGACAAACCCATCATATTGGCACAGCTGTGCAGTCGACCAATTGTGTTCAATTATAATCACTCCTAAAATTCAGTGTACTTCAGGTGGGAGGGAGACGTATTGAATACTGTTACTCACAAGTTTTGAAGGTGGCACTGATACCGGGTCCCACCACAGGTCCAAACAGCACATAGAGAGACAGGACGTACTCAGTATCATGCGCTACATTCCTCAGCTGGTACTCTGTGGTGCTGCCATTCAGAGCCAACTGCCTGGGACGGTCCCGACCAACAAACTCTGAAAATAATATCAACATTGACAGTATAGTCACATCACATCACATCACATCACATCAGACATCACACATCACTCTTTCTCCCATTTGGTTATTCCTCAGTCTTCAGGCCTTCCTCTTAACTCTGGTTTAGTATCAGAGGCGCCTTCTCTGGAAACAACATCATCCTCCTTTTTCCTCAACATTTGTATTTCATCAAAGTGAGTTGCTATGCCACCTGTCACATCCCTGTGGCAGACTGGCAGAGTGGATGTGTTCAATGTAATGGAGGTGGCATTTCAAAAGCTCTTGTCAGAGTGAAACGGTCACTGGGGAAAGGGAGCCTGAGGTCCAAACCTGGACATGCATGCATACACGTATAAAAACGGCTTTTACCCAAAGTACACCATTGACATAATTTATATATACAAGAGTCCTGAGAGGTATCACAAGAAGAACCAGGACATAGTTTTATGACGTAAACAAATCAGGAAGGCTGGAACTGAGAGAAAGTGGCAGAATAAATCACCTGGTGTGGGTCCCCAGGCCAGTCTGTATCCTGTGGCTCCTGGGACACTGTTCCATTGGATGACAGCAGTACTGGTGCTCACAGCAGACACTTTCAAAGTTTGTACTGCGCTGCTTTCCACTGACACACAGAGAAAGACAGAAAGGGCATCTTCAAATCTAATCTAGTCTAGGTCTATAATACTTTAACCACACATGCCTGAACTTTTGTTCTTCCTAGAAAGCGTTCTAGTTACATGTCTTGGCTTTGGTGGAGATGATGGGCCCCTCAATGTCTCCAAAGATGGGGTTGATGGTGATGGTGTACTCAGAGGCTGAGTGGAGACCCTGGATCATGTAGAAGTTAAAGTTGTCCCCAAGGTTTATGTTCTCTATGTGGCCGTCTGAAAGACACACAGAGGCACACAGGCTGTGATGTCACACTTTTGGGCTTTATTTCACAAACCAAGGTTGTTCTTTGCTACATCCTTAAATTCAATTATGTAGCAGAGAGTGAACAGTACCTGGGGATTCCCATGTCAGACGGTATCCTGTGGCACCCTTAACTGATGCCCACCTCGCCTGGACGGTGTCTGTGGTGGCGTTTTGGACCAGGAACTTCTGAACTTGTACCAGCTTTACTGTGAAACACACCCATATCCACACAAACACGCACATATACACAGTCACACACACAAGTCCAATATTTCACTTTAGTTTATATAGTGATAAAAAAAAAAAAATCATAGTAGCATTGTGGCAGCAAAAAGGTTAATTTAAAGGAATGTAATGAAAATAAAAAAGCATACAAATCTCAATTAATTCAAATCAAAGTAAAAACTTTGTAGATATTTCTCTAGCGTACCATGGAAATTGGGATCGAGGAGAGTCGTATCTTTTTTCTACAACAACAGCACCATGCTGTGGATTGATTGTGGTACTACACCTTGGCATTTGCTTCCTTGTATTTTAGCTTGACCCCATATTCTATTACATGACTTTTCCTGCAATTTTTGATTAGTTACAGCTATCAAAGCTATTTCCTGTGTTCCTGTGCTATTTCAGTGTTTATTCAGTGTAGAGACTTATATATGGTATATAAAATTAACTTGAGTGTGAGAAATTTGGAAAGTAAACTTATATAATCATGGTGTATAATTATGGTGTTTTCAAGCCAATAAACTTACATGTCTTTCCCACTACTGAAACCATTTCACTTTGTCCTTGGGGGTAAACAGCATAAATACTGATGGTATACTTCTTATCCTCCTCCAGGCTGTCAATCACGTGAGAAGAGGTGTCTCCGGGAAGCAAGTTCTCATAAGTAAATCCTGGTCGGTTGGCTGCAGAGGATAATACATGAAATATAGACTCAAACAACTTGGAAAGATATAAATGATTCATCTTCACCAACACTTTAAAAAACATATGATTATAAATACTGCAAAAACATTTTAATACTTTTTCTGCGATTTGTCTGGTGTCAAATTATAATGATAGAATGGTGTAATGTTAGCATACATCTTGGAATGAAGATCTTGAATCCGTTGAGCTTCCCTAGAGGATGCGTCCAGCCCAGGCGCAGAGAGAACAGGCCCTCCTCAATAACACGGAAGTTTGACACCTGAGGCAAAGGGGCTACAAGGCAGACAATTGTTGATCAGTGAAGCATGGTAAATCCTAAACAAATGTGCAGAAGTATTTGTGTATTTTCTAAAAGGTGCATGAGCATGTAATGGCATGTGACACCCACTTGTCTGGACGGTGATTGTTGCAGAGTCTCCCACGAGGCTGGGGTAGATGGCGTAGACGGTGAGGGAATAGTCTGTTTTAGGAGTCAGCTCCGTCACTACTGCCGTGCTTACATCAGCCTTCAGATCAACCTGTTACATACAGGGGAGACAGCAGAATGAAAGGAGCTTAGTGTGTGCATGTGTGTCTAGGTGTGTGCGAGAGAAAGAGAAAGACGAAAGAGAGTGAAGTGAAATGTGCACAAGAAAAAATATTTTGTCTAAAACAAAAATAAATGTATATCTCCTCTTCCCGTTCTACCTCAGTAAACCACTTAATTCCAATACCATCATCTCCATTATATTCAAATTAGGTGGCATTTTGTCCAAAATATTCCTCTTTTGGTACTGTAACGTAATTATCTGTCTGTTTAACCACAGTGTTATCATGAAAACAGTATGCACAAGCATAAACACAGAAGCGCTGATATTGTTGGAGAAATGGATATCATAATGCATTGTTGTTGCGAGCTGTGAAGAGCCACACAGATGGAATTTTCACAAATCACTCAGGCTGCATTGAAAGATGACTCACTGCATTTTAGTGCTGGTCACAAAGGTGACATGCAGTTTTGGTCATTAGCAGCCCTGAGGATGAAGAATTGAGGGATGTACTGGAGTGGATGTTTTTGGGTCGAAAAATAAGACTATGCTCTGTTACAGTCCAGCTCAATTATTGCCATGCATATGCGTAATCCCTCACTTGTCTCTGTTGTAGGGGGAGGTGTCCACTGGAGCTGAGAGGGTAGACCAGGAGACGATATCCGGTGACATCTCCTGTGGCCTGGCTCCATGTCAGTCTGAGGGAACTGTGGGCCAACTCGCTAACTTGCAGGTCTTTGGGACCCACCACACGTTTTTCAACTAAGATTGGGAGAAGGTGCGCGAAGAGGGATGGGAAGAAAATATATATGAAATATATGTGTGTAAGTTGGTCTGGATATAAAATTTGTCAGCAAGATAAATACATAAATCAATAAGAGAAAACTATTAAACATTTTACTCTTCAAGCTATAAACCATCAAAATAAAAATGCAAACAGCTGTCAGTATGAGGGCAGCTTTGAAAGGATATCTAAGCTTGTTATGATAGACTTTGCTTTCATACTGCGTGTGTATTGACTCACCAGGCGGGGACGTTTTCACAGGAAGTGGTGGTTCAGAGGCAGTAAAGCACACTCTGCGTGACAGTTTGGGAAGGATGGCATGAAGGAGAGCGTAGTCAGAGCCCATTAATATGTGCTCCTCATGTGGCTCTGACACAATCCTCCTCAGCTCTGACTCATCAGCTCCCCTAACACCTGGTCACAGCACAGAATTTTTTTTTTACAAACACATACACATACATACTGTAGACAAACGCAGCCTTTTCAAATGCTCTTTGGCACTTATGTCAAGTTATGGCACCCGATGAAGACTCTTCTGAGAGAGTTAATTCACAATTACATTTATGTGAAATCTGCACCTGAACAAGATGTGCATTTATTTTCTTACAAGCTGTTTGCAGGTACAGATGCATGTTCTGTACCTGCAAACAGCTAGTAAGAAAACAAATGTGTTATCAGTGCTATACAGGCTCTATAGGCATATTGGTTTTGCACTAGTAGTGCACTTGGAGCTTCTGTGCGGGAGTGATGAACGAGAGAAGCAAGCCGCAGTGTCAGAGGTGCAGATGGAGGACACCGAATCGTCTAATGAATAATGGCTGCGATTACCACACCATCGGCTAATGAGCAGTAATTATTGCACCGCTCCCAGCTGAGGAGAGTGAGTTGTTGGCTTGTGTGCTCATGCGTGTGTGTGTGTGTGTGTAGGAGAAAGAGGGAAAGATATGTGTAAGTACACTTGTGGGTGAACAGCGGTGTGTATTCATGAGGGGGGTAAAGGCATACTGTACAGGATAAAGAAGCGTTGCTGATGCAACACATATTATCAGAAAGTGAACTTTTACATCCACAGTATAGGAGCTGAATACATATTTTGTAGATGTTGTTATGTTTGCGCATACATATACAGTGCAAGTACCTGCATGGGTGCACTCAGACACTCAGAAACAAGAATCGATCACACATTCACAAATACCCACACTGAATCCAATGAATTCAAATGTATGACATGAATTTCTGACTGCAAACACTGCAGATAAGCCGGCAAAGCTCGGATAAAATGTGAGAGGCTGCTGCAGTGAGGTTGTTGAAGGAATTCACAATACCAACTTCCCCACTCACCCACTGCAAACAGAGAAATCCCATTGTCGGCTACAGCTTTGGCTGCGGCATCGACCTGGTCGTCTGAACGTCCGTTTGTGATCATAACAGCAATCTGTACAATAGAGACAGAAACAAAAAGTACTTATGCAAAATCATTAAACATAATATAACAACATCTTTCTCACGCAATGATCGATATCAAACAATAAGTTCATGATTTGCATAATAACACCAGTATGGTTAGTTTAAGTAGCTCGGTTTCTACCTTTAATTTAGCTAAATATGGTTTGCCCTAAGGTTGATCCTCCTTCCACACAACATTTCCTTTGGGTAAAAGGAACACATCCTTGCAATCAGATCTATGCTCAAAACGCCCCCCACGGATATTGGAGATGGTTTAACTCATAATTGAATACGTAATTGAATAAATCAAACCCAAAGACAAAGTGGAATTCAATGATGCTGGTTTGCAACTGAAACTGATCATTTGCCCATTAAGGAAAATGTACTCAGTTCATCCACAGTTCATCGCTCAGTCAATAAAGAAGATATGATCGATATGAAAATGTAGCTACACTTCTGCATGTATTCTGGCTGTACAATTCAATATATCAGCCTAATCCTCAATTCTCTGCCTTCCCTCGTCAAGTGTGCTGCTGCAAGATGATTCACACACACACTCAGAGATAGAGAGGTGATTGGAATACTAACCAGCTGTTTTATACTGAGACTACACTCCAGTGTTCGACTTTCAGAAAATTTTAGCTGACAGAAATGGAGAGCTGTTAGAAGAGCAATTGGATATTTGACGACACACTTATGAGACAAGTTTAATTAAGTTGATGACTGTTGCAATTGGGTTGGGTCCAAATTTAAGACCAGTACCAGTTTGATACATAATCATTTAAGATCCCGTGGCAAAGCAGCTTAATCTCAGACCATCAATTGGTCTTTTGCGGAGTGTCTGACACTGTGGGCACTAGTCGTCCCTATATCGACAGCCATTCAGTCGATTGAGCATGTTGAATCTATGGCAGACGCAAAACGAATTGCCTCCACCTTTTCTTTTTCTTCTTCTGCGAGCCAAGCAACAAACCAAAGCCAAGCAAAGAATTCTGCCAGTTGTAACTTTCTGCCAGACATACTCTCAGTTTGTATCCCAAGTGTAAAGCGAGACCGTTTAATCAGATTCACAGTGGTGTGAAAATAGTAGACCAGTTTGTTTTGTTTTTTTATTTTCCACAATGTTCTTTGGAGTACACATACAGACTTCTGACGAGTCATTTCCTTTCACACAGGGCCATAACATACGACATATGCATGTCAGTGGCCAGCTGGAAGGAGTAGGGTGGGTTGTAATCCTGAATCATTTCCCAGTTGCTTGTGTGTCCACACTTTGTCATACATTTAACAAGATCTAAGCCCTTCAGTTTTTAACGTGCATGAAAGAAGTTTAAGTACCTCTTTTACTGTACCGTTGCTCTATATTACCTACATACATAACATTAGACGTAGTCAGTTTGTGATAATGTTTCAAGGGTAGAGGATAGTTTTTTCTATGCAATCCATATACACAGTCACCCTAAATTGGTTTTCACATCTCCCTGGTTGAAGCATTGTACCTTTGGGGTATTGTCTCGACTCATGACAGGGCTGAACACGGGGTCAACCAGAAACTGGAGGGCATCACCAATCCTCCTGGATCCACCCACATAGGGGAGGTCTTTGATGGCTCTGAGAACCTCCTCCAGTGAGCTGTAGTCTGTCAAAGCAATCTGCATCCTACAAGGAACAAATTACAGCGAAAGCAAAACTGGATCAAGTAGAAATAATGGAATAGCTAATAAAAACATTGTTTTATATGTATATATATTGTTCGGTTTCTCTGAATAAAGTTCCTTAGCCCCTAAGCATGTAAATGCATAGGTCTGTCATTGATATGTTGTGTCCATGTTTATATTTGAGTTTTACCTTGGCACATCGCCAAAGACAGTGACTCCAAAGCGGACCCCCTCATTGCCCATCACACTGTACTGGAAGGAGGAGACGATGGTTGAGATGAAGTCTTTGACCCTGTTGAAGCTGGCCAGTCCCACACTCCATGACTCATCCACCAGAAACACTATGTCTGCCTGCCCCACCGTCCTGCATGCTGAGGGAAGAAAAATGCTTGAATTATTGTGCGCACAAATACAAAGGAGAGAGGTGCAGGGGGATGCATGTTTGAAAAATCAAGATAGCTTTATGCTCTTTCCCTAACCTTTTACAATCAAATAAATTAGGACAATTCAAAGTAATTATTTTTTAAGGCTGGTAATTCCTAAATGATCCTACGCAGACCACCAGATGGCAGTCTTGTTCCATCATGATGACATTTTTCATGCAGCCAGAGCACCACACAAATCTCCATGAATGTTTAATGAGACACAAGTGAGCCAAAGAGACTATCAATATTCTGAGCAGCCCAACAATAAAACTTTAGTACAGCGAAGAGGAACGCTTAGAATAATAAGGTAAACACACCCAAAATCAGGGTTAGTCCCCTCGCTTGAGCAAACAAACGTTTTTAACATAAGGATCTGCTGCATTTGGCAGGATTCAGATGCGTTATAATGTGTAGTTAAAAAGCCAGATGCACAAAAAAAGGTACGCTGATGCATTGACTACACTCACACACTCACACACACATACATTAGCTCTTGCAACTATGTCTCAGATGCACACCCCTGCACATATTCCCACATAGATATACAGTACTATACCAGCAAACACACACACTCCTCGCAGAAATCTGCTGCATGCGCAAACGCCCTCTGAGTCAATATTCTGGCATTACATATGCAATAAACCACAGTGACGACAGCATTGATTAGGCTCGTGAATAAGAGATAGGCACCACTGATTGTTCTGTAAGTGATAACTCTGCTTCTCTGCTGTCCTCTATTTCATTACAGAGCTTTCCCGCTTCTATTATCTCGCCCTTCTTCCTTTGGCTGCAATCCCAGGATTCACTGGGGGAGACATATGTCTCCAGCCCATGGCGACCTAACATTATGTTCTCCCTCACACACCTATACATCTCTGGCCACACACCAAGGAAACAAAATATCATTGTGAATACCATTTCGGAGCCTTGTCTGGTACTGAACTCCTATCTCTGACTACATGGAAGCTTTATTGTCATATATTTAGCAATAGTAGATTCATCACTGATGCAAAAACACAGTTAAAACCACCGATGCAGGATTTAACGATGTTGGTCCGCTCCATCCTGTGTTGGCCACCAACAATCCTTGCAAATACATGTGGCTTTTCCATATATTGGGATACATTTTCTTCTCCACAGATTTCTGTAAAACCTCAAAACATTGCAGAGACTTTGAGCAAGGAAGCAACTGGAGGCTGGTCCCTGTCAGACAGACTGAGCTGGAAGACAAGATAAATTAGACAGGTTTGTCTGTCTGGGCAGGCAGGTGAGAACCACATGGCAAGGATAAGAAGACATCACATGCTCAGGGATTAGGAATGGTTTCCTTGAAGGTTATCTATGCTGATATCTCAAAGGTTGTGTACACCTGTTAGACCATTGATTTATGCCTTAGATGTAGCTCACTGGATACAGCATATGCTGCAGAAAATTCTGCCAGGGAAAAAAAATGCCCATGAAATAATGATGCACTACTGCAAACCATCAGAGAGCACAACTCAAAGGGCCGTCAGGTTCCGATTTTATCCAGACAAATAAATGTAAAAGTTAATCGAAGAAGAAGAAGATGAAGAAGAAGAAGAAGAAGAAGAAGAAGAAGAAGAAGAAGAAGAAGAAGAAGAAGAAGAAGAAGAAGAAGAAGAAGAAGAAAGAAAGTAATAGCAGGAGCAGAGAAGCTACAAAGCGTAGGACAGAACTTTTAATGAAATGTGACAAATGTGCAGCCATTTCTCCAAGATGTGTTTCCAGTGACATGTATCTGCCCCATTGGACAGTCAGAGGGGTTTAAACAAGTAAGTCCATCTACTACTCTCCTCATTATGTCATGCTTCGAATTTTTATTTAATGCAGTCCATTATGTAGTTGAAAGATTATGGAGAGAACCACATAGCCACTAACCAGCTGGCTGACAATAAGTTAACACCTGGATCAATGAGAGAGAACAATTCTGCATCGATTGCTGTTTCTGAACTTTTTTTGAACAGTTTGAGTCTACGCTACTCATCACCTCATCACATATCAGGAATTATGTATATTTTTTTCTGATTCGATACCAGTTGATTCTGAACTAAAAGGATAATTTAGTTGACTTGACTCCAAATCTTTTGTAGAATTGTGGCCTTGTGTGTTTTACTCCCTATAATACATAAAATAGCATGTTGACTGAATCTGAACTTCACCTCAGCTCTACTGAGCATTTTTGCATCTTTTTAGAATACCTGCCCATAGTGGAGCAGATATTTCCCTAAGGAGTTGGTGGAGAAAAGAGAAAAGATAAGAGGAGAGTGAATATTGGCTTGTTGGGTGACCAGAAACATGACTCCAAGTGAATGCTAATGTTGCTCTGTGACTGCTGCATGTGTAAATACAGTAACAGTTTGCTTAGACGTTCGCCACAACTTTATAAGTTGATACGTGATAAGTAAGTGTGATGTTTAAAGCTTAATACTGCTGCTCAGTGCAGTTTTTAACGCAGTGCACATGTGCACATTGTGTTGGTAGGTCATTCTGAGCGGTGGTTCTATTTGTCAGATTTGACCCGGATTTGGTGCTCTAGGCAAGATTTCAGCTGGTGCCCCCTTGCATCGCAGCCAATTCCACCAACAATCACTATGTTTATACACGCACACAGAAACTGCTTAGCTTTATGTATTTCAGATTAAGCTGTGAAGATCACATTTAAAGATAAACAGTATTTCTCAAAAACTGTGCTGTAGGTTATTCCCGAAACACCTGAACTCTTAAGGCTATTTATTAACTACTAGGGTGATCCATGGGAGTGATGCTGCTTGCAAGCCAGAAAATAGAGCATATTAAATAGGCTACATAGTTATGTTGTTATGGGCCTTTTCTGTAATATTTTGAAATAATCGTATTAAAATAGTATTAGGAAAGGAATTGTAAAAGTAATACATTAAATGCTTTTGGGGACAGCTCTGCCACTACCACTAAATCAAGTTATCAAGTCGTTATGGCTAACATGTTAAATGTCTATTATATTTACACATCCAGCAGACATGGATTAATTAATTTGCAGTCGTGTTTATGGCCACCTGACAGTCAATTTGTGGGCGGTAAAACAAACTCACTGACCTAAAAGAGGTTAAAAATCTCCATAGAGCTGTAGAGTTGGGTGAAAATTCCCTGAAGGTCCCTCAGATTGCATACAGGCATTTAATTCATTGTTGATATTAAAAAATAATAATGAATGGAACTTTAAGGTGTCAGTCGGCTCATTAATTTGAAATCGACCACATGCCCCTACTTGTGTGTGGAATAGGAAACACTTGGCCCTTAGCGTTGTTAGACAGTCATATGATGATATATGATGTCATGTGAATTAACACTGGTGACAGTTAAATGGCAACAGTAGCTTCAAACATGGCCTTGGGCTATTTATATCCTTCCATAATTCTGCCCAACAACTTTACCAATCACTTTCTGCCAACCACATTCCATGTAGTGGAAATCTAACTTTTGATTGGCTGATTGACCTTTTGGCGACATCCAATAGCACCTGGGGCTAAGGTTCTGTATCTAGGAGATGGGTTTGACAGGCTGGCAGACAGAGTGCTGTACTGTACATGAGGCGAGCAGATGTTTAACAGTCTGGAGAGAAAGTGGAGCTGGGTTAGTGTCTGCCTCGTGTATCAATCCATGTGTGGAGATTTAATGATGGAGCACTCGGTCAGACTGTGTTCATTGAGCACCTGCCTTTTCTTTGGCCTGAGCATTCAAGTCATCTAATTCATAGATCTGTGCACATTTCTGACAATCAGACATATGGTGTTGACTCAGAATTAAGCAACTGACGGTGCCAAACTGATGGTGCTATAGGGCAGTATCACTTGGTTTAAAAAAAAACAAAGCGAAGAAAAAGGTGACTGAGGGAATGAGTCAAATCTTGAATAAAAGAATGAAAAAAAAATAAGAATAAAGCTTGATGGTGCTGTATGGGTATTTGAAAAGAATATAGAAGAGAATCATCTGATGCAAATTCAGGAATTGTGTGTTTAAGTGTATCCTTTGGATGTAGGATTGTCAACCGTTACCTTCAGCTTGTGCTGTGACGCTTTGATGAGAGAGAGAAAGGGACAGTAGAAAGATCCACACAGAAGAGCGGCCCATACTCTTCCTCCTTCGATCACCTTCTCCTCCTCCCAGTTCTTCTCTTCACAAATCCCCTTCTTAAATTCCAATCCACAATCATCAATTCCAGCTCTTCTTTCTTATTATCTGAAAGCACACAGATGAATAGAGAGTGGAAAAATAGTCATTAGAGGCACGAAAAGATAAAAAGTAATCTGCCATTTTTAATTTGTAAAGGACTCATGTATTTTCTGAAGAGGTTCTTGCATTCCTGCAGTAACACAGTGTCAATGTGTAAGTGTATGTACCCAGAGGGAAGATTTTCAGACATGCTGATAACAAATAAACTTTACATGTCAGGTCAAGAAAACCTTTTCATGAAATTTGGCCATGTACAACTGATAATTTGTAATTATATGGAATTATCCACGCTATTAAAGGTGAATACAATTATTTTCTTTTTTAATTATAATTATTGTAATCATTTAGGCCAATAAACACAAGGTTAGCATAACGTTGCACTCGCTCCCATCATTATGTGTACAGTTTCTGCCAACTCAACCTGCAGGTTGACCTGGATGGATGCCACTGTCCACACTGTTCATAAGTGAAAAAAATCCTTTTTGTTACCGGACCAGAACATAATGGTACCAAACTAACTTCTGGGCTTGTACACATTAATACATGTGAATAGCTAAAGTTATGATTATGGACATGTTCTTAAAGATTAAGTGTCTCATCATACATCATATTTGAAAATGTTCATAAAAAGCTGCCACGCTTTGATTTAGGCTAATTTAAACTCAAACTTTGTGCTGTTGGTGAATATACCATTTGAACAGAAGACAAAACCGTAGCTACTCGACAGCTTCCAGTCAAAGTAGCTTGAAGGGGAAAGATACACAGTCCTCATCAGTAAATTCAAGCGCTGTGACAGGTTCAAGGAAGCTCTTGTATGAGTGTACAGGTGAAAAAGATATTTGGACTGGTCAGCCAAACCTCTGGACGATGTGCACCTGTCCAAGACTGAGGATTAGCTATAAACTCCCGGAGGACCTGCAATGCCCTGGAACACACTGTGCAGAGGTGATTATCTACAGAGCTAAGGCCGCGGCAGCATGGCTAATCGCTTCCGATGTGTGAGTGCACTTTGTACATTGCACTTGGTCAAAAAAATTTTGCCCCATGGCAAATCTGTAACGGACACCAAGTGTATCTAATTACAGTTTCCATCGGCCCCTCTGTTACGTTTTGTGTGACGCCAAAGTGAATTTGTTGTAAAAAGGAACCATGTGAATTATCTGCAATCCGGAATAACAGTGTGGTTATTCTGCTTATACTGTATATATGATCATGTTTTGGAGCATGTTTTTTTTTTTTGTCTGTGTTGGATGAATGGAGATGGTTTTTGGCAGCATCTCAAAGAAATGACATAGGTACATTTAGATGGATGAGTCTCACTGGTGACAGCACAGTTGTTCTTCACAGCAATCTACTGTCGACGAAAAGAGAGTATTGACTGTCCCAGAGTAAATGGAGGTCCAGTAACACTCTGGAATACAGAAAATCCTCCTCTTTTTATTTCTTGACAGACAGAGGAAACTTCAGGTTAGCATGAATGATATTAGCCCCAAGGCTACGGCATATGAATTGGCATAAGACACTGAGTGGATGCAATTCAGTGCTATTGAAACGTTGCAGCTGCTTTCCCAGCCTATTGTCCTGGAGATGTGCACCTTGGAAGGTGAGATTTAAAAGCAATTATTGAAGTATACTGCAATAATACTAGCATATTGTAGTGTCTTAACAGCATTTGTGCTGCTCAATAAATAGTCCACTTCAAATTCAGCTTAGGAATCCGTCAGACAGAATGTGTTGAGTGTTAAATGAATACTGAGGGCCACATAAATGTATCAATAGAAAAGGCGACAATAACATTCAGTTAAGTGAGCATAATCAATGCCTAAGTAGAGTAAATCCAACACTTAAACTACCCTGGCAAAGGAATAATGCAGCAGTAACAGTAATCAGAGAGCAACACGCTCAACACATTAACTGTGATCTCAGAAATAGTTTGTGCTGGGATGTTTTACATTAGCTTGCTAACTCCCACACCCATATAAGTGTGCATGTGTGCCTAAGTGTCTAAGCTGTATGGGCATGTGGTGTTGCAAATTTATGAACAAAACATCAAAGAGAGATCTGTCTTCACTATACACAAGATGAAAATAATCACATTGATCAAGCTATTCGCCAATACATCACTTCAAATTTTTCCTCATGAGAACATATTTTAACCATAAATTAATATGACGAAACCCTAAAAAATAAATCAGATCAATGTGAAACAATTAGAATTCCATAAAATTCCTCAGTGTGATTTGACCACCTGTTCTGAGTCTGACAAAGCCAGAATAGCTTAAGGCTGACTAGTTTACAACCTCTGCAGATAGAAGTGAATGCTGACTGCTTGAACTCTAATGTATCACAGCCAAAAAACTACACTCCCCCCCTCACATACCAATGCAGATCTAAGATCTGTCTCAGCATGCATCTTCTTATTAGTGAAGTGCAGAGAGAGCGTGTTTTAATGAATGACAGCGAGTGCAGAAGTACACAGTTACTTTCTTGTAGCTATCCTACAGCGGGATTTTTAAATAGGTTTGCCTGGCTGTTCATCAAAGCAGCAGGCAAATGGCTTAAATTTGATGAGATTTATTTTTGAAAGCATTTTCTTTTCATGTCATCATAGGCCAAAGGTGGCAGAAGTTTCCTGAGGCATGCGGCAGATCTTGATGTTCAGCAATGTGCAAAAAAACAGCAGAAAATAAAAGAGGTTTTGGTTTTCGCTTGACCAAAATGTATTTCTGAGTTCATCCAAACGATTTAGAAAAGACCCATCCCTCCAGAAATTGCAACAAGACTATGAGTGTACAGCCATGCCAGCAGCTCTGTGGCACAGCTGTGTTTTGAGGTAAATGCTAACGTCAGTATGCGAACATGCTAGTCCACAGGTGTTTACCATGTTCACTGTCTTAGTTTTGCTTGTTTGCATGCTAACATTTGCCAGTTAGCAGTGAGCAGACAGAATGACTGAAGACGATGGGAGTTAGTTTCGCAGGTATTTGGTCATACACCAAATCACTGGGCAAACATTGTGCATTATGGTGGTGCTACAGGAAAAGTCAGGGGATAGCCAAAGTTTTTGCATTTCATCCACAAGGGACCATGACTACCTTTATACATTTCCATGGCAATCAATACGATAGTTGTTGAGGTATTTCTGTCTGGAAGTGATGGACTTTCCAACTGACAGAAAGACATTGCCATTCATACAGTCATGCTACAAATCCCAGCTCAATATGTCCTCGTTTGTGATCATAAGCCCAAGTTAGATAGTCAGACAACATGCCTGCAATGATCCCACATCAAAAAACCTGTGCACAACACGGCATCCATCACTCACACCACGCTGGGATCACACGCACTTTGTCCAGAGCATTGTGTGTCCAAGACCTTTAGTTTATCACTGCCCCGAGAGGATTAAATAACGTTGCAAAATGAAGTTTACTGTCTCTGGCCCTGATACTCCCTCTCTGTTCCCTATCTCCTTTTCTCACACACACACACTCGCTTGCTCACACATCACACACCCTGCAAGTCTAACTGCACGTCAGCTATTTCTACATAATGGCATTTTCCACCTCACCACTTCACAGGATGGATTATCCCCGTAGGTGGGAAACTGGTAACAGTGAAAAGGCAGGCACACACACACACACACACACACACACACACACACACACACACACACACACACACACACAACTCAGGACTACAATGTATGATAGCCGACGTCTTTGGTGCAGTGAAATTCAGATCTCCAGCTAAAACACACACAAACAAATAAAAGCACGCACACACACGCACACACAGCATACTGTCTTAATGTCCATTTGCATTTGCTGTCAGCCAAAGCAGACAAGTCTAAGCATGGGAAGGAAATCCACAACTCATTCTACATAGTTTCATCTCCTGACAACGCTCTTACAAACATCCTGGCATTCTCTTGTTATTCATGACGACATTAAAGCTGACATGACTGTAAAATAAATGATATCTTGTTTTTATGCTCCTGTTGCGTTTGGAGGTGTAAAATGGTTGCATTAACTCCTGCAGAGAAGCAGAGTGATCATGCTAAAGACCGACACACACATGCACTCAGGACATCTGCACTGCATGGACATGGGCTGTGTATTTGTAAGTGCATGTTCTTAGACGGAGTGGAATGGTACATTTGAGGCAATTACTGTACCTTATCACATAAAGGCAATTCAGGCAACAAGAAAATGGACAAACAGCAAACACTAATATCAGACAGTAATGCTGTTTAAGGAGAAATTGTACTTTAAGGAGCAGCAGTAAAGGCTCAGGATAAAAGGTGTTGGCCCAAGTCCAGACACTTAGGCTGTAACAAGGGTATCTGGGCAGTTAAGAATTCAAAACTCTCAGTAAAGCACCATATTATGGTGCAGTTAAAGTTATGGGTTTTGACTACGGACCTAAAATGGGCCCACACAATCTCACTTACCACTGCAGACAAGTGAATCATTGTTATCTTCCCAATCCAGGCGACCTCTTGACAGTCGAAGGGGGGAAAATATCCCCTAAAATACACAGAAAGGTTTTATCCGAGTCAGGGAAAAAAAAAAGTCTGGAATTGATATTGTACTCCTGCAGACGGCGTTATCAGAGATAATCTACGGAATGGTACATGGGAATCAATGTGCGTATCTGTGTGTCTGTGTCTGCGTGAAAGAGGAGGTGGGTGTGTCTGAATGTGTGTAAGAGTTGGTGAATGACAGAGACTTTCTTTCCTGGGCTCTGCTGTAGCACAGAAAAGTTTGAGAAGAGGGGTGGGAGTGAAGCTGCTGCAACCTGTTGGCTGAGAGAGAGAGAGAGAGAGAGAGATAGAGAGAGAGAGAGAGAGAGAGAGAGAGAGAGACCAAGAAAGAGATAGATAGAGGGAGAAATGGGGGGTTACTGATGAGCTTTGACCTACTACTGTTCTACAGTGCATGTGTTTAGTGAATGGAGGCGCAGACACAGACAGCCAAGCTTCCACCTCAGGGTAACAGAATAAGCAGTTAAGTAAAATGATGTTAAGGGCTTTTAAGTTTGCCATTACCCACAATCATACTGTAAATTGAATAATCATTGAATAGAGAATGTGAAAATCCACCCATAAACTGTCTTGGCTCCACACATACTTGCAGACATAAAACAACCCTGATACGACCTCTGCAAATAGTGGTGGAAATAATATTCAAGATTTGACACCTCACCAACCCAGTCTTTTACTGCTTGTTTCATCTGACTGTTTAACGTGGCAATAAATACTTTATTAAAAAAAACTGTGATTTAAACTATATGTTCACACTACCCTTACACAATATTCCATTAATCCAAACAAGAGATTATGTATTTATCTTGTATTCCTCACATACCTCTGTCGACAAGGTGTGTATACTCACAAATAAACCCTACCAAAATAGCTTATAGAGGAAGATAATAAATCTGTCATGTTTTACAAGCCTATCTCACTTGGTCTGTGTGTTGAGGGGCACAGGGTCACCTTTAATGGTGGACCCCAGGAATGTGGTGACTAGTTTAATTGGGTTTAGCCAGCTGTCAGTCTTGACATGCTATAACACATCACACACACACACACACCATCTTAAGATGGGGACAACAGTGGGTTCCGGCTGAGATATAGATTTAGATGGTGTAGAGATGTGAACATATGCAATGATGCTATTGTAATACATACTCTGTAGCATCTATTTCTCACGGGGATACAGCATGACAGTGGCTTCTAAAGTAGTCTCTATCTCCATTCATCTAGATAATGACTTGTCTGCTGTAGCTACGGCTGTAAAAAAAAAAAAAAATGAGTAAGAGAAAGCATGCTCGTATTTGCATAATGGAGGACATACAGATCTAATAAATTGCAACAATTAAACCAGTTGCAAAACTTGACCATCCAACCATTCCTCAAATACATCCGCTATATAAATGGACCAGAATTCCATCCTCCTCTTGCAATGAGACATATAGCAGGCTGATTGATCTTCAAAGCTACAAGAAACTAATATCAGAATACTTCACAGATGTCATACATAGTGAAACTATTTCAATTTCTGCAAAAGAGGTACACCACTATGTTTCTTTCTTAATGTTCACTCTGCAGCCTTAGGAGATCAAATTGTAAAAAATTGAGGTGGTATATTCTGGTTTGGCCTCAGGGCCGTCTAAGTTAGGCACTGCCCTGCCGCTGACCCTCAGCATATGTTAAGGAAGTTCAGAAGGGGCCATCAATCAGTACCACTCTCACTAGACAGTCAAAGGTGAGTGTGTCTCTGTGCGTAAATCTCTCTGTAGGGTTCTCCTCTGATACTGAGCCTCAGTGTGGTGATAAGCTACCAGTGGTGATACTGATTGCACTTTAGAGAGAAGAACAGCAGAACTGCAATCTCTACTACATCAACATCGCACACTGTAAATATTCACCACTTTAGTCTTGATAGCTTCCCTGGCTCAGTTACATCATGGGTGAATAAGCCTCGCTGTCTTTCAGCAGCAGGTGTTATTAGAAATAAAAGGTGTTTTGGACCTGTTGGGGGTATTCAGATGGGGACTATTAACAAGCCTTGTCTCAGCTAATTGCTCTCCTTCTCCAACTGAGCCTAAATCCCCGCCTAGTCAGGTGTCAGCACAAAAGTGAGATTTGATTAAATTCATGCTGTAGGCTAACCACAACACAATCATGTGCATTGGGAGTCAAGGGAAGGAAGAAGAGGGAGAATGAAAACGAGGCAACAAAAGCACAGTAAATTAGCAAACCCATCAAGAGATGAGAAGGAAGGATGTACGGGTTGGGTTACTATGGCTGAGTGGGCGAACTGGGGGTATGTATGGAAGGCAAAAGAATAAAAAATGTCTGCACACAGGTATGTACAGTACGTCTCAATATTTGTGTGTGTGTGTGTGTGGTCCTCATTCATCAGGATTCCCATGGGCTGGCCAACTTTACTGACAACCCAGTAAAAATATCCCTCACAGATAATTACGCATCCTTGGTTTAACCAGAGCTTCTTCTAAGAGGGACTGAAACATTTCTTCCAAAATGCAGATGGAAAAAAATAAAAGAACTATGCAGACATCTTTTTTTGGGACAGTTCCGTTTTTCTAAAAGCCATATCAATTCCATAACTACTCTGTTACTGCTGAGGCCACTGATGATGTACGAAATGGAGGTACAAGTGAGTATAATAACCTATTAATATTCTGTTTGGAGAAGCCATGGTCATTCACCATTCATGCCTCATGGCAGCTTTTCAAGGAGCTTCTACTTCTAATTTAATGAAATACAGATTTAATGCATTTCTGAAATCTTCATTTCTCCACCTCCTTTTTTTTAATTTTTGCTCCACTGGTTCCATTACAGAGGTTATGAGAATCAAACATTTCTTTAGCCGCTGGTTGTAAGGCACTCCGTTAATTGTGCGATTTCTCACATGGCACTTTAATTATGTAAAGTTGAGGCTTTCAGTTTGAAATTCCGAATTGATTATTTCTTTATACAGTGTGCCATATAATTGTTGGGTATATTACAGTAAGATCATTAGCTTGAGCTAAAAAACGGAGATGGTAGAATGTTTTTGTCTGAAATGTATTTGTAACTCCGAGCTGAACTTTGACCACCTACACTTTGGAACATTTTACAATTAAACTTTCAGAATCAAGACATGTCACCTGCTGCTGTAGCGTGAAATCAGACTTGGACGCTAGATTGCTCACGCTGGCATTTCATTTGCGCTCCTGCCTCCTTTTGTGTGGCAGTAAAGTAACTATTGATAGACTGACAGCATGAGATGTGTGTCAGATGTATTTGATACTTATATCAGTTTCTGTTTATTGCTGTCAGTCTTGGCCCATTTGTTGGAGTTTCCCACCAGGAAGGTGGGTAGTCTCTCTCTGGCCGGAGGCTAATGTAACTGTGATTCACATCCATAAACCATACAAGCTGGGCAGAGTGCCCACTGCTCCCAACTACAACAACGTCTGCCCCGTGCCAAGCCTTTTAGCCGTACAAACATACAATCACATGCACACACACAGAGATGAGATGTACATAGACAGGACAAGCCAAGGTGTGCACAAGATGGAAACAGACAAAAGTACACACATCCGAACCCTCATTGTATACAGACTCGGCACTTGCCTCTTGCAGATAGTTTTTGTCAGGATAAATTCATTTCACAAACCACGCGACTTCCCGTCTCCGACTGAGATACGAGCTGTCATGGCAACAGAAGAAAACAGCGGTTTCAGCATGAGGGCTGGTTTGTTGGGACAAGCTGCATCAGAGCAGAGAATTGAGATGCAGCAGAAGTCTGGGCTGAAAGAATTAGTCATGAGTGTGTGTCCAATTACCACTCTGAAGTCCACAAAGGATATCAAAATAATGAACAAAACCAGCTCCCTTCACTGTGCTTAAGAAGACAATGTCACAGTAAATCCAATATTCAACATAAAGTGAAAACTACAGATACACATGTAGAAATATGAGTCAATAATCTCATAGAAACAAAAGAATTTGACCCACAATTTAGACTTTTTTCTGAACATAACTATAAAAGCTTTTGTTCACGTTTGCAAATCTAAAAACAGAGATTAATATCAGTGTATGACATCAGATTGTACATATTGCATGTTACTAAAATACAGGACATAATGTCTTGATTATAAAGATTACACTGACATGCATGGCTGAACTGATGTTAATCATAGCCATATATGGCTATGATTAACATCAGTTCAGTTCAGTCATATATATATATATATATATACACATTTATATATATATATATATATATATATATATATATATATATATATATATATATATATATATATATATATATATATATATATATATATACATTTATATATATATATATGTATGTATATATATATATATATATATATATGTATGTACGGATATATTATTGGATTATTTAAAAGATCATCAGGAAATTGAAATGCTAAAGATTATATAGCAACAGTTTATGCACTATGTCATGAATACACAGAAGCTCAGAGAGATCATGTCTATTGATAACAAAAGAAACCCCTTTCTATCTCAGGAGTGATGAGTGTGTGTCTGGCCTGGAGAGATGCTTTACATGCATGTGGGATTGTTAGGAACTAGGCAACCCCTGAAGGTCAAAGGGCAGCAGCTGTCCACAATTGCCTTTTGAACCTCTCAGAGACCACAGAGACAGAGAAAGAAGGAGATGGGGAAGGAGGTCAAAAGAGGAGATATGGGACTAAGCAACTTTTTGAATTCCTCAGCGCTAGACATACAGTATGTTTCCACTTGCATGACTGGGTGTCCGTCACTCAGGCAGAAAAAAGTTTACTGTTGATGGAAATGCTGCAATCACCTTCACAGCTCAAAGCGGAGGAAGAATCTTCGAGAATCAAGCTGCATGAGGTCATGCCTAGCTTTCATACATCCCTCGCTGTCTAAAAAACAATACTCTAAAGGGATTTGACTCAACTTGTTGAAGCAGTGTCTGAAGAGAATTTTAAGTGTGCATATATGATGACGCTTTGCTTCAGGGGAAAACAACAATCTTCAATAATGTGTGTGTGTGTGTGTGTGTGTGTGTGTGTGTGTGTGTGTGTGTGTGTGTGTGTGTGTGTGCACCTTCATTAATTTATTGAAGGCATTTTACATGATACATTAGTCAGGGTGCCTGCATGCTGCACTCCATCCTACAGACCTGTACGGACTCCTCTCACTTGGCAGTCCCGGTGTTTGGCTGCAAAGCACAAACACCAGAGCTGCTAATTTACAAATCCAGGTGTTTTTTGTGATGCATGGGAATTTGGACTAAACTCTGCCAATTAAACTTGACCTATCTCAGAGAGTACATCTGTAGACAGAGTTGACAGTGTGTCGAGGTGAATGCTTAACATAGGCAACTTCTGTACCACACATCTAGCAGAAAATGACAGAAAACCTTTTTGTGGTAATTGTTGAATACTTAGTGTCTGAGTTTAGCATTCATGCCGATAAACACAGTTAAGCACAAATTTAGCTCTGTATATTAAACAACTCACATATTGCTGTCCACTTGTGTGCCGCCCAGTTAATCCAGAGGTTGAATGTATGTACTGATCCCTTGTAAAAACACATAATATTTATTGAAATCAGAGACAGTTCAGTTATAAAGGTTATCTTGTTGAAGGAGTTTGCTGCAAGACTTATGATTCTGTGCTTTTTCTGCTCTGCTAAACCTAATCCAGCTTTGGTGAGCAGAGCAGAACTGGATTTAACTGAGTTCACCGAGCAGGACTGTGAAGGACAGTAACAGAGTTTACTCAGGTATGCAGTATAGTCCCATTAGACCCGCAATAGAACAATTTTATGATGAATGAAAAAATGTAACTTTGGATGAATGTTACTATCAACGAATCCCATAAAAAGACAGGTTAGTGCTCATGGCTTCACTGCCCTGTGGCTTTCCACCGCAAGGCCATTGGCTCCTACTGAAGAATTTAGGGCATAAATATAGCAGCAAACAACTATTTGCAACGTAAATACATAGTGGAGTAATGTCTAGCTGAGCTGAGCATGAAGTCACATGTGAGTCTCTCTGTCTGCCGTCCCGACCCACGTCTTCGTCGCGGAAGTGTAATGCCCACCCCCCGTTCCCCAAAGGTGAACACTGTCCGCCTTGTTACTGTTGCCATTATATGTACTATTCATGCTGTTAGCACTGTTAGCTGCTAGCCGCCTGATCAGGCATCTCCATGTTGAGAGCCATGTGGCGGCAATAGATGTGCTTTGAATTTTGGGCACTGTATTTTTAAATAAATTGTGCATTTGTGGCGACTATTTCCAGCAATGGATTATTACACATTTGGCACGCCGAGAATATTCTCAGCAGCAGCAGCACAGTTTATGTGGGATTGACTTGAATAAACTTCAGTGTCAATGGGGGAACATGTCAACCAGTGCATTGATGTGGCTAATTTATGTAGCTATATTAGGCTTTGGCTACACAAGCAATACTTATTAGTAGCATACATTCACCATTTGTTATTGTCTTTTCATTGGATTTGTTGAAAATAAGATAAACATGAATATATGATATTCAGAATATGTTGCTTCATGGGTGAGAGTTTAATATGCCTTCACACGGTCCTGACTTTGAACCAGGATATGAGCTCATATCTGAAGTATACATGCACTCCGTCCATCAGTCAGGCTCCGTGGAATGTGTCTTCACGTGTTTTACAATATTGCATGTTGGCCACGGCTGAGAGATGACACAAACACACACACACGTGCGTGCGTACACACACACACACACACACACACACACACACACACACACACACACACACACAAGCAGAGACAAGTCTGCTGAGAGCAGGTCATTGGAGCTCTGCGGCAGTACTCAATGGAATGGAAAATGGCCCGGGGGGTAGACTGCCGCTATGAAAGCTGCTGCTTCATGTACATTATACAAAAGTATTCACATAATAAATTCAGGAAAGTCGTTTTTTTGCATATAAACATGACAGCCAACAGACACCTGGAGAGGTAAATGTGGTTCAACAACGTAGACAAAAAGATGGAAGCATAATTCCGAACATTATCTACGACCTGGCGTGTGTTTTCATTAACTGCAGTAGGGTTGCCATTTACTGACCTTTACAATGTTCAGATTTTATGGAAACAAAAACACAATAAAGATAAACAAAAGCACACATGCCCTCTCTCATCCATCGACGCAGGCTGTTTCTACATCAAACCCTGCTCACTGAACTCCACAAACTCTGACTGTCCAGGAGCAAATAGATTACAAATATATTAGAGTTTGAGCATATGGTGGGGTGAAGGATTTCAAAGGGGGACACCTTGGGGTTTTCTCAACCGTCACATAACCTTTGTCCTCATAATCCACCTCCGTCTCTCCTCCTTCTGCTGTCTATTTTGACTCTTCTCCCCATCATGTGCCCTTTGAAATATTCCTCTTTGGTGTAATTTAATATGCATGGCACAGTTGGGGGGACACAGTAATTTGTTGCATAGTCAGAGGCTCTTCCTATGAAGAAGAAATATTCAGTAGATCACTCGATTTCATGGGAAGTAGACTGTGGGTGTAACAAGCCAACAACTTTTGGTAAATGAGAGGCTGGGAATAGGCGGTAAAAGCAAGAGATACAATGACAGAAGAGGAGGTGAGGGTAATGAGAATAGCACAGAGAGGCTGGAGTAATAACTCGAGTGGGCCTGAGGAAAATAGCTGAAAAGTAATGATTTATGATTGACAGCATGAAATACTAACCCTCATACAATCCTAGACAGAGAGAAAAGGGTGCAAGAAAAGAAAGAATGACCGAAAAATGTTTATTATTAACACATGGCCATGTGGAACGGTCTAGCCTTTCTGGCTATGACTGTATGATTCAGCACTTCTCACTGGAGATGAAAGAGGGGGAGACAGAGAGATGAGGTGATGGAGACTACATGAAGAGGAGAAGGAGCAGCAGAGAAAAACATCTGCAGAAAGAGAGAAACACATGGAGATGGAGAGAAAAGGGGTAAGACAGTCAGAAATAAGACAGGATAGGAGAAAGAGAGGTATGGGAACAGGTGGCGTTGGGTGTAGAGGAGATAAGGAGGTTTATGAAAACTGCTGTCATCACCTTTTGGAGAGCCGACCTTAAACCAAAGGTTAAAATTATGCTCAAAGGTCAAGACCCTTAAAAAAAATCAAAGGAGAGATAAAAAAAAGTGCACACATTCACACATCCACACACACTTTCATGCACAGACTGTGAAATCCCACCTGACTAGAAATCCACAAACACAGCCAAACTATCACCTTTTCCTCCCCCTCCTGAGCCGAGCTGTAGCCCTGCACCCCTAAGGCTGCCATTCCCTTGGCTTCCAGGTGAGGTCAGCCCACCCTGGAGGGGGCAGTATTGTTCCAGTAAGGGTATTTGTCTGGGCATGTCCACCTCCTCCACCTACTGAGATCTCCCACCATTTGACCGACAGCCTGAAGGGGCCAGCCAGATGTGGCATGAGAGGCCTGAGAAAGACGAATGCATATAAATATGTCTGTCTTTTATTTTTTTTTGCTCTGTCAAGTTAAGTCTTCTTTCTGTTGACTTTTTGGACATTATTGCTGTGCTTGCTTGTCACTTCTAATGTATGTAAACTAGCAAACAGCCAAACAAACCCTCTGTTATGTAATTTTGCAACGTAGTTTGTGTTCTTATGTAAGAAACAGTCTGGAAAGTTTTATTTTCAACTGTAAGCAGTATATTTGATGTAGTAAATCACTGAGTGAATTTATTAGCGATCAAAGCACAAAGATCTGTGAAATCAACAATTGTGACATGACATGGTGTCGGATGAACAGAAGAATTAAAGTTCATTAAAAGATCAATTATTGGTTAAACTCTTGAAAGAAGGAATCCCAAATAGAGCTAGTCTATATTTCAAAAGCAATACCCTACACATACAGTACAAGTTTAAAGTCAATCAAAATACTTATATTCTTCCAAAATATTTGGATTATGTAAAGTATTAGTATCTCCCATGTTGAGGAGATGTGCACACTGGAAACTGGTGGAAACAGCTATTCTGTTCTCTATGTAACGGGGACTAAATATGCCTACCAGCACCTCTAAAGCTCACTAATTAACACAATTAACTAATTTGTTAAATCCAGTTGGACAGAGCCAAGCTAGCAGTTTCACCTGTCTTTATGCTAAGCTAAGCTAAGTAGCTTGTAGCTTCTAACCCTGAAGGATGAACTGCACTTAAAACCTTTGTATTATCCTGAAATACTGTGAATTGTGTCTGTTAGTAATATGTGATGTCTGCTGTGTTAGTTACTGACACTGCTGTATTGAAATTACCCAGCATGCTGTATCAAAACCAAAAGTTTTAAGAAAAACACAACATGACCAATTACAGCATAAATAAATGAATGAGGGCCAGGCGTGCATTTGCTCCGTGAGACAGCCCACCTCCTCTCTGTATATTGATGAATGGCAAGTTCTTTAGTATGCACTGTGTATTAATTATTGCAATTACACACTATTACGGTTCTATTATCCACACTGACTGTCTTTAATTACACTAGAGAGCAAGAGGAAGAGTGAAGGAGGAGCGAGAGAGTCAGTCAAAGTGTGAGAGAGACACTATACAGATAGATAGATGAAGCGAGACACTGCATCGAACTAATTAAAACAGAAACTTTTTGTTTCAGCAAGTTGACAAGGAATGAATCTGGCAGGGAATTAATCTGTCCGCAGGGAACACAGTGAGGAGTTATACACACACACACACACACAGGGAGGTGCAGTGCAGTGTGCCGTTGCCATAGTTACGGAGTGTGGCGCCACATCATGCGGCAGAGTTAATGCAGAGGTGTGTGTTGTGTGTGCGCGTCTTATTTAAGCTTTCATTATATCACCACCCTGACCTATTCCAACATCCTCTACACAAGCACGGAGGGAGAAAGGTTGCAGAGATAAATCCAGAGTGTTTCTGTCGAAATAGCTAAGTCTTTGCCTTTGGTAACAGCTTCCAATCGGTACCCTTGAGGCGAAGCATAATTATATTTATGGTAGATGAGACATACTGAAAGGAAATATTTTTGCAAGGAAAGACAAACACTTCAAGTCAAGGCCTAAAGAAAGTGTTCCTTTGGTTGGTTATAAGAGGGGACATATACAACCTGATTATCTCATTTTTACAGGGCTAACTACGCCATGAACACTGGTTGTTATGCATGATTGTGTTTGTGATCTGAGATCAAAAAAAGTTTTCACATCCCTTATTTAAATGAAAGTAGACATCATCAGCAAAATGATCAGCTGTTGTGTGTAATGTTATGAGACATATCTTATTATGTATTATAACTGATGAGTTGACAAGTAATCAGCATATACATGTTGGAGGGGGGAGCTGATTCTAACCAAATACATTTTATAAACTGATATGTTTGTTTGTAAAATGTCACTTCTAATGCAAGTAACTACAGCCGTATGTTATGGAGCATTAATGTCTTAGTGACGGATACCGTTTCATTATGAAATGCAGAAGCAGAAATAGAAGTAGTATCAAAGTATGAAGTAGCATCAAAAGGAAATATTCAAGTAAAGTAAAAGCAGCTTACAAACGCACTCACAGTATTTGAGTAAATGTACTTAGTGACTTTCCACCACTGTGAGACAGCCACAGAAAGAATGAAAACAGAGTCACTGATGCAAGTTTAGAAATAATACCAATTCTCAATGTCTATTGATTCACTGTTTCTTTTTTTTTTTTTTTTTAAACCACCTGTGCTTTCCACACATAGAGAAAACAGGGATTTTAAATGAAGACACAGAGGCAGACAAAGACAGTTGTTGAGAGCACTGGGGATCATCAAAGATGGAAGACAATATAATTGCATTTACTGTGTGTAGGAAGGATGTGTATGTTAGAGCTTGAAATGAGTAGCCATGTCCCTGCTCCTCCCTCACACTGTGCGCTCCACATGTGCGAAGCTCTGTTACCACGTTTACAGCAGCACCTGTAACATATTATTGTACTTTCACAGACTATTTTAATAGTCCATTCTCAGCCTCATAACCCTCCCTCTCTCCTCCCATCATTTTAAAAGGTAAACCCACAGAAAGGGGAACTAGAAGTAACTGCTGAGCCTGTATCTAATAACAAATCACTGTCACTGTAAAAGCAAGGGTATAATTGAAAGATGTTTGAAATAAAATGGCTCCACGATATTTACATCCACCTGGTGAAAAGGCCTGGTATCTGAAAAAGAGTGCAGGAACAGTTGAGAAGGATCCTTGCCAAATTGGGCTAAGTAAGTCTATGTTTGTCTTCCCAAAACACTCCTGTGTTTAGACAGAGTACCTGTCACCATAGCACACAATTTAGATCCACCATTGTCAAATTCTGATTGGTTTAAAAAAAGATTCAAACAGCCCAGATAGTTTTTTTTCCAACTATCTCAGAACGACAGCAGGTTCAGCCAGAGTTTTATCTTGTGTTAGCACAGTGAAATTGAGTGTGGAAATAGCTCTGGCAGTGTAAGAGTATCGTTTTATTAAACTGAAGCTGACTGCTGAACATGACTGAATACATTAGCTGTCAAAAGAAGACCATTTCTTACAGTGCAAACTAGGAACATTTACGGAGATTATCTTTGAAAGACGATTTTGAAATGTGGATGTTAACAGTTTGCATACAGCAACCGTTTATCATAGTACCGTATGGTAAAGTACAATTAAGTATAGCATAATAGAATTTAGTACTGTACCATATAGTAAAGTGTAGTTTAAAGTAGTACCATATACAGTAGCACGGCTTACTTTAGTTTTCAAATCAAACACTATGAGACAGTTCAAAGACTCAGATATATTTTAAAGACATACATTTCCTTAAAGGTTAAAATATCTATTGATTCACACAGGAATATAACTACTCAAGACCACAGTGCATTGCTAGAAACACAGTCAGTCAAACTGATTTAGTAATGTTTCAGATTGCTGTTATTTCTCACAATTTCTGTTATTTTCGTGCAGCATCCTCTCAGGAAGGAAAATACAGAATATTTCTCTTTTTCCTCCCGTCGCTCAAGTCTTACAAATATCATACAAAAATAATTCATAACATCAGGCACCCCAGTAGCTTTGTGAAAACATGATAACGTGCTTCTGCATATCTCTCCCACAACAACTCCTTCCTGGAGGCACAGAAGCAAGCAAGTCTTTGTTTCTCCCAGAGAACGTGCTCTCCTTTTCTCTTTGGTAGAGCGTTGCTGTCTTGAGGAGTTATGTCAAGATGAAAGTGTGTGACACGTTTATTTTGCAACAGCTGGTGAAGCGAGGGAAGACGAGTGGGGTGCGTTGTACACGCATACGGTACGATGTTTAAACTTTCTGTATGGACTACGTGTTAAATTACATTATGGTTTATGATGTATAGAAACCAGCAGAGAGAGAGAGAGAGAGCGAAAAAGAAAGAGAGAGAGAGAGAGAAATACAGCTGCTGCTATTACAGATAACCTAACTGCACATTTCATGCAAAGGTTGCCAGAAGCCACAAGAAATTGTACGCATTAGATTTACTATATTTAGTTTTTATCTCATTAAACGGTCGTGAACTATAGGCTACAGTTGCTGCCGCCATGCAATCTAACACTGCGGAGTAGGCACAAGAGAGACAAGAGACACAGTAACAGATGCAGATGCATGAAAAATAGATAAAAGCAGAGGCAAAGGCATGCGTTAAGTGTAGATCGTAGGATTAGGGTAAATATGATTACACATCCACAACGACAAGAGGCAAACTTCCCAGTCACTCATCTGCTCATCTGTTCCTCGTGTCATACTTCTCTTTCGGCTCGAAGGCTTTTGCAAACTTTATCATGCACATAGCTGCATCCACTTATGTTAATGCACAGGAAGACAACATGCTAGTCCGTGATAAGCTGGAGTGCAGACTGCAGCGTAAGTAGGTTAGACCCCAGGGGCCCTAAAGACACTGTCTGGTTTCAAACTCCCAAAGAATTATGATGGGGTTGCAACATCTGCTGCCTGAGAGGAAGACAGACAGTGATGGATGGCCAGGTGTGTTTTGCGTGTGTGCAGAGTCTCTGCATAGACATGCACACTGTATGTGCACGTTCACATGCGCCTACAAGCACGCTGGCTGAGGCACCAGTTAAATAAGCAATGCATACATCTGTGACAGATGACAATTTCAATTGACAATGAATGAGAAATGAACACCGTACAAAAGTCACAGACGCACACAGGTGCACAATTATGTATGACTGTGTGCATGGCTATCTGCAGCACACACACACACACACGCGCACACGCACACACACACACACACACACACACACACACACACACACACACACACAGAGAAAAACTGACAAAAACACACAAAGTTGTTTATGATGGCTCACTGTTTAATACCTGTCAACAACTTCCATATGAATGCATTTCCAGTTGAATAAATAATCCCATCAGAAGAGATAAAGATTAATGATGTATTTATCATCCATTGACGAGAGCTCCACGCTGCACATAAAAGATCAGCATCTAGGTGTCAATGGCAAATCCTGTTTGATGAGATTACTGAACAGTATGAAATATAATGCCACTTCACTGTCAGGGAAATGAATGCCACATTCATAAAACATGATATGATATCACATACTTTGTAGATACAAACTTTTCCAAGATGAACAGACACTACCTTTAGTCAAGAATAAGAACACATTAATATGAATAGACAAAAAAAGAACTATTTTCTTAAACACACTACCGTGTTCCTCGTGACTGAAAGACATGAACGTCAATCTGTGTGTGAGCTTTAATCACAACATATGTCAACACTATACATTCTCCAAAGAGGAAAAACACAACTCTGCCTATAATTATACCAGTCTCCTTATATATATATGGTCATTAACACATCACTTATCATTTATAAAGTATATAGGAAGTGCAAAAGATCCAGGCGTGCCGTGGCACGAGCAACATTTCACAGGAAAAGACGAGTGCTGACAGTCTGACCTCAAGTCTTTGGCTTGTGTTCATCACATCACACTTATGGTTAGAAAGCAATAAACGTGTGTTTTTTGCAGTTGACTTTTAACTTTTGAAATCACGGACTTTTGACGTTCTTATAATTCAAGCGACTAAACCTTATATTTTAAGTAATGTACTTTTACTGATTGATTGACTTCGTCTAATTTTCGAAGCTATGTGAAGCTATCCCTTCCCCGTCTCCATCTCCTCCCTCTGCGACCGCCGTGTTCGGGCTGGGTCCGGGGGAAGGCGCTGGGCTGGGTGATGCAGGGGTCTTGCGCCCAGACGGGATTGGGGGCAGGATGGGCTTGACGTTGGATCCGGGACGTCTATCGGAGGAGGGAGACACGGCCACGGCCAGCAGGTCTGTGCCTGGATGCGGGGCTTCAGGAATTTCGCCTGATGCCATGAGATATGAAATGATAATATTTTACTATATGAAAACACATCAACATATGTTTTGATCCTAATACACTCATCTTACAATCAGATGCACTGTTTTGGTCATTTACATACAGTAAAGACGGTTTATAAACTATAAAATGAATAACAAAAGACACATATCGTGTGTTAAAGCATTATAAGTGTACAACAAATAACTTTGTTAAGCTGTCTTTTCCTTGGACTCTAGCCACTCATACATCTCTCCTCTCTTTGCTATCTATTTATAACAACAGAAAAGCCCTACAATGACAAAACAACAAAAAAACAATAATAACCTTTGAGTGTTTCCAAGGTGTGTCCCAGGACAGACATATCTAGTGGCTGCACTGAACCAGAAAAGCCCCCGGCTGAACTGGGCACAGTCAGCACTGAACTGGGCACAGTCAGCACTGAACTGGGCACAGTCAGCACTGAACTGGGCACAGTCAGCACTGAACTGGCTCGAGACTCATCCGAGCTGCTGGTGATCGGAAGGAAAGACAAACCCCAGAGGGTGAGGGGGGGGGGGGGAAAGAGACCGACAAGGAGAGAAAAGGGAGGATGAGGTTCATGTAGCAGGAGGTGTGATGTGTGAAGTTAAACACAAGATCTGCTTGTTTAGGGGATCAGAGACAAAAGTGAGAAAAACACCAACAAATTGAGTGAGGAGCTTCTGCTAAAATAATTTTTTTTAGCAGAATGTGTTTTGGAAGTTTTACCATCATGCTGAGAACATCAAGCAGGACCTCCAGAGCTGGAGAATTTCTGACAGGATGCCACAAATCAGTAATGAGACATTCATTTTGGAATAGATATTTCTCGTACTTGGTTCTTAATAAACAAACAAACAGGTAAAGATTTTCGTCATTGAATTCTTGTCTATCGACTAGCTTATGACGCAAGTCGATACACACACACACACACACACACACACACACACACACACACACGCAGGCCCACTCACGCAGGCCCACTCACGCAGGCCCACTCACGCAGGCCCACTCACGCAGGCCCACTCACAAGACTATATGCAAACATATCAAAGAAATACTGTTACTATATGTGAGACAGAGACACACAAGTAGAGACACATTCTTATTCAAAGCGTTGCCAACAAGCAGACAGATGTTTGGAATCTGCCAAAGGAAATTCTGAAGGGCTGAGTAATGCAAAGGGCACATACTGGGGGCATGTATCGCTCAGACCGCTGAGACACAACTTGTAGATTTTCAACAAGTTTGCTGAAAATCGCCTTCTGAGAACATGAACCCCAAGGGAAACAAATACATTTTGACTGAACACGTACTGTATCTCGTTATGTACCTTACATGTCTTCTTTTGAAAGACATTAAAGGAATGTATGCTAATTTGTACAGGTGCGGAAAAGCTGCGTGTGCTGCTACACACACACACAACACACAACACACAACACACACACACACACACACACACACACACACACACACACACACACAATGTCAATGTCTGATTAGACCCATAATCCTGCAGTATGCCTGTTTATTGAGTTTAAGTGTACACGTTTTTAATCAAAAAGCACCAAAAGCTTTAAATCTAAATGTACGTCTGAATGTATTTGTGAGCAAGTATGTGTCTGTGCATGTGTGTTTAGATTTGTCCCCACATGGCTTGTACCAGAAGAATGAGCTCTATAAAAGTTAACATATGTTGTAAAAACAGGCCTGGGCTCCACATTGTTGTTTTTAGTTTTTATGATACCTCAAGACTTCTTTTGGATTCTCTCACCTCGTCATAAATCAAAGTGCTATTATTTAGAATTTAGAAACCATAAAGAGTGAAATGTCATACAACTTTGTAGTATGTATCTACATCTGTTATTCTCATACAGTTACATCAGCCTTACTTGTGACTTTCAAATGCATTGGTAGCAGGTGAGCACTTGTAAGTGTATATGTCTCTGTGTGTGTGTGTGTGTGTGTGTGTGTGTGTGTGTGTGTGTGTGTGTGTGTGTGTGTGTGTGTGTGTGTTCTTACTTGTTGTCCTCACTAAAATGGGTATCAGGATTCTGCAGTGATGATGGTGCTGTTTGATCAAAGCTGTGGTGAACAGAAATTAGGAGTAAATTCAATAATTCTTCACAAGCATATGGAAAAAAAAATCAATTTCACATTCAGATCTTTTCATTCATATTTCATAAGTGGTGACAGGTATATTTTAGGACAACTGAGAAGAGAGTGCCACTACACAGGCCCATCATATTAACAAACACTCGGATTCAAATGATGTGGCCACCTGCCAATTCACCTGCAAGGTCAAACAATAACCCAAAACAAACCACCAGAACGCAGTTAGGACAAGTGGACGAATTAAACCAATTTGGACCAGCTGAGAGTGCCCGCCTGAAATTAAGCACCGGAGTGCAGTGGAGTGCGCGCCACTTAAAATGAACCTTTTGAAGAGCTGGCTGTAGATCCCGAGACTCTTCCCCACAATGGCCTCTCTCACCAGCTGCTCACGCCTCCTGATGGAAGCTAGCTCCTGCAGAGGAGAGAGACGGAGGGAAGGAGGAGGAGTAGTTGAGAAGAAACAGGAAGGTGAGAGGAAGGGGAGACGGAGCGAGACAGCAGGTGAGAAACAGGAGTTGAAGTGGAGGGTGATTAAAGGGGAGAGGAGAAGCAGGGGAAAAGGGGAGGGAAGTAGGATGGGGGAGTGATGATGTATGGAAATAAGGAAGGGAAGGTATCCTGTTAGAAGATTAATGATATTATCCCCGTAAATGTGCTAAGTGTAGTTGTCTACTTAACATTCACTTACAGTCTTCATGAACGATAAAGTTTACGTCAGACATATTGTAACTCACAGCGGCGCTCTTCCGAGGGCTGAGCACTGCCTGGATCTTGTTGAAGTAGTTTCTGTAAGACAGATCTGAGGGGTCAAACGCTGTGGCAGAGTGTGCCGCGAGCGTTCCTGATCCCGACGGCGACAGAGGTGGCGACAGAGGTGGCGACAGTGGCTTCTCCTCCGGCTCGTGACCTGAGAGAGAAAGAGACTGTATCAATAGTGTGTAATAGTGCATATGATGGTTATTGGTTGGATGGAGCTTTACATTTTTATTTAAACTTCCAAGTTTGTAAAATAAATGTCTTTGAGCCCAAGCTGAGCTACTCGATGGGATGCTAGTCATTTTTTTCAGACTCAACAAACAGGCTGAGTAATGCTTCCTGTCACAAGTCAATTTACTTTGACATTCCAAAAAAAAACGGGAATTGCTCCTTTAAATAAAACTGTGCAAGGCGCCCTTGACTGCACTTTACTGCCAGTGTCTCACAACAAAAAATTAGCACCCTGATGCTTTGAGTCCGCTAATGATGATCTGAACAAACAAACAAACAAACAAATACACACCGGTTGAGGTGTTGTCAGGGGATCCTGTGTTGTTGTTTTCTCCTTCTTCCTGCTCCTCTACCAACAGGTAATCCTTCACTATCTGCCTCAGTGTCTGATAGGCTTCCTCCCAGTCGTCTACTCACACATACACAGACACACACAGACACACACACACACAGACACAGACACACAGACACAGCACGACCCCAAAAAATATGGTTGTGAATAGAGCCAATGCATCTCCCATCAAACAGTAATGAATCAAAGATATGGGGATGATGACCTTAGCGTAATGAGGCAGTAGCTAGCAGTGCATAAAAGTGATGAGGTTCCGCGCTCCCTGTATGTTCATCTCATTAAGAAAACAGCTAACATGTCTAAGTGCCTTCATGAGGGAATGATAAACACAGATATTCTGCGGCTACGTGCCCTTAATACATGGGGTAATTGGATTGAAAGTGTACTGCATGGATTTTAGTGAAGTGTGTTAATTTATCCAAGGCTATACCAATGACACTTGGACCGCTCTAAGCCAGAGTAAGGCAGGGCATTTATTTTAGCTCTGCGAGGCACTGCAGTGACAAACTGCCAGGGAACAGAACAATCGCAGCAAAGACTTCCAACTTTCTTTCTTTGTTTTCTTCGCTTGTTGGAAATGAATTGTGAACACGTATAATTACACTTTGTACTACATTTAAACTTCCATTCACTGAATAATTAAATGGATCTGATTAACCACTAGATTACATATAATTACCATTATTATCCTCTGCAATGCACACTTAAATCAACAAGTACAGCATCAAACAACGTGAATAATAAACACATATCCATGTCACAATAAGGAAAAAGTGCTTCTTCGCCGTACCACAGGGGATAACATTATCGAAGAATCCCAGTCGCTGCCTGTTGGTATTGCCGTAGAGCTCCACGCGGGACATCGCCACGTCAAGCTGTGCTGCGGTGTAGAGGCCGCGGCTTTTCAGGTAGCCCGTGTACTTCTCAACCTGGGTGGGGATGAGCAGGATGTATCGGGGCTCAAAGTAGCTGTTCTTCAGACTGAGCACACCCTGAGAGGACGGACAAGCAGTTTGCAGTACTGTTACAATGAGGGATTGGTATTCGCCAGGCGGGAAGCCTGTGGGGAGATCATACGTTTGGTCCGGTGTGCGTTCCTGACTGTCCACACCTAATCTTGCATACTACTGGGATCATCAGCATAATATTGTATGTGCTCCTTTATGGCTGTATGCTCATGGTTGCAGTGATTCACAATTAAAACAAAAACATATTTCATTGACTGTTTTATACCGTCATTGACTGCTGACTCCTCACTCCTCTTAACCGGCCGGTGGGGCCGTAGGTCAATAACTGCTTCAGGAGCAAAAAGCCATTTTCGACTATCGGCGAGGTTAAATACAAGCCTTACCTCGTCTGCTGCAGGCCACAATTTGGCCTTTGTTGTGACTTAAAAACTGATATCCAAAGAAAAATCTTGTCTCATTTTGAACCGGAGCATCTGCCAATTAATTCCATACTCAATATCTTCTGATCCACTAAAGTTAGGCAAGAAAAGAGATGAATAAAACCCTGTTTCTGTTAACTTCGCTGCCTTTGTTTGGGAGGGGAGATGGAGACAAACCTGGTGGAGATCTGCACTCTACTGAGGGCACTTCTTTTGCAATTTTGAATTCTATTCACCATATTGTCAATTTTTTTTTCAAATGTAATAAATGTACAACCGTAGGACCTTTTAAGAATTCTATGTTGCTGCGAGATCCTAAATCGCTACTGTCTGTCACTCGGCCGGCTTTATTGACCACATTAGGCATTAGTCTGCTTGATGTACTCTCAGAGAAGAGGTTTACATACGCACCTCCAGCTCCATATGCACACAGCAGGCGAGTCCTTCTTTGGCTACATCCTCGATGGCGTCTATGGTCAGACCGTAGCTGTGACCCCCGGACTGCATGGTCTGGATAAATTTACCCTACAAGGGAATTTCCAGTTATGAAGGGAATGAATGAGAGAACATTTTAGTGCACCACTTTATTGCCCCATCATTCATCATGGTTACCGCAGTTATGAGCTTCATTTAACTCCTAAAGTAGACATAATATTTGACACGCAAACACAACCCCTGCATGCAAACTGTCAAGATTAACAACCTGGAGTCATTTGCCCACCTGTGAACTGAACTTTTGACCTGGTGGTCAGAGAAAAAAAAATCTCTCTTTGGTACTTCTCACACATGACCTTTTGTCTGCCCGCTTTTTGGGCAGTTTTAGTTGAACAGCATAATTTATGACACTAAAACATGTAATTATTTCTTAGGTTTGTGGTAGCTAAAGTGATTTCAGACATTATTCCCAAGGAAAAGTCATCTTGTATGAATTGTATTGCTATAATTTAGTAGCTTTTAGGGTAAATATTTTTTTTGTATTGTTTTTAAAGTGTTGATTTGTTTTGCATTGTTTTACTGAACGCTATTTTGACTGTATTACTGTTGTTTGTTACATTTTAAATCTTAGCAATGAGAGAGCACAGAGACCAACAAAATCAACGTTGAAATTGGCCTGTAAATCAAATGTCCACATGTGGAGCTGGTAGCAGGAAACTATAAGCAAACAAGGACATTTTATTTGTGTCCCTGGACCTTCTTAAATAGGTAATTGGAAAGCATTCAAACAATCAATGACAAACATTATTCTTGTGATTCCATATTACCCGAGTCGGCCGCCATTCAGACAAAATTGCACAGCAGGTGTTCCTTGTGTTGACGTTACTCTAAGGACCATAATAAGTGCCCGGGACTGCTGATTGGGATTAATTTTGAACAGCCACAAGAAGTGGGATCAAGAGGTTATGATGGCATAGTTACTGAAAGCACATGTGAGGTTAAAAAAAACAAAAAACAGTGAGGAAGAAGAAGAGGGCAGCTGACACATGAAAGCCGAGAACATGATAAGAAAGGGAGGACAGGACAGCAATAAACCAAGTAGCTGACAACAGGAGAATCAAGAATGGAGGGTGAAGGAGAAGAATGGACAAATCAGCACGAGGGAGTGACGGACTGTAAAGTTAAGCTGATCCACTTCTGTTGGAGTACACAAAAGGAATCAATTCCAGCATGAAAGCCATCGCTGTGTAAATCATTACATGACCCAGACCTCTATCCATCATCCCCCACCCCTCTTACGTAACAGGCAGCTTGACAAGACGGACAAGATGGAAAACAAATGTGCCCAATACCACAGCACCCATTTTTTCTGACTCTAAGAAGAAAAGCTGGTGTAATGAATCAGATTCGCTCGCTGTTGAATAACACAAATATAAATTGATCATGTATATAAAATCAGCCCCTGGCAGTTGCTGACCATCTAAGAAAAGAGGTGTGTATGATGTCATTTTGATCACGGTCTGTATATTGATGATATTAAAACCCATTAGCGCTCTGTGTTCTTGTCAGTTATCTCAGACTAATGATCATCACTCGCAAGGAAATGCTGTCGGAGATGCCGTGGTAAGTCATCCTTAAGAAAAATGCAATTACTATAGCAATTTCACCCTGTTAGAAAAGGCTCAGTTCAAATAAATATATCTGTGTTCGTTGAAATATCAGCCAGATAAAATAAAATCAATCAATCCAAGTAAAACTAATTATCTCAACTACTCAACTCGTTATGGCCAATAAGTGAATTCAATTTGAACCTTGCCGAGAGAGTTATGTGACTCAAGCTCGAAAAAAACTTTTCAAAACCCATTTAATTAGCTTGTGCACTAATCTGTTTGCATGACTTACTACACTGACTGCGGACAATTATTTTGAGTTAAAAAAATAACCGTGAGACCTATACTTTGTTCTCATGGGGTCACTCCCGGGGTCTGTGATGTACAAAGAAGCTTAATGACAAGCTAACGCACCATGTGAATCATGTTCTGAAAATCTTCCTCGCTGACAAAATGGTAATCAATTCCATTCTCCTCTCCGAAGTATGGCCCCCTAGTGGTGTGACAGATTCTGTGGAAACACACACAGTAGAGAAACACTCATAGAACATATCCAGCCAAATAATATACTTGAAAAATCTCAGACCTGAACCACTTAAGAGAACCGGGATTTATTTTTATCAACACTTGAAGGGTTGCTAGTGCCGACTAAGTCCCACTGAGAATCGAAATGCAATTTGCAGATCTGTGCAGCTTTCAGCTCATTGCTTTGGTTCACCAGACTCAACTGTATGGTTAATATCATTAGCAGCTGTTTGACTTCCACTGTAGTGAGTAAAAGATACATAAGAGAAAACTGATACTCAGTAATTGTTTTACTTGTACGCTAATGCTATTACCAACAGTATCCCGAGAGTAGATTTCTTTTGAAAGCTTGAATGTCCCCATTAAGGAAACTTAATGAATGATTTCATTATTTCAACATTTAACTATTACCTAGCATTTTCAGTTGATTCCACTGCATGTATTTTAGTAGCAGTGCAAGTGCTATTAAGTCTGTGACAGGTGATATGTGTACAGAAAGTTTGGGACTGACCCGTAGGCAAAGAATTCGCTCAACTCCTGACACAGTCTGTGAGCCAGATCCCTCTTCCCACAGCCTTGAGGACCGGTCAGAACCAGCATGGGATACGGAGAGTCTGCACCGGGCATAGTACTGCTTGGAGAGACACACACGCACACACACACAGGTACATACAGTACACCGGTTTCTGATACACTTTACAGGGACGTTCCCTCTGAGATGAGCAGGAGTTAGGTATATTAAACCATGAAGATGGTGCACAAGCTTCTCAGGTCATGAAAGCCACTCCCACAGTCAATACATACGGGAGCCTTGTGGGCTATATGGATGTGCTCCGTCTGAGAAGCACAGGAGAATGGTAAATTGACTGTAGCTGCAGCTTTTTATTTGCTGACGATGGATGTTCTCAAAAAGGTGCTGATGCTTAAGCATTTTTTTTTTTCTTTAAGAGAGTACATAATAAGAGTATCAGAAACACTGCAACTAAATTGCTGCACGTGTTTGAAAACAGCGTTCTTGACCGTTGACTTGAGGTGGTGATTATGATTATTACAATTTGATTGTAAACCTTCACATTCACTTCTGTAAACATTTTGTTTTATCCTTTTTTTCTGTTCATTAAAGGAGATAAATAGTTAACATTATATTAACTCAATCCACTGGGTGGTTTTATCTTAAGCCAAAGGCAGAGGACCATTCAGAGGTTAGGATTTTAAACAATACTGTATATTTGTACTAACCTGTCATACAGCACCTGAGGCTGCATCAGATGATACACCAGGTGGGTCATGTGATTCCTGGCTGCCACCACATCCAAAGGAGGGTCATACTTGTTTACTGATGACACCTGGAATTTAATGTCAGTAATCAAGTGCCCCATAAGCAATCCCACATCTATGCAAAATATAACAGTTGAATTAGGTTGGTGGCATTCATTTTAGCTTTAAAATAAAATGGTAGTATCGCTGATTAAACATGGTGGTTGAGCGTGTTGACATATTGTATTTGTGCTGTTAAATTGGAACAATTCCTCTGGTCATAAAATGATAAATTCTTATATTTATTCATACCTTTTCTTCAGCAGTGACTTTCTCTTGGTCCAGCAGCGTCAGATGTTGAAGGAGGAAGATGACTGCCAATCTGTAATCGGGTTGCTCCTACCAATTACATTCACACGGCATTTATTACAAAAACACATAGAGTCTTTCATCAACTTACAGGCTGGGTACAGAAGTTATGAGGACTATATGCAGACCTTTCATACACAATATTTCTCCACACATTGAATACATGTGTATACATACATTCTCTTAGAACCATGCGGTCAATGAAGGGTTGGGTTACCTGTACAGGGTTTCTCAGCAGGTTGAGGTCCCTCAACAGGAAAAGATCATGAACGTGTTTGCACTCCTGAATTTCACCGATCTGAAACAAAACCACAACTTCACGCAGCAGTTCCTGTGTAATAGTTTATTTGCAGGTGTTAAATCATTAACTTGTTGAGCCTGAAAGTTCATTCTCAACCTTGTCTACAACACCGCTATTGTCAAACTAGAATGCTGTTATTGTTGTAATAGATGGAAACTTGCATTTGAGTCATTTTGCTGATTATTTTGTGGATATTCAATTATCTGTTAAACCTCTGCGTTGAGCTAGTTTTACTTTTATGTGTGATGGTACACTACGGTGCATTCGTATTTTTCACAAGTGTTACAAATCTACATCTGTTGCCTGAATTTTAATCTCATAAACGAGCTAAATCACATTAAAGATTTAGGCTGACATATTTCTTCTGTTAAGCCCCTAGTTCTGAAGTTCCTCTCTTTTAGATTAATACCAGGTTTTTCTCCAGATTGATAGAGCCCAGCAGGTGGAGATTCTGGAGGCCAGAGAGAGTGGTGATGTGGTTCAGAGACAAGTCAAGAACCTGCAGAGACTTCAGCTTATCCAACCCTTCAATCCTCTCCAGCTGGTTCCCCCTCTGGACACAGAGAGGAGGACACATTTGAAGAGGCAAGTACAAGACATTAATGAATATGCAAGCACACATAAGTGACATCCAACCCATGGTCCTACTTCATATACAGTTAACGATTCCCACTACTCAATATTAAGGACGTGTCATGGTCGCTCTGCAGGGTGCCTGAGCCTTCTTTCCCCTCAGTACTGACTTGAGTGGCAGGCCTGCCTCTCGCTGCTAAATCCTGACAGGTGAGGACTGACAGCCAAACAGCTGGCGAGGTGCAAGCGCAGCACGCTAACCAACTGAAGAACTCCTTCCTTGTCCCAAGCCTGCTTCTCTCTCCATTCCACTGGCTAAAGTTGTTATCTAGCCGTCTGGCCACACCTCGTCCTACTCTTGCCAATCGTGTTGCCTGGCAGAGGGCTGCTGTCAGTGGGGGTGGGTGACTGCACTGGTCCCTTGTAGCTCCAGGTCGGTGCTGTGATGGGCTGGGAAACAGGCTGGCTGACAGGGTTGTGCTGTTTAGGGAGCCAGCGTGAGAGGGAGTGGGGTCAGGGATGGGATTAGATGGATGCTGGATGGACAAGGTACGCGTGCGTGTCTATGCGGGCCTGTGTGTGCTGAACTTGGTCCAGGCTCACTCAAACACCAGCAGCTGGTCCCAAAGCAAAGCTACAGACAGGGGCAGACACAGCCAGACCGATGGCTGCTGACAATGAGGAAACACTGATAAAGGAGAGAACACGCGCGCACACACTCTCACACACACACACACACACACACACATGCAGAAAGAGAGACAGAACGAGAGAGAGAAAAGGCCTGCTGTTGGACCATATGGTGATTCTCGAACAGGGGGCCAAGGTTTTACTAAATGTAAAAATGAAGCCAAAAACAGAGACATAAAGAGAAAGACAGAGGGGAGAGAATAGAGAGGCAAACATAAATAGGTCAAATTTAACATACATGAGGTAAAATACTTGCAGCAAGAGAGAACAACTCTGAAATAGCTCCTACTGTGTGTGCGGGTGTGCGTGTGTGTGTGTGTGTGTGTGTGCCCAATGATAAATAGACAACACATGGAAGGAAACAACCTCCTGCAAAGCAAAGTCATACATGTAAGTGGAAGTACTGCCAAGCACCGGCAAAGAGAGACAAATACGGTTTCTGTTTAAAACTCGTGTTTGTAAGTATGCGCCTGAGCGTGCTGTGTGTGTGTGCATGTTTGTGTGCGAATGTGCACTCTGTTTATCATCTGTCTGACTGGAACAGAGTTGGACCTACAAGGCGGAGGTGTGCGAGGGGCAGTGTGTCCAGGCCGCTGACCCTCGAGATCTTGTTGTGTTCCAGGCTGAGATTTGTGAGCTTGCAACATTGCTCAAGACCACCGATCTCACTGAAGCTGTTGTCTGAGTAGGTACGGGTTAGGAATAACACACAAGGGGAAACTGTAGTTGAACACAATGTGTTTGTTAAGTGTATTTTCACAGACATTGTCATATATAGGTCAAGGAAAACGCCATGGGGTTTTGAAAAATGTTGTGTGTGATTGACGGAGAAAGAGGCAAAGACGAAGATAGAGAAAGTGTGTGTGTGCAAGTTCAAGTACACACAGATTCATGTAAAGGTCTCTCAGTAAGGATACAGCCCAAATCCAAATGAGTAAGAGATGAAAAGGCTGACAAGTCCTTCATTTTTGTCATACGGTTGTGGGAGAAATTGACCTCCTGAAAAAAAAAAAAGAAAGTTAACAAAAGTCATCAGTACCTCTTGCTAAAGAAATTCCTCAACTGAATCCCAGGAAGGAATTTTCAATTTGCTAAAGTTCACTGTCGTTCAAGGGCAGTTAATGCCTTGTAAGCATATTCAAAGAGACTACAGATGGGGTATGGAAATACAGGCCTATCATGAGGGAATAGCATGAGAAAGTGAAGCCCAAGCCACCAATCAAACGTGGTCTTATCCTGTCAGCTCAAGGTCTTTGCATTACTTTTAGGTTCTTGGGTGGATGGAATCTAAAGAAGCTGGAGATTTCATTGTGAGAAGCGTCCAGGACGACGAGGTAGGGCATGTGGCTCACGCAGGACAAGTCTGGGAATTGATCAAAGGATAAAGATAGAAACAGAAAAGTAAAATATTCAAATCATGCTTTGATTACACGTTTTTGAAAGTAGTAACAGGCTTTTATAAACAACAGGTCTGTAATAGGTTTAAGGACTCTTAATTAACAGGAGAATAAGAAAAAGTCACCTTTGATTTTGTTGTGTGGCAGTTGCAGCTTTTGAAGATGGACATAATTGCATAAGACAGAGATATCACTGAGATCTTGACTCTGGAGTAGAGAAAAATACAACCTCGGTGAAACTAAATGTGCCTCATAATTAACCTGCGAAGAGGGCTGTCAACGGGACAATAAGACAATTTAAACTGATTTGTCACAAATTGCTTTGTCTTGATAAATTACACAAACAATCAACATAAGTGAAAGCCAAACGTCATTGACACATGCTGTCTGTGAAGGTCAGAGTCTTACAGGCAGACACAGGTGGTGGTACAAATATTGCAGCCCAGTGCCAAGGCGTCCAAGGTTGGACACACGCCTGGACACCACCTCAGCAGTTAAAACACCATCCTTCTGTTAACATAAAGACAATTAAATGTGGTATTTTAATAGAATAGTAGAGCAGAATGTACACAAGTGAACTATGAGCGTCCCTGCAAATAACAACACAGTTACAGAAGCATCACCTAGGGCTCAAAGCATTCTGCTCCTAAAAGCGCACACACACACACACACACACACACACACACACACACACACACACACACACAATCCATGCAGTGCACACGCGCACACACACACACCACTGTTAATGGCGAAAATAATCAACTCTTTGACCTTGCTGTGTTGTTTTGCTTCCTCGGATCTCTTGTGCAAGGTTGCCTGCTTTATCTGTTGCATAGGAGAACAATCATGGAGCTTTGTTATAAAACTGCTCCGTTACAAAGCACTCCGACGTCACCTGTAATGTAAACAGTGGTTCTACTTTGGCACGATGCCACTGTAAAGCTTTGAGTTTTTTTTGTCAAGAGACGAAAGCAGTAAACATGTGTGAAATTGAAAAGAGAAAAAAGTTTATTTCTACGCAGTAAAGTAGTACATTTAGCTCACCAAACGTCATCCTTACCTCCATCTCCCTGCTTTCCTCCAGCTCCTCGGGAGCGTCATCGTGGGACCCTGGAGGGCAGCAGCCCGGTGACGCCGAGGAAAACGGTTCACTCGAGGTTTCCTTCATTGTTCCATAACGACAACTCGGTGACGAGGGACTACAGGCTGACTGACACCAAGTGAGAACTTTGTGATAAATATTTAAAAAAAAAAAAAATCGAAATGTACCCGTGCTCTAGCCACCTAACAAGCTAGCAAGTTAGCTTTTCACATGAGAGCATACGCTGCTCGTCGCTGGGCAACGCTCAAGGCTAGTGAGCGGTGAAAGGAATTGTGGGTGATGTAGTTGTCTTCCTCCAACGCTCACCTTTATGATGTTTCTTTCCCGGGTAACTTTAACGCTATTTAAGGGGAATAGAAAAGAAGATTTGAGTGTTGTTTACAGTCACTGTTTCAACTATTTATAGATAACACATTAACCTTACAACATTTACTTAACACGCATCCCCAAAACGAACAAGATGGAAACAACCTGGGGGATTGTTATGGAGAAATAGTTAGTAAAGTTTACTCAAACCATTCAAACCCGTTAGCACTCTAAACGCCGAGTTAGGGATCACAGATTGTTTGATATCACGAGATTAATTTAACAGTTCCGGATGTGACCAATTTATCATTCAACAAATCGAGGCATTTTGACATCCACAAATTAGGAGTGTCAATTACATATTGTAGAATGAATAAATCTGGTTCTTAGTATATAAAAAAATATCATGACAGTAGGCAACAATAGGGCCAATAACACAGCCATACTTTGCAAATATGGCACTATACCAGCAGATAGCCTACGGATGTATCCCTACAACAACACAAGCCTTTAGCTGGAATGTTGTCTGTGTTTATTTTTCTGATTCCAATATGCTGCACGTCATGCTTCAAACCATGTCAGACACTACATCACAGCTGTCAGGTGAAATACATCCTCCAGTGTTGGTTTTGGATCCGTCCTCGCTCTTATGACACAAGGCGGTAACATCAAGGGTGAGTCAAAACAGTGATGGACTACGCTGTCATGTGCGGAAAAGGTGTTAGTGTGAGCATGAACTCTTGTCAGCTGTACTTCCCACAATGGAAAACATGACTGTTATGCACCCACACAAGGACAATCCCTTTACAGAATACACAAAACATGAGGGAATTTGAAGGATTTATTTTCCTAGTGTATTAGTGTATTCATTTACAAATCATGTGTGCTCAATTTAGACTTGACAAACATTTCAGAGCATTTCTAAGATGACACTCGACAACTAGAGGAGCCATGAGGATGTTTAAACTTGTTCAAGACAAACACAGGTATAGATTTCAATACATTCTTGCTTGAAATATCGAGATTACTCTCATCCCAAATGTGGAAAAGAAAAAGGTACATTGTAAAGAAAAAGAAACGTGAAATAAAAAAGCAGATGAGCAGAGTTTTGCCTGCAAATTCAAAAATAAACCTTGATTATTTTTGACATATTTCATTCAGGAATAAAAAAGCATGGACCGCATTTATGGCCTATGTCCAATACATAAGCCTTTTGGACTTTTAGGAGTTATATGTGTGCAGTGGGATAATAGCATAATAGAATCTGTGTGTGGAAAGACACAGTCCGTTAACGTTGTATTAAAGTTTCCCATGTATAACATTTCAAAAGAAGCTCTGAGCAGCTGAATGAGCCGATTTTCAGATTTTACACCCAGTGCCCGTTTCAGAGTGGTGGACGAACCCCTCAGCAGCAACATGGTTGTTTTCCCATCGATCCCAGCCTATGTGTCATTATGATGGATTGCTTTGTGGGCTTCAGGGAGACCGGCACCGGGCCCTCCGTATTGACAACGCTCCCATTCCCCTCTCCTGCTCTCGTTAAGTACTTCTCACCCAAGTTAATGAACTAAAAACAGGGAGGAGAATGATTTGTGATCGTCTCTTGAGTCCGTATGTTTAGTTCATCTTAAACATGTCTAGTGGAGACAACGAAGTAAAGATTCAGAATAGCAATGTTTATTTCAGTTCATTTAGCAAGTGTGACAAATGAAATGTATTCTCACACACATGCCGGAACACAAAAAGTGCAAGTTGTGCCACTGTGGTATGCTGGACTTGAAATATAACATTTAAAATAAACTTTATCTCTGTTTTATGGAAGGATGAAATTGAAATCAGCAAAAATATCTTCAGTACAGAGTCTCTGTTGTTCAATTTGTAAGCGATGTTAATCAGCTCACAATGTTCCACACTAGTTTGCTGCACTAACTATAAGAAAAGAGACGGATAGACAGATTTTTAACAGCCATGGATATGATACTATTCTCTGCTCGGGAAATCTTTGGGGACCAACCGAAATTGGCAGCACACGGACGATGTGGCCTCATTCAGACGGTGTAATCTGACATCTGTTATTGCAGACAGAATCAGTGGGCTCATGGGGCTGGCAGGAGAGGAGAGATGGAAGTGTAAATGAGAGCGGCAGTTTAGATCTAATAGGAAAATGAGATGAGATGGGGCCTAAGTTCGGGTGAGTGTCCAAGACAATCGCCTTTTATCTGGAGGCGGAGTCACGGTGGAGTGGGGGACCGTTGGAGTCAGCGCTGCTGCATTTGTAGTTACTTTTAAAAAGTGTAAATTGACAACATACTGTCGGTAACCTTATGACAAAGATTCGGAGCAAACTAAACTTGCAAAGTCTGCAGTTGTCCTGGTTGTCACCTCGCTTCCCAATTAGAGTGAGCTAGTGCAGCATACTCTGAGGGTCCCTGGAGGGCAGCTATCTATCTATCTATCTATATATATATATGAAATCGACATGCCCAGTGTTGGAAAGTATATCTGAATCAACCCTCGACTACAGTTTCATCATATCACGCAAGTTGAATTGGATAAGTCACACGTTCCATCAACAGATTTCACACACACACACACACACACACACACACACACACACACACACACACACACACACACACACACACACACACACACACACACACACACACACACACACACACTGTGATCTAGGTACAGAGCAAGCATCTATTTCAGTCTTTTCTAACCCAATTCTTAAATATCCCCTGTCCTGCCAGTTTTGTGATCTATCATTCCTTACTTTTGCATACATGACCCAATAACCGGTTGCACATGTTCTCACCAGACAGATCTGAAGGAGCGGAAACTCATTTTTATTTTTTTAGGACAGAGGTTTTCTTGATGGGCCATCAACACCCCCTCCCGCCCCCCCTCTGGACCCTGTCCTGTTTACACTGTAGTGATCTTCTTGTCCTTGGTGGCCTGTTTGATGGCGGCCTGCTCACAGATGATCTCCTTCAGCCTCTGCAGCCGGATGTTTTGGGTGCTCAGGTCCCCGACACCCGTCTGGCTGCGATGGAGTAGGGACAGGGCGTTGATGTACTCCAGCTCCGTGTAGCGAACGCCCTGGTCCACCACCAGGTTCAGCAGCTCATCTGCGGTGTTGTACAGCATCTCGTAGTACTGCCTGCACGGAGAGACACGAGGAATGAAGTGAGAGAGGAATAATGTCAGGAGGTTATGGATAAAAAATAAATAAAAAAAATGAGTACAGAAAATAATAGAAATCGAGGGAAAGCAAGGGAGAGGAAGAAAAAAAAAAAGAAGTTAAGGACACTTTATATTCCTCTATGCATTATTCCAGTGCAGAATAAAAAGCAACATCAACAAGGGGGAAACACAAAAGCCAAACTAACTGCTGTTGCTGTCAACCCCAATTTTCTTAAAAGGGACTTCAAGGATCTCACCCTGCTGCCAACAGGAGCATTGAAGGTGGAGGGAAAACATTCAGCGGCTACAAACTACAGAGACCGTTTTAATGAAACACCGTTAAAAGAGGAACGAGGAAAGAGGAAAGAGGTGTGTGTAGAATTAATAGGTCTTTATCCAGAACCTGATGCCACTATGGGCCATTTGAAAAAGACCATGAAGTACACACTGATAATGAAAGAGCACAAAGGGAGAGTGAGTGTTGGTGAATACCACGCGCTTCCAACTGCTGACTAAAACATCAGATATAAAAGGTAAAATATGCCAGAGAGAAGTGAGTAGGGACTGTTTGTATTATCAGCATGTTATTTTATTTTTTTACTGAATATCTAAAGGTAGACCTCCTGTGTCTGTGAGCATAGGACGTAATACTCATTAGAATAAATTTACAGAGACAATATTTAGCCATAAATATGGACTCTAGTAGGAAGGCAACTTGTCATAAACACAATTTACACATCCATGTGCGGAAAGCATTGCTTGGTAAGAAACTGGAGGTGCGGTAATGAACAGGCGAGTGTTGGGATGCAGGACAGACAGTTTTCTTTGCTCCGGGGCAAAATAGGTCAAATACCTTGGAGAGAGAGAGAGAGTGTGTGTGTGTGTGTGTGTGTGTGTGTGTGTGTGTGTGTGTGTGTCGGCCAAGCAACTATGCGCTACACTCACAGGAACAACAAAACGCGAGCACACACTAGAAGAGCTTTCACCACCATCTGCCCCTGGCTATGGACAAACCCCATTCTCTAAAGACACACTTAATGTTACACTTCCATAAAGTAGTTGTAGAACCAGTCAATGCAAGAGGACAAGAGGTGAGCTACATACATACTGCATTATGACACGTGTGTTTAAAATTAGGGGGGGAAAAATGGAATTTAGTTTGTGCATCGATTTGTATTTTTTCTGGAGCTAAGCAGCTATTCTACATGAGGCGACTCTTGAAATTTGCTTGAGTTAGCTAATTCATCGTGTCCATTTTTGTCAATATAACGTTGCTGTTGTGTGGTAATTCAGTCAATTGATGCACATATTTTATGGAAATGAATAGAAACCAATGGAGGGCTGGATCGAAGGGGAAAAAAATAATAATTGTAAAACAGAGGTGTTCTTTGCAAAATAGTTAGCTATGACATAAAGGAAATGTGATTTAAATTAGACTGGCTAAAATGTGTAAAACTGCTGATGTGATATTTCTTCCACCTTCAACTTTTGTGCGAGATTGTGGTCGTTCCTACAGAGTGCTTAACGGCTGTGTTAAAAAAAAAAAGTAATATTACAGTTCAAATATATTATCTTGCATATCTTTTTATTTTTTTATTTGCATAACTACAATGATTGCGCGTTGGGCTTTGAGTGCTGCCAAAACGTGGGTGACCTGGACTCAAAAACTGTGCCTGAACGCATCCTGTGTAGACACAGGGCCGGAGGACTGGAGCTGCTGCTGCTCTGCTAACATGCTGCTCACGCTACTCCTCCTGTGTAGACATGGAAATACGGCTCCCCATGTAACAAGAGAAGCATATGCATTTTAATGAGCTCGCGTCTCCGTGTGACAGTGAATACACTCCGAGACAGTTTCAGGCAAACGAAGTTGCCTCTGCTGGCGTTAACTGGCCACCTTGGCCAAGGGCAGACGCCGGTCGCTCAACAGCAGTGGCTCCTGCTGCTTTGCTGTTCTGTGAACAGATAATTGTAGCTCTGGCATTGTTAGGCTGATGAAAGGCCTTGGAGGTGTTTGTGGTTGAGAGAAAAAAAAAAAAAAAAAAAAATGTTGAGTCCCCCCCCATTTCCAAATCTTTCTTTGTGTGACAGCAGAGAAAACAAGTGATTTATAATTATGTCCAGCAAAGCACCTGGATAAAGAGGGTTAAGCTCTCTGTTGTGCCGGTGGAAGATGAGAGCAAATGGATTCAGTTCTTTAGTGATTTTCTGATATGGCACAGTAAAAAAAAAAAAAAAGACACTTTGAGTAGAAAAGATTCTTTATCTCGTTTGTTTAGCTCCATCACCCATCCAAGAACAATTCCCTTCTTGAGATGATCATTTTCGATGCTAACAAGGCCTTAATGAGAACTCGGGGAGCTTCTATTTCCGAGGTGTTTTATGTGCTGTCATTTTGGAGATTCTACAGTCGGAGCAGACCTGAAAAAAGTACTGGAGGGGCACAATGAATGAGACGGCGATGGAGAGATACAGAGAGAGGGGAAAAAAAAAGAGTGATGACTGAAGCGATGAGTGAGGAATAGAGGGGCATAATATCTGTTTTTTGGCCTTCCTCTGACAAGTAATGCCCTTGGTCATCGAAGCATTTGCATTCTGTCTCATTCACCATCCTGCTCTCAATTTCCTCTCCAAGGTCTTGTTCATTTTTCCATCCTTGAGCTCATTTCATGAATACGCTTGTCAATATTGATGAGGGTCACAATGGTTTACTCCTTAACCGGGGGGCAAGACAGAAGAAAGGCAAAAAGAGCGGGATGAAAACGGATCCCACGTGTGGTTTTATCTCATTATGAAATGTGCTGCGCTCTTGCTTCAATGTTTGAATGTTGGTGCCGTTGAATGTGCCTCTGCTTTGTATCTGTTTGTTTATGCAAAGTATGCGTTTTAAGTGTTGCCGCATTTACCTCACACAGGAAAACACCAGTTCAAAAGCGTTACTATTTCCCTAGACCCAGCAATTGCTCGAGGAAAATTGTACTTTTTTGATCTAATAAAAAAAAAAGAAAAAAAAGACATAACCGAGACAAATACACACATTTCTTTTGTTGAGGGAAGAATTTTTGAACAGAAGGCTACCCTCAGTCAAATATCCATCCCTGGCTCTCAATGGGAAGCAGCTTAGCAGAGGAAAGAAACTGTTGATTTTGAACAGAGCATTAAACAAGAGCACCCGACTACCCCCGAGACCGATTCATTCTAACTTTCTAAAGAGGCATAATTATTGCAAACCTCTGTGCAGTAGATGAGTGTCAAGTATTTGTGTAGGCAGTTTACTTCTGTTGTTTTTAGTTCTACATTGGCTTTGGTACGTGGGTCCAAACACACGCCGTTGGGTTGATTGGAGAGTCTAAATTGCCCGTTGGTGGGAATGTCTATATACGTCAGCCCTGTGATAGATTGACGATCTGTCCAGGGTGTGTCCGCCTGTCGCCCAGTGTGAGCTGGGTCAGGCTGTGGGTATTCTCTACAAATAATGACGAATGCACATTTAAAACCCCCCCAAAAAAAGTAACTGTTGCCAATACAAATGATCTCCGAGTTCTTGTTTCTGAGTTTGTATTGGCTGACTGACTGACGAAGTTTGTAGACTCAGCTCCCCCGTTTCAATTAGGAAAACCCTTCTGGTAGACTACTAAGTTATGCACACAGTGGGAAATTAACAACAACCTGCCGAAATCTGAAATCATGACTGTGAGCTCTTAGACAGGCACCACATTCTGTTTGGAACTTTTTCTAAAGTCTGCAAAATAATCTCCACAAATAAACTCCACTTTTATGACTTTTGAAGCATGAATGCAATCGGCAGAAGTAAAAAAGCTTACTACACCACGGTCACAGGAGAAGGATATACACAACGAGGCTGTGAAGGCAGACAGTCAGCACAAGAACACTTGTTAGCAACCGCCTTGTTAAAGGCCTGTAAAAGCTTAAGAATTCACGAGAGGGGTATCAACTGATGTATTTCATATTGTAGAACAAAACGTTCAAATCGTATCAGCTTGTGTTAACCACAGACTTTATTTCCGGCATCCAAGCAAAAACCCATTCAAAAAACCCGTTGATTTCGAGATGAGGAAACCGGAAGTGCTAAAATGCAGACTCATTCCCGTGTTTCAGGACTTATTCCCGTCGCACTCTGTGTCTAATAAAATAGTAAACATAACTGGAAAGCTCTGGAATCTATCTGTTGATGCAGCAGCAGCCGCCAAGTGAAAGTAAAAAATACCTCGTCAGGGCTATAAAACAGGGCTTAACTGGAGTATAATAGCAACTATAATTCACCTGGCAGTGATGCATTTAGGAAAAAACCCACACAGGATTTGTTAAAAGCCACTGATGCTCATTTAGAACTGAGGATGGGGCACTAAATCCACAATGCAGCTTGTTTCTGCTTTCTGTAGCAACTAATAGCAGAACAGAAAGCTGCATCTACAGGAAGACAGCGTGCTAGACTGTCTGCTAGTTGTGTGTGTGTGTGTGTGTGTGTGTGTGTGTGTGTGTGCGTCTGAGTCGTGAGGATAGCTGGTAATCTGGCCTCTGCTCAGCACAGAGAGGAGGGGGCTGGTTCAGAAAGAGAAAGCGTGAGGTGCGTTTGTGTCTGAGTGTGTGTCTATACACGCGTCGGAGTGAGAGGCACGTTAGTGTGTGCTGAAAACACTTTCAAACAGTTCATTACCCAAGCAGTTGGAAAGCCATTTGCCAAAGAGGGTAAGGGCTGTTAATAAGATTACAATCTCTCAGCACCCCACCATCAAGAGAGAACCCTCTGGTGAAACGCACACGCTAACGCACAAACATACACTTCTATTTTTCCCGGTAAAGATACAGCTCGTTAATGAAACCAGAATCCTTTTTTTTTTTTTCTCTCCACAAAACCAAAGTGAATTGTTGTGGGTTGCCTCTTTCCTTAAAGCCCGTCTCTATCTTTGTATCTTTGTGTCTCCACCTGCTCCAACCAGAAGTCCCATCTATAAGAGCGCCGCTTTAGTAATCAGCAGGCGTGTGTCTAAGCGTCAACATGCCTCCATGGTGCACTTTCTATTAAATTTTAATTAGCCACCCCCCTCCCTTTCCTTGTATACAAAGAATATTAAGTACATTTATGGCACGTGGATGTGGCATAGGACAGACAGATATGTATATGAGCAACGCTCAGAGGGCGCGCTGGACGAAAAAGACAAAGAGAAGCACGAGAAAGACAAGGAATCAGCACAATTCATTTGCCCTCATTTCCGGCGTGTACAATATTAAGGCCATTACAGGCTGCCTCTGTCAGCGCGTTTGCAACAACACGTTCGTTAGTCGGGGGGGAGATGAGGTGAGGACGAAGCAGGAGGAGGAGAAATGAGGAGAGGCTGTGGATGAACCGCTACATTAGCTGGAACCAAAGACTTGTTGCTGCAGTAACAGACACAGGGATTTTGAATTGCTTTTCCTCTCTTTCGGTATAAATTTAGAGTGAAAAAAAAAAGATGAATCTTGCAGGACCTTTGGCTCTAAAATATGAGGGATCTTTTACAAAAATGATGTGAAAATGCTCGTGTTGTCTTTTTGACATGTAAATGGTGTTTTCAAATAAGCCAGCTTAGTGTGGATGTCACCTCGGTCTTCATACCATTCTGCCTTTTTCAATCTCTCTCTAAAGTATCTCTCTCTCCCTCCATCTCCCTCTCTCTCCCTCTCTCTCCCTCTCTCTCTCCCTCCCTCCCTCTCCCTCTCTCTCCCTCCCTCTCCCTCCCTCTCCCTCCGAAGCAGCACATTTGTCTCTCATCTGGTAATGAGGAAAGGTCTGCTCAGAGACTTAAGCTTCATCAGCATAGACCAGTCCCATCATGCTTATGCACAGCAAACACACACACAAACTCTGGCTTCATCAGCAAAGACCAGCGTCATCATGCTGCAAGGTGCACACACATAAACGCACGCACACACACATAAACGCACGCACACACACACACACACACACACACACACACACACACACACACACACAGCGAACACCATCATTATACGGCATCGTGCGAATGAATGGAAGCAAAGGAAAGGAGGTGCTGAAAGAAGGAGGGAACGGAGACAAAAACAATTCCGCAGAGGTGGTGGACGGTGGCAGAGAAAAGAAAAAATGGAGAAAAACTGGGAGAGGAGGAAGAGAGAGATAAAGAGACAGACACAAGGTGACAGGGAGGGAGACAGAAGCTGAGCAAAGTGACAGTGTACTGAAGCCGGGCCTAAATACAAACAGTTTTATCTGTTGACACCCACTACCTCCTGACACGGCCGTCAACTGTACTTATTACCACATTCTCTGTAGACGCACCGGCCTGTCACCTCGACGCACACACACACACACACACACACACACACACACACACACACACACACACACACACACACACACACACACACACACACTGGGGTTCAGACACACACACATACGTGCACACACACACACACAAAACCAAAGACAGTTTATTTTTGCCGGTACACGTACACACCGCAGCTGAGAGACACGCAGAGAATGGGGCGGTACACTTCAGGACAATACAAAGTACACAAGGTTCTTGTACAATTCACACATGTACACCCTTACGCCGGAGTAATTTCCAGTAGCAGACAGGTGGTTGCGATGGTCTGAACTCTGGGGCATCTCCGCAGTGAGCCTGTCAGGCTGGTGTTTAGCCTAGCTATGGGCTAAGGGGCTCGTGAGTTAGCTAAGGATGTTATGACAGCCCTGCATCCGGCCTACACGGGTCAGCGGGCGGCACGGAGCCCCACCGCATGTGTGTTCGTGTTGGTGAGTGTGTGTTCGGAGTTTTGTTACATCTTAGTGTGTCCTAGAAAACGTACCCCAAAAGCTGCTGCGCCCGACGGAGAATATATTTACACAGACAAACAGGTACATATTTATTGACGTTTACTTTTGCTGTATGACACACACACGCACGCACGCACACGCACACACACACACACACACACACACACACACACACACACACACACACACACACACACACAGTTGTGTCTGGTGCGTTTTGTCTACTGGTGTTCTGCAGTAAAAAAAAAATAAAAGTATGCGAATAAAATGGTAATTTGAGACGTATTTCATTGCAGTCACACACACATTTTCCAATGATCCTATGCTTTGGCAACCGGTGTAGACTCATGACATTAAGCCAGTCATTCCCCGAGCTTACCGGATCTGAAACAACTAGTGCTGAAACGATCGTAGACGAGTGCAGAGCAGAATGGAACGACGTCACAGGCAAAAGGAAGAAAACCAAAAGCGTTGACAATCAACATTAAAACAACTGACATGTTCTTCAGGTACCTTGTTAACCAAGCAAACAATATGTGCTTTAGGTCAAATCTCAGTGACAGCTAATTATTTTAGGCTGGGGTGGATTGTTGCCAGGCAACACTAAGTTTTTGAAAGTTTTGTTGCGCTTTCATTGGAATTATTGTGGTCTAGTCTTTAGAAAAGACTCTCCAACAACATCACCTTTATCTCTAACTAGAAATCAGCATAAGGAGAAACAGAGGTGGACACATAGGACAATGAGAGGAGATCAATGGAGTGACAAGGTTGAAGGGTGCCGTCAATACACACACGCACACACACAGATGTGACATTGCAGTGACACACAGTTCTGTAGAATAGGACTGAGCCCCTGAACTGTTTCTGAGCAGATGGTCTGTGGTCGTCCACTTGTGTGTCAGGGCTGAGGTGTGCGTGTGTGTGACCTTGACCCACAGGCTGATATCGCTGCCAAACTTCCGACTGAGAGACAAGAGACCGCCATAGGGCCTTTCCATTCAGACACGCATGCTCACACACATACATGTGAGTTTTAACACCCCGACGACGACAACAGCCCTAACAATTGAGATACTGTAGGTTTTCACAGTATAATACTGTATAAACACTGGATTCAGCCACAAGATGGCACTGTTTCCCTATGAGAGAGAGAGAGAGAGAGAGAGAGAGAGAGAGAGAGAGAGCGACAGAGAGAGCGACAAAGAGAGAGAGAGAGAGAGAGCGACAGAGAGAGAGAGAGAGAGAGAGAGAGAGAGTCTTCATCAGTTCTGCAGTGCTGGTTACCGGGCGTCTCCTTAGTTTTAAGTCAGATCAATGGTTATTACTGTGCCCTTGTCCAGGTCTCTCTCATTTCTCCCTTTCCCTTACAGCACACAGATGCAGCAAAACAGCCAAAACACACACACACACACACACACACACACACACACACACACACACACACACACACACACACACACACACACACACATAAAAGTACATGGGTACACAGGCAAACATCTGCAGCCTTTCTCAAAAGCAGGCTTCCTGCTGCGATCCCTTCCTTTCCTCATTTCACTCTTGTTTTTCCGGAGGTGGTAAAAAAATAAAAATACTGATAAATATTCTGCTTTTAGTCCTCAGCCTGCTTTCCCCTGCTCATTCTGGTAGTCCTGTTAGTTTTCTCAGCATCTTAACAAGAAAACACTTACATGTTTTTAAACTGTATGTGAACAGTATGTGTTTATGCAACTTAAAAAGCAATCATCAACTACAGTCTATCTTTCAATATCTATAATGTATAAAGGATTCAGTTGCTAAATAAATGGGTGACTTTCTTATTCTTATTCCCTACTTTTGTGTGACTAATTTCCAACAGTAGGTACTATACCATTTCACTCAAAAGTCATGATTTGTTGGGCGGGCTATAAAACAATATATGTTCTAGATTTCTTTTTTTACACTTTGCCATTCATGACGGTCAAATAGAAATAAATAATTTAGGACCAGCTAATTCACCAAGGAGTATGAGCAAAAGGTGTATCTGTAAACATGTACACTTTGCAATTGATATACTGCTCAGTTTGACATGTGTGCTATATTCATGCCCAACTATATCGGAAATTATTGTTTATCAGCGTACGTCTTTTGAAAAGGAACCATAAAAGATGCCTTTTTGGTAAGCCACAAATGCATAATTTTAACTTCATCATATGTTCTTATACAGGCTGGATGGTCACTTCCACTCACAGGTGTGAGCTACGGAGCGCGCTTAATGAATATTCATGTCCTAAACATAAATATGGTGATTTCAAAATGCTGATTGGCTTGGCTGAGAGTCTGTGCATGGGTGAGAGCAAGGGATACATATCACATGAGTGTACGTGTGTGTGCGCGCGCGTGTGTGTCTTGGAGCCGGAGGCCGGCCAATCCAAAAAGCCATGAATGTGTAAACAATGCGCTCTGCAATTCCCAATCAACACCTCCACACCGCCCACGCCTCGTAATCAGAGAGTGGGAGAGAGAGAGAGAGAGAAAAGACAGAGAAGCCATCACTGGCATTTCTCCATAATCAAAGTTGACAGAGGGTAGAAATAACACACTAACCAATGGTCCTCCACATCCACATGTTCAGGACATTTCAGTTTACTTCTTTGTTTTTTTTTTGTTTTTTTTTCCTGGAGGGAAACTTGGCTTGCGATGCCGGCATATCGCAAACAATAGCAACGTCCAAAACAGTGAGCACCTATCCACTCCAACGTATGACACGCTCATAAGGATTCCAAGAGCCGTGAAAAGAAGCTAATTAACCATACAACACAGCATGGCAGGCGCGGGCGACGTTTTACAACAACTTATATTAGATGTGGGAAAACTGAGGTTAGGAAAGTTAGCAGATAGTTGACATGTTGCCTGAAAAACTAATAACGTAGAAGGAACACAAATTAGGAAAGAAATAAATACACCTTTTTTTATGTTCTCAAAACCTGAATGTTGGCTTTCAGCAGGTCTTCACAGTAAAACCTTCATCAGGTCATGGAAGACGCATGTCACAGCCTCGACTTTAAGTTTTCAGAAACAATTTAAAGTTTATCTATTTCTAGAACAGAGCATGTGTTCTACATCTTTTGCTTTTCTGCAAATGAGTAACGAGAGGAAAAGAAAAAAGAGCAAGACGAGGAACGAAACGGAAAGAGACTGAAAGCCAGCTGAAAACAAAGTGAGAATATTTGAAAATCTGTCCTTCTCCTCTAACACTCTTTCATTATTTCAACTTCCCCCTTTTCTCTCTATCTGTGCCTTTCTCACTTTCATCTCTCTGCCATCTTCTATCCATGCTGTCTTCCCCAACTCCATTCTATGCCTTTTTCTATGAAAGACATCTTTTCTATAACTTCTTTTTAGTTTTTCAATTCCTCCCCCTAGCCATCTTACTCCATCACCCTTCCTCTCACACACACTCTCTCTCTCTTCTGTCAAGGACACAAGCTTCTGAAAGAGGAAAGAAAAAAACATATGAATACTATGAATCACCCAACTCTGTATGTCTTCTTTTCTCTTTCTACCCTTCTGCTCCCTCCCTGCTTCTTTCTCACAAAGATATCTGAGTGCTGATTTCCCCCCATGCCTGTCAGGGCTGGACATCACTGTGCAACAGCAGGTAGACTCACAAAATATAAATGTATGAATACGAAATAAACACCAACAACCGTGCGCGCACACACACACACACACACACACACACACACACACACACACACACACACACACAGTTTGCTTGACAATCTGTCTGACCATCTGTCTGCCTCGTGCATTGATATAGTTGCTGTTTGAACTTGAGGACGTTGTGCGTGTCTGTGTGTGTCTGTGCAGGTGTGTAATAGGGTTGGACCAATGCATCACTAGATATTAACAGATCACCAGCCAGTGCGTTTCGTCTATTTCGGATTTGATGGCTTCATAATTCAGTTAATTCGATTTTATACTTGATGTATATCATTAAGAAATGTTAATTTCATCATTATCAGTGATTGTAGAACAGATTCCAAAACATTAATATGTGTTAATGTTATTATTTAAAGGATATTATCATCTCGGGTTTCGAGAGAGTGTCCTGTGATACCAGAGACTTTATTGCCATGACAACAGCAAAAAAGCAAAAGGAAAATAGCAAGCACTTATAAAGTGTTGGCAAGAGCGTGACAATTTAGGGACACTGACTGCACAAAATATCTTCTGCCAGCTACTCCAGTACAAGGTGATGAGCCTTTCCAAACCCCTACTGCTGGGAACTAAGTGCATATACAAGTCAAGCCTTTCTGGTTGAGGTGTTTTCTTCTGGCTCAAACTAGAATTACCACCTCACGGTTGTATGCCTCCACCAAGCAGTCAAGTTTAGTATATATCCACGTCTTTCTGAAAACGTCATCACTTCATCATTTTATCCTCTCAGACATTCCGAAATTGTCTGGAGCTGGGGCCAAAAATGCGCACCGTGGCCAACCCTGTGAAAAGGTGAAAAGACTCTTACCTGGCGAAGTCGAGGTCAGCCTCCCTGGACATGGTGATGTTGGTGAGGTTCTGTTGCAGGACAAAGATGTTCCTGCACATCTTCTTGATCCCAGACTCGCTGATCCTCTTGAAGTATTGGGCCCCGTTGATTAGAATACAGGAGATCAGATGACCCAGACCTAGTGAGAGGGAGGAGACGAGATGGAAGAAGAGAAAGAGAACATCATTATTGTCCGCTGAGCACAGGGAAGACTCAAAGAAGAGGAGAAGGGCCTAAAAGGGGAAGCAGAAGGGAATAGAAGAAAAGTATCTTCTGTCAAACTCCTTTTCACATTGGATTCAGGTACTCAACAATCCGTGAATCCACATGACCCAAATGAACGTCCGTTTTAAAAAGGAAGGTTGACGGTATTTCTCAGGCAGCTGTTTATACTTCACCCCAGGTCTGTGCTGACCTTCAAAGATGTACTGGAACTTGTGCTGCTGCAGGGCGGCCCCCATGGCCTCCTCTATGGCCGAGATGTCCTTGTTCAGTTTCACCACCAGCGGGTCATAGTCCATGCTCTCCACATTAGCCACGATGGCATAATTGCCTTGCTTCGCCAGGGGGATCAGGTAATGGAAACAATGCACCCTGGATCCAGACGTGGCAGGATAAAGAAGTTGAGGGATGGGAAGGAGAAAATGGAAGATTAGATGTCTGAGTTTGTTCTCTTCACATTACAGATCTCATTTTGCTATAATGCCCAAAAGTGCAGCGTAAGTTCTCTCACAGTTCACTGTTGATATGTTTGAATCAACCATAACCTGTTTTGAGTTCGAAAATATTACAGGGAATGAGGAGAAAAGAGTTTAATACACTGTAAAGAGGTGAGAATGTATGAGGTGTATTTTTCCTGAAAATATGTCCTCACAATTTAAAATAGTTCAAAGTATATATATTTATACATACCTGCTCTAACACCTATAATTTAGAAGAAATCATTATGTCAAGTACTCATAATGTATCCAATTATTTCCCTACCAATAAATCACTGCTAGAAGCTATTCAGCCAAGAAATATGACTAGTTAAGGGCACTCTGAAGAGCACAGTGCCACATTAAAGTATGTTTTACAACAGTTTGAGCTATAAAAATACTTAAACATGCATTAAATGTAAAGCCTACAGCCAATAAAAAAGGCTTCCACTTCAGGTCTCGTATTGAAATACAATAACCTGAAAAAAATGTCTTAGTCTCCTTCCCACCATGAGTCCTTTATGTCCAAAAACGATGGTGAATTGTGCCTTCAAAAGCATTTGTTGACATTAATAGAGATTATGGGAGAGAATAAATAGTGCATTTTATAGGTTTCGTAGTAAATTGTACCAACACTTCCTTTCAGGGGAAGTTGAATGAAGATGTGTTACAAACATGGCTTTGTAAGCAGCTCCGGAAGAGTAATTGTGGCATAAGAAAAGTTGTCCTAATCACTTTTCTTTCATAAATAAGTTAATATCCAACTGACACGGGAAAGGCTGATTTAATATTACAGGAGACATAATATCAGAAAATATCATAACTTTCAAATAATATTTATATATAATATAAGTTCTATTTACTTTTTGTTAACTGTCAAGTAGCAAACCATTCTTGGCTCGACATGAAACAGTGAACAATAAAAAACATTCTCTTGAGTTTGTCCATGTTAAAATGTTATGCCCATGGTAACATATCTTTCATATTATTTATAAGACTGTAATGGTAGAGGGAGTGGGTTTAACACATCCTTTAACACTGTGCTACATCTCTCTGCCCTTTTAAACACCTCCATCATAGTCTGAGGTCCTTTCGGTCCATAGAAGCCTCATTTCTGTCAAGACTTAAGGAGTCAATACGCTCATAATTCCATCATCACAGTGCCCTGAGCAGAAAGGTAGAAAATGATATGGGTGAATGTCTCTTCCCCCTAAGGCAAAGACAACAACTACGCCAAATTTTTAAAGCCTCTGTCTCACTTCCCTCTCTCTCTATTCAATCATTTCTTCTACTTAGCTACTGTATCTCCCTTCTTTAACCATCACTTTAACCTCCACACTCATCTCTCTCCCATCTCCTCTTCCCTCCCCTCTTGCTCGCTTCCTCATGGCTTCATTTAACTCGTACCACTATCAGGGGAAATTCGCTAGATGGGGAGAGTCAATGGAGTGTAGCATATAGCCAGACATCAGCCTCGGGGAGGGTTTTCTACCGAAATCATAAACAATATTGCATAAGCTATACAATAGTCTTTGGGGAAATTGTGGTACATGGAGGGATGGAAGGAGGAGGAGAGGGATGATGGAGCACTATTAGTGGTTGTGGGGGAGAGAGTATATGGTGTGGAAAATAACTTGGCTATTGACATTCACACAAACACATATTCAAGAGTATAAAGTAAAAACTGAACTCCTGAACTTTTGCATTTATGGTGCCACTGATCATTTTTCTCCATAACATCTAATGAAATACCCTCTAAGCTTGTACAGTATGATCGTGGTAACTGGGTGGTAAATGATTTAAAGTCACACTGTCACAGTCCGTGTTTCGTTCCGCCGGGAAGTGACACAACTGAGTAATATCAATGCACCCACTCCACAATTCTTGGGAAGAAGATGAAAGTGCAACACACACTGGCTGCTCGCATCATTTCGACGCGTGTCAACTGAAGCACATACGTAGAACACACCCAACGCATGATACAGACAGAGATACTAATCAAGGTGCAGTAGCCAGCGTGTGGCAATCTGGGGAGAAAATGTAATTAAATATGCTGCTTTTCTGTTGAGTAAACATGCATCCAACCTTGAAAAGAAGACAGTGGCACATCTTAACTTGTAACTCATCAACACATGGTGGCGTGCATCAAGAGGCCACCACAGTGCCAGCTTACATAGTAAATAAACAAAAGGTGCAGTTGTTTTGTTGCACGTCACGCTGCTATAGTGTGCATTGAGCTTTAAGGGCTCATTTGGAAAAAAATGTAACACTCAGGTTAAGTCAACCCAACCTGCTTTGAGCACTATATAGATTATAATGGTGTGAAAACTGAGTGTAGTTTAATGCACGGACTAAAAAAAGGATATGGTTCACATGCAGAATAGCGAGCAGAAGCACATGTTTTATAAATACACTCAATTAAATAAGATACTTGCTTTATTCATTATTACTGGGTTGACTTCCTTTTAAAACTTATAAATGTAAAGTGTTTTACCAAATAAAAACAAGCTCTCCTGATCATTTATAGTGCCACAGTAACACTGACTTTGGAGCATTCCGAATGGTTCTGCCGGAGAAACTGAGGCCATCTGTCACCTCGAAGGGTAACAAGGGCACGATAACATAAATGTATTAACACCATATAAAACCCCAACGTGTGTTTTCATTCCTGAAATTTCTGTCAGGTGTGGGTAAGTTTCTCCTGCATACCTGACCTCCAAGTGCAATACCAGGAGACAGCGGTCTGCAATATCCTGGAACCCCCTTGACAGGTCACTCAGGGTCTGGAGAATCTGCTCTCTGCTCCGCTCGCTCTCACCAACCACCTGGCTGTCCGCTGAGCATGGAGACACACCTGGATGCACAGAAGAGACAGGATGATAAACAATGACACCATTAAAGACCTTGGATGAAGTTTCAATTTCTGGATGCTGCTGAAGAGTGCTTGAGCAAGCTCCTGAAGCCCCTTTAGCTCGAGAGGTGATGCTCTACAGTTGACCCTGACCTCTGTGCCCACACACACTGCACCGTACTACAAAGTTAAATGCATGCATGTCATTTCATATCGACGTGATCAGGTACTGAAAATTACACCAGTTCATACAGTACACAAAAAAGAAAACTATTAGCTTAACTTCCACTTAACACACACTTCCTCAGACCTTCAGCATGTTCTTGTACTTTCTTCTCACCACTTCTGCTGAGACAGCAGGAGCATGTGTCAGTGCACTGCATTGTATACCACACAAAAGACCTGTGTGTATGTGTGTGTAAGGAGGGAGGGAGGGAGAGGGTGAGGGAGAGGGAGAGAGAGAGAAAGAGAGAGAGAGCGAGAGAGAGCGAGAGAGAGAGAAAGAGCGAGAGAGAGCGAGAGAGAGAGAAAGAGCGAGAGAGAGAGAGAAAGAGGGAGAGAGAGAGAGAGAGCCACAGAGCATGATGAGTGTATATAAATTCAGCCCGGTGTAGATCAATGGCCATAAATTAGCAAGTAGTGGAAAGGGAGAGAAATTGGCCCCGTCAGTCATATGTAAGTCTATTTGGTCAATGAGGCGAGTGTGTGTGTGTGTGTGTGTGCACGAAGAGTGAGTGTTGAGCAGGAGAATGCAGGGGTCCACGATCGATGTGCTGCAGTCAAAGCCAGCTCCCCAGTTACTCTTCCTGCCCTTCCGAAGGTCACACATGCATGCACGCGGGTACACATGCACAGAGGGAAAACAGAGTGGCAGCAAGTCTAAACTAAGGCCGACATAAGCCGCTCATTCCTCCCGCCTCTCTTTGACTGATATTCACCAAAACAGTTGGGACGTGCGATTACAGGTAATTCGATCCAAAGTTGTTGGTTTCGTTGCCCGTGCGTGGGTTCATTCACATATTCCATACCTATAGTGAGCCAACGGTAGTAAGAGCTTCTGTGCGCTCATGTTTGCACATGTTGGTTGGGCTGATGAATATGTGCTTCTGTCCCCATTACAGTCACTCTAAATTAACCCCTGATAAAAGGGAGAGACCATTTGGCTTACTCAAACAGCAGTGAGGTATGGGCCATGGCCATCCAATCAGCAAAGCAAACACACCTGGGAATGTGATGTGACATCACTGACAGCTATGCTATTGCCTGTGTGTCCAACATTTAGAGATAAAGGCTGGAGACTGTGTTTCTTATTAAAGGTGTGCATGAAATGTGCAGGGCTGTGAATGTAGAAGTGTAAGTGAACTTACTTGCTCATTAACTGTCTTCTCTCTGTGTGTGTGTGTGTGTGTGTGTGTGTGTGTGTGTGTGTGTGTGTAGTCATTTGCAGTAGCTCGAGGCCGTTAAAGAGCCAGAAAAACTTTGACTCTAGCTTAAAGCTAACTTCAGATATATACTTAAGTTTGCAAAAAAATCTCTGATTGCTGACTGCTAAGCACTGATCACTTCAACAGACGTTTTGCTTAGAAAAATCACAGATTTTTGTAATACATTATCGACAAAAAAAAACAAGGTTTTTCACTATCTACTATCCTTGCTCATTTCTTGCTCTACAAAAAATTAAGTAAACCACAAATTTTGAGCCATCCTTTCCTCTTTTTTTTAAATCAGATTCATTGTTTCCACAGCTGTAACCACCACCGTGAGTTGAGATAATTAGTGGATAGCAACGTTTTTCACATTAAACCAGTGTGAGAGCAAAACTAAGTCTGCCTTAAAGTCTCCTCAGACTCAAACAAAAAAGTCCATCAAGAGTAATGATATCGTCACTCGTGACTCCAGCAGCAGAAATCCGAGGGCCAAGGATTAGGTCTTGATGTTGGCAATATCAACGTTAATCCGGCTAAATGAGCCACAGGAACAACAAACAAGATTGTTCCTAACAGAAAAAATCCACAGTGATTTCTCAAGGGAGCGGAGCATAATGACGTTAATAGACTTCATTTGATTGTATTTAGCGGATGCTGTATATTCTCCCTAGTCATCTTATCAGATCATTAATAGAAACACAATACTGTCACTCAGACTGAAAGCCTCAACTACAAGACAGCTGAGTAACCTGAATGATCTATGACTTTATTGATGTCTATTGGCAGCAGTGGAATGATGACATCACCAACAAGTGTTTGGTGGAGCCGATTGTTTATACAGATATAAATCATTTTGATATATATACATATAGTCTTACTTAAAGCACTGGACAAAAAGCACATCGATATTTGTCTGATAAAGACCATTTGCCTTCTCTGTGCGAGACAGAGCGAGAACATTTGCACTTGCTCTGCCTGCTGGAGTGTTTTCCCTCCAAAAGTGTGTGTGCACATCAGCGAGTGTGTGAAAGTGACTCGAAGGCTTCTGCTTCCTCTCATGTGCATTACACTCACTCACTTTGGCAGCAGAAAGGGAAGAAGAAAAAAAAAAGGGCTCGCTGTGGCACACACTGCTGGAGGTCTCTCCAGGGGGCGTTCACGAAACACACACACACACACACACGCACACGCACACGCACACGCACACACACACACACACACACAAGAGCTGATTCCTGCCATGCCCCCCAGCCTCGATGCTTTGATGATGCGAGGGAGGCGTCGCAGCATGGGGGGCACCATTAGAGTCAGGGACAGACGGGCAAAAGAAGACGACTCATTGGTCCTGACTGACAACTTTCTTGCCCTTTTTCTTTCTCTGCTGATTAAATGTGAGGATATGTTTGTGCGTGTCATGTATCTATTTATGCGCTCATGTGTAGGTATGCGTGTATGTGGGCGCTGTGCTTATCCAATTATTTTCGAATCCCATCTAAGAGAAACGTCTGTTGCTTGCCATCTGCAGAAGATGAGGGTGGCAGACATTAAGGGAGAAGATCAGTGATTGAATTCACATTCTTACACACACACTGCATGCAGATGCACACGCGCACACACACACACACACACACACACACACACACACACACACACAACTCATATTAACACAAAGCTAATCTTGCACCCTTTGACGTGTGGCCCATTAAGGGGATAAACAATATATTAAGAACACAACACAACAATATCACTTGACATTTTCTCTGGCATTGACAAATACAGATGCTAACATTTGATAGATATCATGATCTGTTCTGCCTAAAAAGCACAAAAAGGAGGAATGAAGAAGAAAATGGAGGTAAGCAAAGGACAGTATCCTGCAGTGGTGGACTGATGAATGATTCATAAATGACTGAGTAAGAGAGAGGGGAGTTATTAATTATTTTGCTGCCTCTGGTGGAGGATGAACATTTGCACACGGGGATCTCAACTTCTGTCCGGAGAGAAAGAGAGAAACAGAAAAAGAGAGAAAGAGAGAATTGTATATGTGAAGATCCCAAATTGCGTAATAGCGTCTTATAATGAGAGAGAATGCGAGACACATGCGAGACGTTTTGGACAGAAACAGTCATAAAACCCACATGGATAAAACAAAAGACAATATTTCATACTGAAAAAAACAACATCATCTTCTCCCACTGCAACTTGTCCCCCAGGCCTCTGCAGTGAATAAGAATGAGTTCTAAGTCAACTAGCTAAAGGGAAAGACCTGCACTCACCATAGTCAAGGTTAAAAAAGTGTATTCCGTAAGCCCTCCGCTTGCAGCAGAGCAACAACTAAAGGGAAGGACCTGATTCCCACTAGGAGAACACATGGTTATTGTACAGAAAGCCCAGAGCATAGATTACAGGCCTGTTTCTATCTAATGATGGCCAGGCCTCCTACATGAACACACACATTTGCACACAAGATAATTAAGTGTTGCTTGGCAGCAAAACAGTCTGCAAAAGAAAAAGAAAAAAGACTGTCAACTAAGACAGCTCTTCGAACTGTTCATGATCTCCTATCTGCTGGTCCATGTTCAGTACACAAATGTCCAGCAGGGCTACGATACACTGGCAAATATTATTAAAAATGTCTAAAATTCATATAAACATACACAGCAGTCAACGGCTGTCATGCTGACATTGCCCCACAGGCGTCTGCGTGTGTGTGTGTGTGTGTGTGCTGTCGGGTAAATATTGTCAGAGTGGATTAGAAGTCCAGTCCTGCGACCAGATGGGTGATAAGACCCTTTCTGCAGCCACCTTCACGGCACATCACCATCAGTGGTCTGCATATATACACACACACATTCCTCATTACTAGCACACACACACACACATACACACGTGTGTGTGTGTGTGTATATGTATATATATATATATATATACATATACACACACAGGCTCATATGCTCTTCAGACAAACACTCTGACACTCACAGATATTCATACACAAAACCGCATGTGCACACAAACTTAAATGTATTTTTTATACTTCAGTGCATAACAATGTGTGTAACTACACATCCAGGAGGATTCAATCACACAGGAAGGTGACCAAACCAAACATCCACTGAGGAGATTACCCAGCCATGGACAGAATCCACCAGACCCATACCACTCGAAGAAAAGAGAGAACAGTGCTCACACTAGTACCCGGAATGAGGAAGAGGCAGAAGGAAGGAAGGAAGGAAGGAAGGAAGGAAGGAAGGACGAAAAAGAGAAAGAAAAAAGAAAGGGGAGAAAGAAAGAATTACCAAGACAGAAAGAAAGAAATACAAAGAAAGAATGAAGCAAGAAAGTCAGAAAGAGGAATGAAAGAAAGAAAAAGCCCCCAAAAAAAGGGGAGAGGAAAATGAGTTGTTCATACCTGACTGCTTCTGTAATATAAAATCCAATTTGGAGAGGCATAGACGTGAGGCGGGGGGGTGGAGGATGAGATAAGGTGGGGTCCTTTTTCCCTGCCGTACCCTTGTCCCATCTTACACAGTGCATGCTTATGTACACACACACACACACGCACACACGCACACTAACACCCATACCAACACGCACGTAGTCCGTCATCAGCTCGGCAAACACTAAATAATGAACAATACGGAGGCTGTCCCAGCATGATAAGTGACTGCCCTATCCTTCCCATTAGTGCCACCCGCCAGAATTAATGATAATTATGTCACGTCCCTTCCCGTACTTTTATTGAATTCTTATCTATGAATGAACGAAGAAAGCTGGCCTCGGAGTGAGAGGGAAGGGAACAGTTTAAAAAGAGATAGTGACAAAGTCAAGCCCAAATAAGAATATCTGAACATTTCTCATTTAATTATTTTATGCCTGAAAGAGAGCAAAACAGTGCAAGTTCAACGAGCAATCGACGCTAGAGAGTTGTGACCATCACAGATAATGCCTGAAGCCCTCTCTCTCTCTCTCTCTATCTATCTCTCTCTCTCTCTCTCTCTATCCCTCTATCCCTCCAGGAAAGGTGCATTATTTCCCAGAGCTCTGCCAGAGGACTAAGATACCGCAGCGAACACAGCCAAGTTTCTCCAGAGTACTGTCGCACAAGAACTACGGAGGTGAATGGAAGAGCTGTATGAAACGGAAACAAAACCTCGACCTATATTTTACACAATCAAATGTGGCGATTACTGTTACGGTTTTGATCCAGTGCCGTCTGAAGCATATGAATAACAAATACAAACTAAATGGATGTCAAATTACATTACAATCACATTAACTAAACATGACTGAAAAAATAGTCTGACATCCGTTTCTGTTATACTGCACATGTACACCGTAGTCTTGATGATACAAATAAGAGACTGCTGCTACAAGCTGCAGAACAAAAACAAACCTGGCCCTACTGTAAGAGTGATTAATGGGAGTATAACGCCTCGATTGCAACCATATGATGTCGATAAAAAAAAAGATATGGACTTGAAGAAGAACATTACAAGATGCGAGAAGCTCTAACAAGAGATTAAGCATGTTCTTAAAGTGATAATGAGGATAAAAGCATTACTGTTAATGATTAACAAGACCTAGAAACACACACATATACATACACCTCATTTTGATCAGTGATTAATGATACAAAAGTGATGACTGCGCAGGGGATGTATGAAATGCTTTCGAGAGTCCTAAATTAGAGTAGACATTTATGCACACACACTCACAGAGGTAGAGCCAAGATAATGAGTGTGTGTGTGTGTGTGTGTGTGTGTGTAAAGTGCTCTTTGACAACTCCAGTAGAGAAGGTAATGAGTGTGTGATAATAACACACTCAAACAAGAACTTAATGAGGCACAGGTAAGACGCGTTGCTACAAAAGGGCTGCAGCTAAGGACGAGAAAACCTGGTACAGCCCTGACTGTGACCCTCCATAAACCATCCAGGCACTGTTTTTTAATCTGCAGTGTATTCTGATCAATAACTGCTTAATGACCTGAGAGACGAGTGGCAACGTCTCCTGAAAGAACGTCTAAGATGTAATATTGCTCCCCAGGTGTCTCCGGGGTTTAAGCAGCACTAAACCATCACACTCCTTGAACCTGTAGGATATGATGTGAAAACACACACATATACTCATGAATTTCCAGAATAGAAAACAAGAAACTGAGGATACAAAATTATGGCAAGGATAATCAAATTGTTGGTGCAATGCAACCATCCGCCAAGCAGCATTCGTGTGTCAAAGTCAAAGACAATAATCAAGTTTACAGCAACAGATGTCTGCGTTGGCGTCAGTGTGCCGGGTGTAGGCGCAAAATGGACTGCATATGTAAATGCTTGTGTCAAAATGATATAAAAGTTTTTCCTAATTTATTTTCATCAACTGAGTCACACCTTGAGATAGATCCAGTCAGAAGGAACACGGTTTTGGGGGAGAATCCAGTTTGTTAGGTGATGAAAATCAGCATACAGTCTGTCAATCACTTTGGTCATACAATCTATGTTACAGCTTCTTGACTATATGCAGAGATATTACAGCTCCATTATGCAAAGAAGTATGAGAACTCAAATGTGTTGGTTTTTGCCAGGAGAACTAGGAAAGAAGAAGATAAGGTGACGGGTTACAGGTACTAGCCACTATTTTAGTCAACGGTAATGATCGAAAAAGAATGAGTCGAAATGAGGCATATGACAAAGAAGTCAGTATGGGTGTTAAGGTGACGGTATACATCATAATAACTGCTTGTTGCTTGTCATAACTGATGATAACTTCAGACGACCCCTCCCCTCCGACACACCTTTCCAACGTCAACATTGGGGCGACCGCACCAGACAAGTTCTGTAACTTTCCGATACAATTTGGTTTTAACAACAGGCTGCAAGACTATGAACGCCCTCCTGTATAAACGCAAGGCCAGCAGAGATTATCTGAAAGTGTGTGCTGTTATTCCCATATTTAAACGATGAGCACGTCTCGCCCTTCTCTATGATGGCCAGTTCTTGCCCCGGCCGTCGAGTGTGTTCCCTTCGAACAGCTTTCGCCCTCTGACGAGGATGGACAACACATTGTACAGTCTTGTTATTTTCTAGCATAACCCGGTCCTTGGCACGAGTTGGCAATGATGTAAACTGACAGATGACGGCAATACATAAAAAATAAAAAAAGGCGTAAACTACTTCCATATCCCAAATGATGCTCCCCCCCTTTACTTACTGGAGGCATGAGGCAGGTTGGTGAAGAACGTCTTGAGGCGACTGGCCAGCCACTCCATGCTCTCATGAAGGTTGGCCAGAGCCTTCAGGTCACTGACGTCCCGCAGGATCTCATTCTGGGGGATTAACTTGTCTCCTAGGTTCCCGGTCAGCACCTCCGACTCCTTAGCAAAGGCCGCTCTGTATGGAGCAGAGATGGGGGATTTTAAGAGTATGTGTGTTTAGAAGGATTTACACAATATCTTGTTAGCAAAGAAAAACTCATACACAAACACCCTTTATCAAAAATGACTGCTATCAAAAAAAGGGCAAGGACAATTATATGTCTGATGACCAATAAGTATGACTATGAAAAACCCTATAATCAGTCTATAGTATTCAGAAAATGACTAGTTATTGGTTTGATTAAAAAAGTCTAAAATGTTGCTGCATGCTGCTTCCATAAATGCTATAATAGAAGACAATTGTCAGAAAATAAAACAGAATGGATTGCTGAAAGTAATGGATGTGCAAATGTTCGTACAGTAATTTATCTGTTGATAAAGTGTGTTTATACAGTGTGTGTTTATTTGAAGAGGTGTAAAGTTTTATAATAATCCCATGTTTGTGTGCACAATGACGTGGGACTGAATAAGGGCAGTGATGTACAAATGTCCAAACAAGGTGACCAGAAACAAGACGTATGCGAAGACAGAGATGTCAGGAAGAAAGCAACACAAAAAAGTTACAGTGTAAATTGTGGAGAATAAATCAAATAAATTGTGGAGAGATAGTGACTTTAAATGGAGGAAGTTGCTCGTAGCTAAACAGTTGGGGGGAAGAGGAAAAACAACAGGTGATGGAGAACATTTAGAAGTAGAAGACAAACAGACGGCAGAGATTTACAGGGTGGAAAAACAAAGACGTAGAGATCAAAACCCTTTTCAGTATATTTACGAGCGCTTGTGGTTTAGGAAGGACAATTGACTCTGGTAACTGGCAACAAATGTGGGTGAGAGAGCGGGGAAGCTGGAGAACTAAATCTCAACACACAGCAGTGCTGCTAACACATAGCATGTGGACCGGCCTCCGGAGTCACCGGGATGCCCGCAAGATCAAGATCCTTTGAACAACAAATGGGTACAAAGAAACACCCGACAACACAAACACTTATTCTCTCACTCACGCGCAGCCATGTGTAGTTTATTAATGAGGCTTCATTAACGCACTGGGTTGCCAGTCGTGCAGAAGCTAATCCCCATTTCACAGTGATGAAAACATCTACGGCTCTCAAATCAAACAGTGTTATTGTCTCCCCCTTGCTATCTCTGAGCCCTCAGTGCGTGTGTGTGTGTGTGTGTGTGTGTGTGTGTGTGTGTGGGAGTATGAGAGGGGGAGGGAGCGTGCACACAACAGATTGACTTTCTTTGGCCACATAACCAATTTATTTATTTACTTTACTATTCCGCTTCGATGAGCTCCAGTGTTCCCTGAAGAGTGCGCACTTTCAAAGGCAATTTCGATAAGACTGCCCCCCTCCCTCCCCCCCCACATCCCCTCCTCCGTCTGCTCTCCTTATATTTTCCTATTTTGTTCTTCCCTCGTTTCCTTACTTCCTTCAGATAGAGGGTGTTTAAAAGAGCAATCATGACTTATTTTATGGGTGCATCTTAGTCAACAACAGAGGGTTCAATAATATGCGAATAAAAGAGCAAAGACGGGAGGGAGGGACTATTTGCGCGATTGCTCAAGTGTGGTGGTGTATGTCTACGTCTGCTTGTTGGTGTGTGTATAGTTTGCGCTTGTTACTCCACTACTTGTTTGAGAATAGGTTTTCCGATGACAGAATTGTGAATGCGTAAACACATGGACATCTGCACATTTATATGAAATAGTACATATGTTTTGTGTGTGTGTGTGTGTGTACCGAGTAAAGTCCTCTTCATCCTCTCTCTTCTGTCGCGTCTGTCTGGGTTGGGCCATGTTCGCCCAGTTGGGGAGCGACTGCAGCAGACGACTGATGTCCTCGTCTTTAGACCAGGAGGCACTGATGGTGAGCTTCTCCTCACACTGGACGACGCCCCTGACGACACACGGACACAATGACATTCAGACAGGCAAGTTGTACAACGTAACACACATATATACTGTTGTTGCTCTTCACAGACAAAAATAATGACAAGATGACTAGAAGAGACGAGATTCAGCTGCCCAACTCGTGGCATGTCACCAATGATACAATGACGCAGTTAGATCAATGTACAATTACTATCAATATAAAACCATGCACCAATTGAATTTGTTCTTTCTATTTAGAGGTTTCTGTCATGAAGTGAGGTGATGGAAAAATCAGGGAATCCCAAACGTAACACTCAGACCAATGTCTGTAACCAATTTGAGGACATTCGACCAAAAAGTGAGGACGTTAAAATATTCTCCGACAAACTGCCACTGCTCTCGAGCCAAACAGCAAGTGTAGCTTGAAAGTAGTGAACTGCATAATATTAAATACTATTACAAGTCAGGTAGCTGAACATGAGCATCTGTACTGACATTAAAGTGGTTTTACAGCAGCTCTGAGTTGGCGTGAAGAGAAATTGGGGCAGCCTGCCAACATATATTTGCTTTGTGTGCACATGTTTGGGTTGGAGAAACTGGAGGTACTGCAATTAATATCATAGAACACCTTGTACACGAGACACATATCTACACCTCACGCACAGACACAGTCTTGTTCATGTGTAAATGTACACAGGAACACAAACATATGCAGCACACGCACACGCACACACACACACACATAGACTTTGGCAGCCTCGGTTGGGCTCGTCTTTATCACTGCAAGGCCCCAGTGAGACTGAGGCTGACCTGTGACAGAGTCCAGATGGACTCCCAGCAGTCTGCGGTCCTTTTCCTGCTTCTCCTGGCCCGTTCATCACTCCCTCTCCTATCCCTCCGTATTCTCTACCCCCTCCCTCCCGCTCTCTCTCTCTCCCCCTTTCACCTGGCCAGGTGTTACATGGTCCTCGGGGAGCACAGATGGATGGCCTTTAACAGCACCAATGTGTGTGCGATTGCGTGTATGTAAAAATATATATATTCAAAACTAATTCCATATTTCTTAAAAAAAAAAAAAAAAAAAAAAAGCTTTCAATGCTGTGAGCCTTCATAAAAAAACACAGTAACATTTCTCCATGTTTTTCTATAAAAGCTTTGCAGCAATAAAGACTGCGACCAAACCTAAACAACACAGATTTATTCCTGCAACAGTTTTATATCAATCAAAGAAACTGACATGTAACCGAAGAAAGCTCCTAAATTACATTTTTGTTAATGTTACACAATCTGTAAAGAATTAAAATAGTAAAAACAAATCGTGAAAGTGGCTGTAATCCTCCAGTAAAAGAAAAAAAAAAAAGGATTTCAGTTCCTAATGAAGGTGAGCTAGCCGCCTCCTACTTCTTCTTCTTCTTCTTTTACCTGTAAGCGGTGTTGCAGATTTCCTTGTACTCTTTGAGCTTGTCGCAAACCATCTCCAGGAACTGGTTGGAGTAGGCACTCAGGTCTTGCATCAGGCTCATCAGATCCTGGATGGACTTCTCCACTACCACCGTGCTCTGGAGGCAGAAATGGGAGAGCAATGAGAGTTTGGTTGGTTATATTTAGATAAGAAAATGTCAAATTTCTCTCTTTCAGAAGAGAAAAGTAAGTGACACAGACAAATAAAGGAGGATTGTATGCAAGTGCTCAGTCACATCCAGTCTGCTGCAGTGGCAATATAACAGGATGGCTCCAACGTCACTTGTCTATGAGTCACCTGCGGCTGGACTGATGGCTGGTGCTGGAGAGCTTGTCAGAAGTTGTAACGCTGTATTGCTGGAGCGGACGATTCTTTGCATGGAAGCGAATCGGTGTGAGTGCACATATTTGGGTGTGTTTAAAACTTCTGTGTTGTGTGTGTTCTCAGGTTGAAAATGAGTGTGTGTGTGTGTGCGTGTGCGTGTGCGCGTGTGTGTGAATTTGTCACAGTGCACCCATCACCAGGAGCCACGGCGGGGCTGTGACAGCAGCCATTACAGATTAGCCACTCCTGCGTGACTAATAGCTGGCCCGGGAACAGCAGAGCAGCTTCATATCCCCTGACACACTCACACATGCACACAGGGAGCAAACTTTTCAAAACATACACCTTTGAGCAATTCAAGAGCTGTTAAATGAGATTACAACTCAGTAGGTTCCAGTTTGCCTGCTCCTAGTACTTAACCAATCTATACTACATCTCCAATAATAGTGATAACTTGCTATTAGTCTGGTGATAGACTTGCCGCACTCACTCTGAAACTCGCTTCGACTACAAAAGCAGCAGCGTGCGAGAAAGCAGAGCAATCCCGCTCAAAGATACACAGAGAGGGGATCTTAAGTTAAACATGCGATTTCTATTCATCATTCATAGATTCTTAATATTCATCTAGCTATTCTTCCTGTGCAAACTTAATACGGAGTTCCATTGTTTAGGTGTGAAATGGAAAAAATAATAGCTTTGTCAAAGATGAATAAAATGGAAATGATATGTGGTGGGCGCAAACAACTGCAGGAGTGGAATGTTTTGGCAACTCGAGGATAGTGCTCGCTTTTTCGTGTTGCCTGCCAGAACCGAGCGGAACACACAGACAACCAGATAATCTATTCCAGAGTCAACCTCTCGGTTGCTCGTCAAATGCTTAATAGTGAAAATATAACATGTAGTCTGTATGATATCAATAATATGCCTGAATCTTAGACAGGTAAAATGAAAATGTACAAATCCCAGGCACAGTATGATATAATAATTTGTATTATCTCTGCTATTTTAGCATATTTTTTTTCTCCTTTTTTAACTTAAGTAAAATTCCAGGCCGGTAGCTAGTTGCCTAAGTGGCTGAAAAGACTGTAGGGGGCAGTAGTGACTGTAATTGATCATCAGAAATATGGAGAGACCCCTGATGTGATAAAATGATATCAATATTAATAGCTCTTTCTGTGTTTCAGTTTACCCCCATCTCATTCTGACACACACACACACACACACACACACACACACACACACACACACACACACACACACACACACACACACACACACACACACACACACACACACACACACACACACCACTGAGGGGAGTAATGATCCATAGCAGTGCCCGTGCCCATGGAGTGCTAACCAAGGCCGTGTCTCTGCCAAGGGAGCACCCTTTACTGTCCATGCCTGACTCCCTGTCAGCCTGCCAGGTCGGGAAGAAATACATAGACCCTGCAGGAGGGCTAGCTGTTAGTGCAGCTCTGGCAGCAGCTACTACCACTTCTTAGTGTAGGCTGGTTGTTTTGTTAAACCAGCTATTCTCAACCCCGTGGGCGAGGGTAAGCAGAATAATTATTTTGGTCATTACATCTGACAGTGGCATACAGATTTACTGTACGGTCCAGTTTATTTTACTCCTTAATCCTGTCATGTAATGGTTTTAAGGTGAACATTTTTTTAACAATCAGACGTGGGCCTTAAATAAAAAAAAAAAAAGGGGGGGTTGAGAACCGCTGCTGCAAACCATTTAACACTTAACATTGTAAAAAGAAAAAAAGAAAAGGAGGAAAGCATTGACAATGACGACATTGACAATTTCTGTTACTGTGACTACGGTAATAATGCAGAGATAATAATATGCTACTTTTTTGTGATCGCTGGAGGGAAATTCAGTTTTTATGCTTGCCTACTCCAGGGAGGTCAGCTTCTAGGGTCAGCACCGCTGAGGTTGAAAGGGATTCAGTGGGTGGCTCTGGGAAACTTCAGCATGGCTGACTTCTTCAGTCAGTATAAGTGGAGTCCATTACAGTGCTACGGTTTTTAGGATCTAATTGACTTTGCAATATTTAAATAATTTGATAAATCAAACTGGATTGATTTAGTACATAGATAGCAACATTCCTTTTGGGAAAACTGGATGGCTATCAAGATACGTTAAGAAAAAACATCAAGTACTGAATTTAGTAAGTAAATAGCATATATAAGAATAAAGCAAATTAAATTAAAAGCCTTTAAATCCTGTCATAATAGATAATAATTAAATCATACATATTATAAAGTGTCATCCAGGATGAGCTTCATATTGTAGCCTTCATCAAGCTGACATAGCTAGAATTTTACACATTCAAATATATGACATTAATTATAAAAAAAAAAAAACAGAAATATGAGAAATTCAACATTATGGTCTACAGAATTTGCAAATATGTTTATGGTAATGTGTTGTCAGAGTTACAACAGTGGCCGTTCCCTCTTGCCGCCTCCACTTTGAGACATAGAGCTCAATAGCAGGCCAAGCCAGTGAATGGAGAAGAGTAAACAATGGCTGCCTGATCCATTACTCCTGCTCTAACAAATGCTCTTGCGCTCAGCTCCCTTGTCTAATTCTGCTCATTTAACACAGCCATTTGTCTTAGGCAGCAGAAATCATTAAAAAGTAATCAAGGGACAGATTGAGAAAGGGAGGGCTGAGAGAGAGAGAGAGAGAGAGAGAGAGACTGAGTGAGAGTGGTATAGAGAGCGTCTCCTGCTACGTCTCCTCTATCTTTCTTGACCGTTACAGAGGAGGCAACATCCACCGCGGAGGCTCCTCTGTCTGCGTCTATGTTACTCTCTCCCTCTCTCTTTCACATGTTTCAAGCTCGAAGGTTAACATACGGCGCTACCATACGAGGAACACCCATAATTCTGTTGTATATCTACTTCACAGGATTGCATTACCCCTCAAACTGAGCTTGGTTGCACTTTGCCTACACTCTGTTACATCATTAATACGAAAAAGTACGGTCATCAAGGGAAATTAGACTTGCGTTCTGCAAATGGATCTCTAAATTTGCTGGGGTAAACTGCAGTTGTTAAGAGTGAAATGAAGGCCATAGTGGTTTAATGACAGCAACAAGACAGGCCTTGCACTCGGAGTGGCGCCTGAGCGGAAAGCAAAGCTGTTAATGCACGGTCTTCACACTGAGCGGCTGCTGAAAGTAGTTATTTCCTTTGATGGATTGAGTAAAAAGCAGAATGCAGTGGAGGAAATTAATACAGTTAGCAGGGATGTACTTCTCTGTGTTGCTGTATTTTGTTACCAAAGGTACAAAGGAGGGTTACGGAGAGGAAGTGCATTTTATTTACTCGAGCTCCCTTGGACTATCTAAGTGCATGTTGTGTGTGAACGGCAGTTTGTTTTAAAAGGTTTTTCTGTGATGAAGCGGTTGAAGAGGAAGGGGGGGCGGGGGGGGTCTGAGGGCCTCGGGTTTAAATCGGAAACGGCTCATGGATTTTCTCCATTTAAAATAGTGGGGTGCCCCCTCAAGGTTGTGCAGGGTTCAGGGTGTTTAACCCCATGCTCTTTGCCATTTCACTCACACCCTGACCCCGAGTCGCTGACCCGTGTAATGCCGGGCCCATGCCATTCACATGTCTGACTGAGGGGTTGCCAAAATAATACATACTCAGCAGTGCGTGGACACAACTGCACACACCCACGCAAACCAGAACACATGCAAAGATAACCTCAGTCGCCCCCCCTTTTTCTCACACACACACACACACACACACACACACACACACACACACACACACACACACACACACACACACACACACAGTCCCTCTCCTGGGTAAAAGGGGGGCATGAGTGGGACATTGTCTTGACAGATCATTCATCAACGTCACAGTCGAGGAACACTCCGAAGACTCCCCTGACGCACACCGGATGGCCCGCGCGTTTGTGCCTGCTCAACCACGACACATGCTTCTTTGTATGTGTGTGCATGGGCGTGGGTTTGTGTTCAAGTTTGTTTGAACTCTGACAACAGGGCGGTGTACATTTGTCTACTAAAGTGTGTATAATGTCTCCAAAAAAAAAAAGAATGTGGTAAAAAGTGGCCCGGAAACGTCATGGGATTTCCTTCAGTAACCCCCTGGCTGTCATTTAAAATAACATTTTTGTTTTTTAATTGACTCATTTTTGAGATCTCAAGATTTGGACTGCCTTCCTCCAGAAATTTAAATGTATGATTTCATGACATCAACACCTTTATTTGTACACAGATTTGCTCGCCCTCGGTTCTTCCTCCAGTTTATGACCTGGAAGTCACCAATCAGGAGCTGTCACCTCTAATCAAGTTCAAGTAGTCAACCCTCTGATGGACTGCAGTATATATTATAACCAGCATATGTATTTGCACAGCAGGCCCATCAGCTTTAGGGTAAAACCTGAGTTATGCAAACTGAATCCAAGACAACGTGGCTGGCTATGATTAAATGATCTACTTGGGACAAACATTTATTTGACTTTGATGTTGCCAGTATGGCCTTAAAACATTTTACGACGAAGTCAAGAGACTTAGCTTCTCGGGAGACAACATTGAGTTGTTATAAGGAAGCATCTTCTTTTCCACCTCCGCCATCATCACATCTAGTGCAAAGCTTAATGCAGTGTTTGTAAGTGTTGTAATTGAGAGATGAGGAGCAATATCACACTTGGCTGATTACAGATGGGCGTCCATATTACACACACACCCTATTCAAACCCACACAAAAACACAAATGCAGGTTGAAATAAGGCGCTTCTGCATGTGCTAACCCTCGGAATCCCCCAATAGTTCAGATTTGATTCCACATAGTAAAAGGTCAATGTATTAAACACTCCATAATCACTTTGGTGTTTTTCTTCTGGTGAGATGTCGTGGCCATTTTATATATTTATTATAAACTCTTACAATAAATTATTCTCAATTATTAATCACAAGACCAACGTTAGGCTATCACTGGTACGTGTGATTGAAGAAACGTCGGCATAAGATATTGGTGGTGCACGTGCACACACACGCAGACAAATGTGCACAGACACACACACAAACCCACACAACAATGTGTGTGCTCACAGCAACAAAAAGATTGTTATTTGCAAATTCAGGACATTAACTTGCTTCTAAAAATTCAAGCTGTAACTTTTATCAGGCGCCCACAGACAAAACCTTCCCTCAAACCAAAGGGCATGTTTGTGGTAGAGCTGACATTTCAACTTCTCTCTCTCTAACTCACTCACTCACTCCAAAGGCAAAGATTATGTCTTGTTACAAACCGAGACTCTGTCAGGGTAGCACTGCATGGTGTGAACCTGTACTACCTTAGGCTGCAGCTGGTGAGGCTGGTTTTTTTCCCACTAAATTAAATGTTTTCTCTTTCGCCACACACACACACAGAGTATATAATATATATCTGGCGTATAGATATAAAAAGCATCAACAAAGCACAGCTGTGTCACATTTGTGAGAGAGGAACATTTCCATGGCAGAGGCAGGTTTGCGGCCCGGGGCAGCTGGGTGAGAGCCTCGGGAGTGTATGTGTTTGGTGTGAGATAACCAGGCGGAGGTGGGTGGTGGGGATTGTTACACCTTGAGCGGTGAGAAGAAGGCAGAAGAAGAGAAAAAGGCCTTTGAGGTGAGCTAGATTTTAGTCTATTTAGTAGAAGAAAAAGTGACTTCTTCTACATTATTGTTTGAGCGCACACTGTAAAAGGTAATATCTATAGCTTACTTAAATGACATTAGTGAACTGTACTTATTTCTCACTATCATGTTGGTAGAACTCATGAAATGTGAGTTAATGACTCGTTTTTCCTGAAGGGGTATAAAACTAAGTTCACTTGAGTAAACTGTACTCATAACTTTGTGTTGCTGGAGTGAACGCATGAGAACGCAGAGCTCAGCTGAGCACATGCTCATTAGAGCAGTACTTTGGAAGAAAGTCTTCTGAGTCTTAGGTAACTTATTCAACTTCACTCATTTACATTTGTCAACTATATTTCTTTATTCACAACTGAATTTTGGCAGCCCATTTTTTTCTGTGTAGTTATAGCTCAAAGTCCTGGCAGGTTAATGCTAATTTTAGCTAGAAGTAGCAAGGTGGCTAACTAAAACTGTCATTCAGAGTAATGTTAGCTACATCCTTGAGAAATATTTTTAAACATTAGGTTGATGCAGCGTTACAAAACTAAAGAGTCATGGCAGGCATAGAATGCACACAGGAATGTAACATGCAGAATGTTTTAATGTTTCATGTTTTACAGTGGATTTGGTTTTGCCTTGGTTTAAGATGCTCTGAATGGCATTTTGTTAAAATAAAAAGAGAATCCTGTCAACTAATCCTTCTTTGTTGTGGTTACTTACATTTTTTATGGCAATTGGTTTCCTTAATTCTACTGAGTAACCATAACTGTTCAGTTAAGTCAGACTATTTGGTTTTATTTAAGTTGCTAACACTCAGAAATAATACATTTATTTCATTTGCCATTTTTAAGTTTGAATATCACAAAATGAAGTAAATACAACTAAATATAAATACACTTTAATAGTAGATATGAGGTAAACAGAACTTAATACTAACAGTTATTGTTACTTGTTTTTCAAGGCAATCAGTTTCCTAGATTTTTTTAAGGAAGATCAACTTGTCAGATTTTACAGTGCAGTAACTTATCATGAAAATACCATAGTATATTGTATTGTGTGACATTCAGTGAAGTAGTTTATTCCAGTGCTAGATCTTCTCTTGTTAACTTCCTACAGAAGTAGATATACGTCTGTATATTTAAAAACATTTGAAACAGGAAAAATCTACTGGTCAATAAATACAAATCAATAAATTACTCAAATATATAATTGTCTCATTAACTGACTAAGAATGGACAGCTAGCACAAGATGAAGTATAATGCGAACACAAATACTGAATAGTTTATCTGATTAAACAAATTAGAATTAAATCATTAAAGATAACAATAATAACAATTACTCAAACACATATCTAAACAGCTGGAGGATTGGTGACTGCCAAAATTCGGGGATAAGGGTATGAGGACAGAAGAACCAAAAGTGCAATCAATGAAAACTCAGGAAACTTATTCTTTTATCCTATTTTATCCTATCCTATTTTAACCTCTTTTTGACCTTTTAAGAGCATTGAGAGTGGATCCGACCAGTTTGAGATGCTGCACATCATCGCAGTTCAAGTAAGGCCAAGATGAGAACACAGAATCAAATACTCTCTGGAAACCACCACATTGCCTTCGTGATTACAACTTTGTCTCTCTTGGTGGTGGAGGAAAAGGAGATTGGAGGGATTCATTTCAAGTGCAGCCAAAATTGCTGCGAGTAAGAGTGGTATTTTTTATTGAGGTGCCTCATTCCTTGATAATACTTAACAGCTGTAAAATTGTCGACTAGATGCTTAGGCACAATCCATTTCAAGACAGATAATGTAGTAGAGGGCTCCAGAATGCATTTAGACTAAATGGAAAAGCATTTAGATTATTTATTTTACGGTGAAAAGGGCCTATTTTAGCAGAATTAAAATGGCTGTTGTGCAGTTTCGCTGAGATTCTCTTTTTACTAATGGACATGGGAATGGCTTTTGACTTTGTTTCTGGTATTGGCATGTGTGTGGGCACATGTGTATACAAACCACCCTAATACCCTCTGTCCTGCTTCTCCCACTTGTGTCCTAATCACAGGGCACGGCTGATGCCGCTAACAGGTGTATTGTGCTGTGATTGCAGTGTCTGTTGATGGGAGCAGTAGTATGGTGTGTGTGTGTGTGTGTGTGTGTGTGCGCGCGGTTGGTGTTATTGGGGGGGGGGGCAGCAGGGAGCCAATCAACAGGAAGCGATCAGCCCCCTGCAAGTAAACATTGCCTACACACATCATCACAAATAAAAAGGTCAGTGTCATTACGGTTTCTGGCGGTGGGTGTGCGGGCGCGTGTGCATGTACGACTAACACGTGTATATGTGTGTATGCCCGTTCCCAAGCTCCTGTCTCACGAAGCTACATGTGAATATGAAATTTAAAAAGGTCAACGTCATTAGCAGGCCATTGGCAGCTGAACGCATCTGCAATACAGTGAGCACTTTGGCAGCCGACAGAGAGTGAATGAAATCAGTCTTTATGTGGCTGCAGAACAAGTTTTGTGTGCATACAAACACGGCGAAACAGGCAAATACATGCACGTATGAATAATGCATGCAGGGACACTTGCTGCGCGCGCACGCACACACACACACACACGCACACGCACACGCACACACACACACACACACAGAGGAACAAAAGGAGTAGTTAGTGGCTATTGTTTGTAGACACCGGGGACGAAGCTGAATGATACTTAGCTGGAAAGAGAGGGCCGGTGTGTAATGTAATTGTGGCTCTGGCGCGGTCTTGGCTGATGAAGTAAACCCGCAGAACACAAACAATTACTCTGCACTCATGGACTCTGTCACAAACACGAGCGCACCAATACGAGTGGGCGTGCGGGTGGCTCCACACCCCATGTCTTCTGGACGGAGAAATGCGGCCGCCTGTTTGCGGCGTTTCTCTCATTGCGCTCGTGCACATTGTGTGTATGCTTGCATGTTAGTGAGTCACAAAGTGAGCGTGTAAAGGGGACATAGGGGAGTTCTACCAAGATTAATGGAGCCAATCTCCAGAGCTATCCAGCAGAGTGACCATACCCTCCCTATCCTACTTTCTTCTTCTGTTCTATTCCCCATCTCTCTATCCCCCTCCTCCATTTCCCTCGATCTAACTCTAATTAAATGAATCAATCAGTGGCAACACCAAAGCTGGACAGATAGCATCGCCCTGCTGGGGCTAGCAGCATATACGTCTGTGTGTTACTTTTGGAGTCCAGCCCATGAAAAAAAGAAAGAAAGAAAGAAAAAAAAAAAAAGAAAGGAAAGCAAGAATGAAATGGGAATAACTATGGTCACAAAGATAAAAGGCAGAGAACAACAGAGACATCGAACAGGCAAGAAAGAATGCCAGATATCAAATAAGCATAAAAACAGACTGATTTGTGGCTTGGTTGCCTTTCTCCTTTCTTTAACACGACTGCTCCTCTACAGACTTATCAGCTCAGGCTCTGCTATCACACAGACACATGAATGGACGTTAACCTCTCCCACTCAACCATACACTGTCCCAGTCAGCTCTTATCTCATGCTCTTAGTGGACAATATATAGCCAGTGCCAGGCTCATAATCATATCATTATTATGTAATATATGTACATGATACATAAATGCAGTATTTGACACTGCTGGTGCATAGTGATAGGCAAATCATTGCCCATATCGCTACTATTTGTTCACCTATGCCCAGACTGAATGTGTATTGCTTATTATGGACTGTTTAAGCAAACCCAAGGCATGTATTCACCTTGACCCCCGTGCATTGTCGCCACAAAGTCAATTTGGCCATTTCTACTGGTGAGATACCGCAGACCAAAGGCCAGAGAATTCATATCACACAAATGTATTTCATAATATGGGTCGACTCCAAAAGTTAATGCTATGGAAATGCATCTATAAATATTCTCTTCATGTTGTGAGGGGGCAAAAATAGACCAGAGGTAAACCTATCATACAGCAGAGGGTCAGAAGCTAAATTTCATGCAGATACACTTTTACGTTAAAGCAACGATAGAGCGATGGCTTCCTGTGTATCGATGAGTCTTTAAAAAACTTCTATGAACAGTGGCATATGCGCGTGCAAAATTACATTTCAGTTTGGCTCTAAACTCATCAACTCTCTTCCAGAACATACAAACCGCACATGCTAAACGCTAATGTCTTCCTCCAATTTAAACTGCTGCACACATCATCAACTTGTGCTTCAGTGGTTGCGGAGAGCAGATGCGTCTATAAAATGTGCCCCCCCGCCCCCACCCCCCCATGGTTTTCCGTATGTGGCTCCAGCCAAGGTGTATAAGAGAGTGTGTTTAATGTGGTGTAGCAATATTGAGCTCTCTCCCTCTCGTCAACCACGCTGGCTCGGGTGCCAGCGGTGTGTGTCTCCCTCTGATAGCACCTGGCACAGAGAGCATCGTGGCACTTAAAGGGAGCACATACAGTTCATTTGTGCACACGAACATGCTCACACTCAAGCTCTCGCATAGATATGTGGACGCAAAGACACACAAACGCACAAAGAGACACACACACACACACTCGCATCTGCTCCATTATCGGAAACTAGCGACCATTATATAGTACTGTCACTATAATCTTTAATTATCTATTGCAGTCAAAGAGTTGGTAGATTCACCACCTGGCCAGTTAGAAGCTCTCGTCAGAAAATACTTTCTGCCAACCCAGTTAAAAAAAAAAACTACTTTAGTTTATACTTTCAGGATAAAAAGGTGTCAAACCCCTTTATCAAAAGCACTCGACAACTAAATGAATAAAAGCTACAGACTAAAGAAGCGAGCAGTCTGTCACAACAGTGACACTGAGGATAAAGGCCATCAAACAGTGGGAAGGCTCTCGAATTGGAGACCTAAAACAACACCACACACAGGTAGCAAAGCAGACTCACAAATACACACATGAAAAAGTACCGAAAAATCACACAAATGCCATCCTGACCCTAGAATGTGAATGGCAGGAGGAGAAGAGAGCAAAGCTCTTTTATTTAGCCCAATTAAAAAAGGCAAAAAGCCCAAACAAAAGGAGTGTTTTATTGCACTCCCCACTATCAGCAGAAAGGCTCATTAGCCACAGCAGCATAATTAGCAAGATGCTGCACTGCTCGTTAAGGAGGGGCTCGAGCCGTAAACAAACCCTGCTGAACTCCAAACGCCCACGGTCTCTCTCTCTGTAATGATCTGCCACCGCTGTTCCCTCCCTGTGAGAGAACCAGGCACACAGACAGGAAGGCTCTGACAGAAACAAACACACCGCAAAACACACACGCACACGCACACGCACGCACACACACACACACAGATATCCAAGGTCTGATACACAAACACCCACGGCACAGACAAACTACCTCCCTGGGACACTTTCTTCCTTGACAACTGCATGGACACACACACACACACACACACACACACACACACACACACACATCACACACAAACGTGCGTGTGCATGAGAAACATGTATTTTTACAATATTGTAGACAAAGAGTGCCCTACAATACCAAAAATTTGGACTATCTGACAACTGAAATGTAGAAAATCTTGCCAACTGTCTGGATCTTTACTTTGGCACTGCTGTAATCTTCAACCTGCTGTGAGATTGTGTTGAATGAGAAAGGCTGCCAAAATAAGCTCGATGAGCCTGTGGTTAAATGTGGTGCAGTCAATGAGGCAGTCAATATCAGTTAATGTTTGGTTCAGTTTGTAGTTCAGAGCTAAGTTTAACAGTTTTAGTTTGGACTGTTTGGATAGTTTTCTTTAAATATAGATGAAATTCTGTTCGCCTCTGTTGTATTGGGGTGACAGCACATATTTCAGAGGTGGATTTCTAAACCCATCAGCACACAAAAAAACTAAATCAGTTTTGAAAAATACTAGTAGAAATAAGCGAGGAAATATGTTTTGAATGCGATTTGAGTGCACTGACAATTTCCAAGGGAAAAATGTACAAATTATTCTCAAGTAGACACATACACCGCTTACAGCCTTTAGAAAGACAGCTCTAAAATAAGCACAAGCCCAACAAAGCAATAAAGCAATGGTGTATTCCCCGGCTGCTGGTGTGGCCACGCGGTGACACAGTCACTGCGTGTGACATGAGTGAATTTGAGCCCAAAACGATTTCTCTGGTAGGTCAGCTATCGTAATCATAAACTTGCTTTCTGTAGAAAATGGCCCTGGGAAACAGCGAACGGTAGATCCAAGTGTTGAGCCAATATGTGTGTGTGTGTGTGTGTGTGTGTGTGTGTGTGTGTGTGTGTGTGTGTGTGTCTAGTTATATAACCACCAGTTAGCAACAGCTGCAAACTCAAAGATCAAGCCCTATTTCAGCTGCAATTATGATCCTGTGAGGTAGGTGGCAGGGCGGGCCTAATGATCTGAGAGCAAAAGAGAGGTTGAAAGTGTGTGTGTGCGTGTGTGTGTGTATGTGTCTGCCCCTGAACCTATTGAGATCAGACAACTGCAAGGTGAGCGTACTCAAGAGAGCCCTCCTCCATTGAACAGGGGTACAAAGGGGAAACGGTGCCAAACAAACAGGCAATGTTGTTTTTCTGAGCCTCGCTAACTGCTCACATGCAGATATGCCACACACATACAGTGCGCATGTATGTGTGTGAACTTGTGTCACCAATAGCCAACGGCTGTTTACCGTCTGTCATTTACACCTGTGCAATCAATGTCCAAATCCAAAAAATAACATGTGATGCTGTTTATTGAGCGGCCTCTTGATTGAAATGTGGTAAACTTGTGGTGTTGTATTGAAGAGCCTCGTGCTGCACAGCCTATCACTAATTCCCCCTGATGTTCCAAATATATTTGGTGTCTTGAGAATGTATATGCTGGAGGTTCCTCACCTGCAGGAGGGGTCTCTGGACGCCCAGAACCTTCATGGTATCAGCGTTGGCAAGGATCTTCAAAGGGTCTGCTGCCTTGCTCACTGCTTCAATTTCCTTGTTGATCTCTGTTCGCACCTAATGGTCCAGAGACAATGTTAAAAGGAATAAAGGTAGAATAATAAAGAACTCAACTTTGGCGTTTAGACATCAGCTTGTATTTAGTTATTGTTTATTTGTGTTTAGTTTTGATTTGACATTTTCCAAAAGGTGACAGCGGTCCTCCCATCATTGTAAATCTCTGTAATTCAAAGCAGTTTCTAATATTTGAGGGAGAACATTGCACAGCTCCAGATGGCCATCTGAAAAACACATTGTTTAAGCCAATTCATTCTTGAGGGACCATAAAGTAGAAGTTTTATTAGAAGAAGAACATTTATTTGACTAAAGCTGTTTCAACACCAAACAAACAACTCATGAAGATGCAGGGGTGTTTTATGATATATTACACACACACACGCACACACGCACGCACACACACACACACACACACACACACACACGCACACACACACAATCTTTTAGCTATTTAGATGTCAAACTATGGGGAAGGGTTAAGTAGCACAATGGTGCCCAGCACTATAACATTGTGTTTTCTAGTTCTATACATTTTTAGAAGTCCTAAAAGTATACAGTATCAAATTTAGACCAATTGACTTTCAACAGCTCCAGCATTGCATAAGGGTAATTAAAAAATAAATAATCTAATATAGTACAACAAGTTTCAGCTATTAAGAAACAAGAACAGATTGTGACTTTCAAAAACAGACTGTAAAAATGTTTAAAAAAATAAATAAAGTGAGTGCTTTGACTGCTGATATGCCACTCTATCAGACAATGTACAAGGCATCAATGTGTCATTTCACTAACCTGGTTGAGGAAGAGGTCGTTGATGTAGTAAGTTAGGAAGGCTCGGAGTTGGCACTGCTTGGCCTGGCCCGGTCCCATGTTCATCTCTATCTCCTGAATGAACCTGAGGAGTCAACACAAACAGACATTTAGAACACACCAACATCATAACCACCTGTGAGCGGAGGGGGCTAATTCACCACCATCATCATGCTGTCACAGGAGCAATGAGACAGGCTTGTGACCAGCAACACAGTAAACTGGCATCGATGGGTCCAACAGCGTCTGGAAGGGTTAGATCTGCCGTGGGAACTCATCTTGGGAAGCTTTGTATGACTCAAGGTGTCTTTGATCAAGGTAGTTATTGTAAAAGAGCTGCAGAGGAGCTGCTTGGATGCCATTAGCGCAAGATTTCTGTTGTGCTGACTCTCCGATTTGTGTGTGTGTGTGTGTGTGTGTGTGTGTGTGTGTGTGTGTGTGTGTGTGCGCAGTGAAAGTGTAAAGTAAACTTTGAGGTAAAATACATGCAGGTACCAGGGCTATTTACAGCGTTAATGATATGAAACAATCAGAGGTTCCGCATGCCGGCTCTCTTAATTCTGCCAGAAAGCTGCGGTCTGGTTGGTCAGATAGGGTCAGACAGTAATGTATGGGTTTGGTAGAGGCACACTCACACCTCGTTTGTCAGAGAATCATTGGTCACTGGCCTCGTCTCACACACACCACAGGGCAAACCATGCAACAGCGAGTGCCTTCTCAAGCGCTTAGCACATATAAATGCACAAATAAATCAAACTCCTCACAGAAGAATTCTTTGACCTACAAGAGATGTAATATATATATGACCTAAACGTGTAGAAGAGAGGGACGGAGAGAGGGAAGGAAAAAGGAAAAAGGGGTTTATGTGAGAAAATCGTGAAAAACTGAGGATGGAAACCGAAAACAATACAGAAGTTGAGCTGCAAAGATGACTCTCGGTGGTGATTTGGTTGGACAAAGCCATTTGTAAAAAAAAAAAAAAAAAAAAAAAACAGGAAGGACGGCTCCATTGCTCGGAAACAGTGTGTGTGTGTGTGTGTGTGTGTGTGTGTGTGTGTGTGCTAATGTGCTGTTGGAGTCAGAACCAGGAGGCAGCAGCATTGCAGACAACCAGGGACACACAAGACCAGTGGAGGTGGATGATTGATTGGCTAAAGGTAAGCTTGCATGTACACGTACATATAAACATGTGCAGGCACAGACCCACTTCAAAAACACTACTCAGCATCTGTACCCAATTAGTCAATAAGAGCTGAGGCAAGTGTGTGCGCGTGCATGCGTGCGTGCGTGTATGAGAAACCGTGTGTGTGTGTGTGTGTGTGTGTGTGTGTGTGTGTGTGTGTGTGTGTGTGTGTGTGTGTGTATATGAGAAACCGAGTGTGTGTGCATCCTTGTGTGTCAGAGTGAGCAAGAGAGAGACAGAATGAGCGAGGAACCTAAACCTATTCTAAATCCTTCATTGATTCCCACTGAAACTCCACCACAACAGAAAGTTAAGTAGGAGAAACTCTTCTGTGGCCTCATTAAAACCGTCAAGCTTGCAAAACAATGGAGGCCAGATATAAAGCTTCTCTGTGTAAATATATACAGAGCACAACTTAAACTCTCCTTCGTTACAAAAACAACACAAAAATACAATTTCTGCTGACAACTTCATTTCCAAAAATTGATCTTAGGACAAAACGTTGCCAGTTTAAATGTGCATCGTGTTGTTCTGAGATCCATCTGCGGCTGTCATTATTGTCGTTGTTTCAATACAAGTGTCAAGATGATGGATTCTTCAAGTTAGCATGTGAGCACAGATGGATTTTTGTAGGCAGGGGTGATAACGTTTGAGTAATGTAGCAGGGTACGAGGCAGTAAAACGGCTTTGTCTATCCACACGGCCATCTGGAGCCGAGCCGCGGGCCCCTTCACGAGGATACCGAGCCCACGGGTGTCGGGAGGAAGTTTAGCCAAGGTAACTGGGCTAAAAGGACGGTTGGGGCCGGCAACGGTTAGTCTACCCAAAGAGCACGCTGTCAGCAAATGAAATGTTTTTTAGGAGTATGCGGTTTGGGAGCAAGGCAACATGCATTAAAAAGAATCGTTTGGAATATACAGACGCAAGGCTGGTTAAAATGCAAATGGATAAATAACACGGGGCAGAGCACAGCAGAGCTCAAAGATTTCCAAATGGATCCTGAAAGAACATCTCTCCCGGCTCATTATCATTACAACCACAGCTTCCAAATGTTCCTCGCTGATGGCGTGACATACTGCATCGTGAATAACAGCTTCTGGTGGAGATGACGGCGGCGATAACAAATGACACCAAACAAGTTAACATGTACACACACACAAACACACACGCACACACGCACACACAGATAGACAGACACACACACACACACACACTCAAAAGCCATCAACTTGTCTGAACTCCAAATGAATCACAAACCACCAAAGGCTGTACAAGGCCATTTGCAGAAAGTCGTACTTTGTGCCAAACCTCCTACACAAAAACATGGAGAGACAGTCTGACCTCTCAGCGAGACTGACAGCCGGCCTCATTTGATCTCTCAAGGCTACAACTGAGCACATTGGTCTAAATTGACATTTTCACGAGTTGTCATGAGCTATGTACTGCGCTACTATCTGTCTGGCTTGAGTTCCCTCTTTATTAGCAGTGGGAAAAGTTCTCGAATGAGTGTGAAGCCTTTTCTTTTTTTCTTTTCTTTTTCACATCAACCAGTCAAAGCACATAGCAGATATGTTTTAAAAGGCAACGCAACTCTGTTTTACACAAGCAGGCAACGCCCTCCAAGACCCGTTATTGCTAGTGGAATAAATATGACTACACAGTTGTATGGTTAAAGGCCTTGCTCACATCACAGGCGCACCGTACTCCATAACAGCCAATTCAATAGTAGTCAAATCCACAAATGGCATGCAGGCCTTCAGTCGCCTCAAAAAACGCGACGGGTGCTTTCAATTTTTTTCAAAACCACGAGAATTCAGTAACGGTGTTCGCTTCATCTTATGCAGCTGTTATAATTGGACCCGATTAACAATGTCAGTGGCGTTGCCAGGTGATAACAAAACACACCAGTCCACCATATGGCAGCTGTACGCGGCAGAAGTGTGAGCCAAGTCGCAAAGGCGACGCGGTGGTAGCGCTGCGGAGACACAGCGGCAACTTCACAGCGTGGAGTCGCCCCTGTGTGTGAAATCTTAATAACCTTAAATAATCTGCTTATCTACCCTCAGACACAGACACAGACACACACACACACACGCACACGCACAGACACACCATTTCCAACTGGCCTAAAAATAGCGTGGCAGACATTTACACAGACTGGCGTGCAGCAAAGGTTGTAAGAGTAGGCGTCGATTACAAGAGGGGAATTAGAATTAGATCGTAGAAAGGACAAGAAGACCAAGACGGAGTTTGAGAAGCCGGTGCTAATTGATTCACTAATTACAATAAAAGTGCTACTGATGAAAGTAACAAAAAAAAATAACAAATACTGTCTTACGAATCAAACTATTACACGATGACACTAATGAAGAGCAGATATGTTTTTGACAATATAGAGCTTCTGCCTAGCGAGGGACAAATCTGTGTAAGCAGCTGGCCATGTTACTGCTCTCTCTGAACCATGAGAGAATAAGGTAAATGTATACGTCAAGCTTTAGCTTTAAAACAAGCATTTGTGTTTAAATACGGCAACTGGGATGTGTAATTAGAGCTGAAACTATTTGGAAAATATTCGGATGATAGATTCAGGAGTTTCTTCTGACAATAAATGTCAAACATTTCCTTTATCCAAGTTCTCAGCTCTGAGGGATGTACTCCCTTTCTGTCTGATAGTAAAATAAGTATATTTATTGAAGATTGTGATTCTTTGCTGTTTTCTGACTTTTTATTGGTAAATGATTAATCCATTGATTAAGAAAATAGTAATGGCTAAAATAATGGCTAGTTGACACTACTCACATTTGATACAGTAATCTTTCTAATTCTAAGCAGTGTGTGATTACAGAGTGCCGTTCCTCCTGTTGCTACGCTGAGGTTATGGAAATTCACCTCAGAAGATTCTTATTTCTTGACGAAAGGCACGACAAGTGCATTGCCGACACAAAAAACGTAGAATGAATTTGACCTGATGTTTGACCCATCCATCCACCCCGACCCCCTCCAAACCTGGACTTTCACTCAACGTATTTGTGATACATTAAATACAAACGTAACTCGGTAGATAATACGTTCCCTCAAAGTAACTGACAATGTTTTGTTGGATGGGAAAGTCATTTTTAAGGAAACCAGGCTGCAAAAAACCACACGCACACCCCGATCGATACTCAAATTCAGAGGAAGTTTGCCTTAATATCTCTGTGCTCCTCTCAGAGCGCTTCTTCTGGATCCAACATGGCCGCACCAGTCACACTCCAAACCCAGTTTCTTAGCAGCAACTGTCGTTGATTGCACTTGACAGCATGCAATTATCTGTCATTAGGAAACAGATGTCAGAGCCTTGGGTCTGGAGCTGGATAATTGTAGATGCTATGCCCTATGTGTATGTGCCTCAAGAAATAACATTCTTGAATGACACTATGTATTTCTACCAACAGGGATTTGGCTAATGAGTGAACCCACTGCATCCCCATGGCTCTCTGATAATTCAGAGAAAGCCAAGGTTTGATTTCTTTAAGATAGCAAAAAAGAAAAAAGAGAACAGACAGGGACAAAGATGTTTTATAGCAGCAGCTCTGAATTCATTTCCCACTGGAAACTAAACCTGGAGTAACAAATGCTTCTTTAAATGGAAAGGGTTGGGATCCCATCATCCATCTCTATCTGCGGCAGCGGCGTAATGATGCCGAAAGAGGAATGGGATAAAGACAAAGATTTAAGAAAGACAGCAGAATAAGAGTGTGCTAAGATCGATTAGAGACTCAGCATTTTTAAATCTCGGAGAATTCCCCCCAGGCACGAACCCATCAGCTATGGTGAATTCTGATTCCGCCGCACAGAGAGGAAGGCTTGTTCTGTAAAGACCTGTCACACGACAAGGACAGGACCCACTGAAGCCCCGCCAGCGGAGAGAGGAGGAGGAGCGAGCGCAGGCATGTGTGTGCGTACCTGTGTCCGCGACACATACTAAAGCTGTCTGTCTTTGTGTCTCTCTCTCTCACACACACACACACACACACACACACACACAAATATACGGCCAGATGTCAATACATCAATACGCCACATCCAGTGACACTTGAAAGCACTTATCTTAATACCATTCTTCTTACCCGCAGCACCCGGTCGCTCCATGAAGATTTAAAAGTCATAAAAGGATTTTAATGGATGGGGTCACGTAATGGGTTTTATGGCACTGCCAACATTAGCTTTCATTTGCTCGGATCAGACAATAAATGCGAGAATGGCAGTATTTAATTGTTATCCAACTGCACATTCATTGTTGGTTGTCTGAGAATAGTAGATACTCCAATGCACACACAGTAGGACTATAAAGACCTACTCAAGATGTTTCAAAGTACATAGCTGCAGCACTGCATTAAAGAAGAAGACAAATAAAAACAAAAAGGAAGAAAAATTCACATTTTGTATGGCCTGATTTTAGAACACCTTTTAATCCACAAGATGTGTTGCTTAAAAACATATACATTCACTTTTCAGTTCAATGTTTCAAGACCTCCAGCAATTACCACCGCCACCACTGGATGGCACTGTGTCAGCTTTCTCCACCAGTTCGACTGACTCGGCTGCACGACCAGTTGACTGAAGTCGCTTTCTTTTCCTTTTTCTTCTTTTTTTCTTTTTTTTAAAAAAAATCACAAATGGTTTTGAGAAAGAATTAAGATTCCAGTTGGTGTGTACCATCTGAAGCCTGTTCAGGATTTGTTGCATGGTGTGTGTGTGTGTGTGTGTGCACGCGTGCGTGCGTGTGCGTGCGTGCGTGCGTGTGCGTGCGTGCGTGCGTGTGTGTGTGTGTGTGTGTCTGACGGAACGAAAAAGACAAAGACAAAGACAGAAGGAAATAGATGGGTATATTGTTGTTGCTTTTTTTAAATGTGACAATACTGTGGGTAATTAAGTGTTTTCATCAGTGCCTGGTGAAATGCATATGGTCTTCCCACACACCGCCCACGCCTCTACCAGACTCCCTGCTGTTTATATCCCGCTCCTGCCCCTGATGCTGCATCACACTCGCTGAAGGCTTTCGGTGTATTTGCACATGTGTGAGCGTGTGTGTCTGCAGGGGTGGGGGGGGTGGGGTGGGGGTGTGAGCGTGTGTTTGTTTAAGAGAACAAAAGAGAGAAAGAGAGTAGTGCCATGGGAAGGTGCATAGATGCATTATGTAAATGATGTGCGTGTCCACATAGTTACAGCAGCAGGTATAAATGGGCTTCATAATCAGGACCTTTTCTAGGGAGAGCGAAGCTAATAGGATATGAAACAGGGGTCCGTCCTCCTGTAAGCCTGCGTAGACTCTGCATGGACCACAGTGGAACACATACAGACTAAAGCTTTCCCGTCACACATGAAGAAAAAAAAAGATCAGCTGTTCACAATTGAATGAAAAATATATTTTCTTTAGCTTCCCAAAAGATTTTTATGCATACCAGCTGAATTGGTTTATGGAATTTGTGCTTGAATGAAGCCTCTTTCACAGGAATCCACAGGTGCAAACAATAAAATAAATGACGGTTGAATTTCATTGAGCTGCTTCTGTTTCAGGGTCCTGCTATTGTGCATGCTGGCTCCCTGTCACACAAAGTGTCACGGCTTACTGGGAGCCATGTTATTGTTATTAAAGACTGTGCTACCGTGTTGAAGTCCGCTGTGAATAAGGCCAGTCGTAACCAAATTACAACCACAGTTGTACATGGATATGAGGCTTACAGCTGTAAATCTGATCCTGTATCCCAGTAAAATCACCACGGCTGCTCCCATTGTGTCTAACTGTCTATGATGCAGCCACAGAAATGTCCAGAAACTGAAAAGATAGCAGTTTGTGTCTCGGCTTTTCTGCTTGAAATTGAGACGTACAATACAACAGACCTTTAACAACCAGCAGTATTCACATTTAAACACTGTTTCTCTTATCTTTTCTCATACGTAGAGCAATTTACATTAATATGCGTCTGCCGACGCTGTTAAGACGGAACCAAAGACTGCCGACACTGATATCAGGGAGGCTGCACCCCTCAAGTAACCTAATGTGACACAGAGGTAAACTGCTGTATATTTGCCACATATGTTCATTCTGTGTGCGCATCCACACGTATATTGCTTGCATGCACAAATTCTGTCAGTGAGTGTGTGTGTGTGTGTGTGTGTGTGTGTTGGTGCATCGCAGTGTGGTGCAGACCAATTAAAACGGGGGAGATTGATGACCAGGGGCTCTGAGTAGCAGCAGCAGCAGTAGCGGTAGCAGACAGCTGCTTCCTGCAGACAACAGGAAATGAGATGGCCTTGTTTAGCTGACGCTGCCAACACCAACACCACAGAGCCTCAAAGACAAATCACCCCCTTAGCGCTGCTAGTGGCCTACTCCTCCATCTTCCTACAGCGTGCTCTCCACCCTCCATCTCTTTATCTCCCTCTAATTCCACCCAACACTATCTCTCTCATTAGTCTTTTCTCTCGGAGTAATGTAGTCAAGGTATATCATTACAGTATAGAAAGGAAGTACAGATGTGCAAAGACAGATGCCGCCTCTATAATTTGATCCTTACCTGCCACATGAAGCCGTTTGGTGTTTAATCCTGGAATTCCACTATAGATTTTTTGGAACCATTTGTTTCAACTTAAGTAGTAATGTAATGTACAGTCAAGTAATGAGAATCAATCACGTGATCAGCTCTGTATTGCTGAAGCAATGCATTATTACTAGAAGTTTACTTGCTCAATGATACCAGCGTGCTGGTGAATTAGGGTCGATTGCTGAATCACTGCCTCCTTATGTTTTAATTATTACATCCACACTTGTGTGTATTGAAGGTCTATCCAGCACTAAAAAAAAGTCCCCCCACTCCACTAAAACTTGGTTTCAAAGACACACACCTTCCCATGCGCGTTGCCTAAGGCAAGGAAATCATAGCCGCAGGGGTGCAAACCTGTCCGCTGCTGGTTCATTCTCATTCACAACAGCTTTCGAAATTTCAGTGGACCAGATCTTTTATATTTCTGAAGGTTTGTCACTGAAGTATGAATTTTATATAACCGTCTCCGCTGAATGGTAAACACTGAGATGGACTCACAGCTTTACTAATGAGTCTTTAATAGGGGGGGGGGGGGGATCAGTTAATATGATAGAAAAGAATAGCAGCATTAAATAGTGCAGACAATTACATGCTGCAAAAATGTCAACTTCTAATTTGTGTTGCTGTTCAATTGGAACTTTTAGATCAATCTTCTGCTCTTCATTAATAGTACAAAAAAGAAAATGCCACTAAACCATTAATAGTTGGTAATATATTAAAATACGATGCACCAAGCAGTTGTATAAATGCTTGTTATTGCCCTTTAAAATTAAGTTGTGTGTTAACCTCCCCCTTGGAACATAAAGCACATTTACCATTCAATTTTAGCAGCTAACTACTGCAATTTTTTTTATTTCTTTCTGTTTTCTTCTTTTACTATCTCGTTAATGAAGACGAGCTGTGGGAGTTTCAACTCTCCCACATGCATCACTGACCCATTAAGACCACAGAGTGGCAAAAGAGGCCTTAATGTCACAATGGGAGGCAACCAGGCCTGAATTGCTGCTTTTGTGCTCACGCTGCAAAGTCCGACAATACGGACACGGACAGAGAGGCAGGTGATGGCGCTGTTCATGGCTGGTCCCATGGAGTGCATGTGTGTGGGTGCATGTATACGCCTATTTTCTTAATGACAGGCCCCCAATTGCTCAGTTCAGACACACAAACACACAGAAACAGACACACACACACACACACACACACACACACACACACACACACACACACACACACACACACACACACTATTCTCTAGTCAGATAGGCAGGTGCAGACAAATACTGTATCTGGTCTGATTGTACTCTGCTCAATGCTTAAGTATTTAAGTGTTCATCTCCTCCTCATAAAACAAGTCTGATTAATAAGCCGAGCATTAAGTGGCCTCCCACAGGTGACATTTACAAAAACAGTGGGAAGGAGACTGCTTTATTAAAGTAAGTCAGTAATTAAAAACAAAGCTGATCGAGTGGAACACAAGAAGGAACAAGTATAAAATCAAAGGACTATTATTCTAATCCAAACGGTATCCACGGCTTATTTTAGTTCACTTTGGCAGTTGAGTCTAGTCCAAGAGAGGTCTGCCTAAACATCCATGGCCAAGTCGACATGAATGAGTGAATGATCAAACTCTGGTTTGGGCCCCAGAACACAGACCTGCACACTCTAGATCAGTGTTTCACAAACTTTTTTTGAGGGGGACCCACTTATTTAAAAAGACAACTCATCATTTAAGCAGAGTTCGGGGCTGAGCTCATTCTTTTCACGGCCTCTCATCAGTAAAACAAACAGAATGTGCGCCTGCCTTTCATATTAGATTCAATGTCATAAGTAGGCTACAATTATCAGAACAATATGAACATGCAGCTTCCTGCAGATAAAAATATAAAATTAAAGGATATAGAAGGAATTATGCTAATAAAATCTCCTGCGTCCCACCTGTGGATCTAGTCTTTGGGGCTGACTGCTCTAGATTAGAAACAAAGTACTTTGCCACGGAAGAAAATTTGAACGATTTTATGACGAGTAACTAAAGCTGCCAGATAAATAGCACTTTAATAAAAAGTACAATAGTTGCCTCATAAATGTAGTGAAGGTGAAGTATAGTGGCATATGATTAAAACACTCAAGTGAATGTGTTACAGTGGCATTTCTCTTTGTGAGTCATTTCTCAGGTTCTGCAAAAGCCGAAGAACTTTGGGTCAAAGGAAAAAGAAGAAGGAGGCTTTAGACCTAATTAAAGCTAGTATTTGATGTAATAGCCTTAACACAGAGCCAGAGATAAAGCAAACAAGAAAAAAAAAATCATATGCCAATACAAATCTTATGCAAGTTTCCAGTGATGCACTGGTTTGTATGTTGTGCCTTTGGAAAAGTCATCGAACAACTTTTTAAGTGGTGAATTAGAGCAGCAGGATGAGAACCGATAAAGCAAGGGAGTCAAAATGATTAAATGAGCGTTAGGGCCATCTTTTCTGACCTCGTAAACACTGACACACCCACACACATTATGTTCCTTTCTAATCAGAGTTGATGGTGATGATATAGTCTTTTCGAGCCACCGAAGGACACTCATGGTTCAGTGAATGACTCAGCAAGACTGAAATGGCAACTATCCCTGGGAGAGCTAAGTGTGAAGGCACTTTTCAATTCGCCTGAAAACTACTGAGAAAAACACTTAACCTGCACACAACACACAAAGGGATGGCAGCAAAGATGGACACGAGGAGTCTATTTTGGCCCAAAGGGGAGAGTGAATGGAAAGTTGCCCTGAAGAAATCAGGCAAGCGAGGTCAAAAGGATTGTTGTGAGGAAATGACAATGGTTTTGATATATTCTCAAAAGATGTAATGGCCACGGGTGAAAGGCTGCCATTCGGCCGAGTTATATTGCGTATATAACATTTTTTTTTACACTAACAAAAACTAGCTTCATCTTACATTCCCATTCAGGTATGTGTGTTATGCACTGCATTTTCTTCATCCCTCCCGGCCAGTACATACCAGCACAGAGCGCTCGCACTGCCGAGTATCATAGACGTCTGAAGGTTGATGCATTCCTCCAAACAGGTTGCTCGGTGAGCAGTTTCTCCTCTGATTAAAAAAACACTTTATATTTATCACCTCGTCTCCTTACTGTATGCCCTTATCTCCTCCTCTCTATCTCGCACCCTTCATTTCACTCCTTTTTCTCTCCCCTGCTGTCATCTCTGGTCCCTTATCCACAGCAACGCTTCAGACTCTTCCCTCTCGCCCTCTTTCCCCTAATTCACCTGCCTTTCTCCATTTTTACCACTCCATTGCTGTTATCTCTCCATGGCACCGTTTCAATACATGCCCTCCCCTCCTTGTCATACCTTCCACTCCATCCCTCTTCTCTCCCGCTCTCTTTCTTGGCCTTCCATTCCATTTAGACTTTTATGTTAGCGTAGGACTTTCCATCCTGTGGCGTCCAGGTAGTAAATTGAAATGGTTCTGGGGGCTCCATTGAAGCCTGATTGAATTTAAAAAGAGAAAGTGCCATAAAGAGAACTAGTGGTGAGAGTTCTGTAATACACTGAAGGGCTCCCCAAGCTATGACAGTGTTGACAGGGGGGGAGGAGGGGAGGAGAGGATGGGTGGAAAGGAGAGAGGTAAAAAAAAAAAAAAAAAAAAAAAGGATGGAAGGATGGAGTGAGGACAAAGTGAAGGTGGAAGAAAGCTGTGACAGAAAAAAAACAAGATAAAAAATGAAGGAAAAAGTGAGAACAAGACAATTGAGGGAGGGAGAGAAAGAAAAAAAAAAAAGGGAGGGTGAGATTGGGAGGGCGGAGTGATTGAAATTGTGTAAAACTCCTCATCGGCATGAAAGCCGGCCTTTTACCCATCGAGCACGAGCAGATAGACAGTAACACAAAACCCCTCACAAGCGTACACCCTTGATAGTGACACCTCACAGAAATGCCTCAATCACAGTTTGCGTGGCCTGGAGGGAGCGAGGTGACAGGTCTCATATTGGGGACGGCCAACAAAATGCAATTCCAGGAAGTCAGCTCCAGGGCGGCGTGTCTGTCATACCTACAGCTCTGATAATACTCCCACACATCACATTATACTGCCGAAATAGCCACCTCTAGGCATACAGGCCGTACACAAAATGAAGGTGAATGCAGACAGTACGCACAAGTACCTGCGCACACGTACATGTGACGTGCACATGCAAGCCTTTCTGTATACATTACTGCCAGGGGAAATATGATGTTAGGGGTTAAATTATTCATTGATCCTTTCAATGCCTGTCCGAGCCGGCTTGTTGTTGTGCGTCATGTCTTGGTCTCGGTATGAGAGTGTGTGTCCACTTGAAAGGGCTCTCAGGGGAGAGAGACAACCTTGAGCGGGCACTGACCTTTAACTTTGTGTGTTTCACTTTCAAGTGACAGGTGTGTGTGGGCGAAGTGTTTTCATGTACATGGCCATATGGGTAAATAGAGAATCTGTCCATAAAATATTTCAGGCATCAGGATGACCAAAGGGAGGTCAGGAGAGGGGTGGAGGAGGAGGAGAGGAGAGGAGAGGAGAAGAGAAGAGAAGAGAAGAGAAGAGAAGAGAAGAGAAGAGAAGAGAAGAGAAGAGAAGAGAAAGAAGAGGAGAGAAGAGAAGAGAAAGAAGAGGAGAGAAGAGAAGAGAGGAGGAGAGAAGAGGAGAGGAGAGGGAAGAGAAGAGAAGAGAAGAGAAGAGAAGAGAAGAGAAGAGAAGAGAAGAGAAGAGAAGAGAAAGAAGAGGAGAGAAGAGAAGAGAAAGAAGAGGAGAGAAGAGAAGAGAGGAGAGGAGAGGAGAGGAGAAAGAAGAGGAGAGCTTCCGATCCAAACAAATTCCCTGGTGGATATTTTTTTTCTCTGAGTGTCTGAGGGTTCTTATCAGATCATAGAGGGAGTTTGAATGAACTGACAAGACAATGAACTGTAATTGATATAAATGAGCAATGAAATGTCAGTAGGGAATGTTATTTATTATTTAGCAAAGCATTTTTTTTATTTTAATTCATTTAATTTCTAATTACACAATTAATTAATAACAGAATAGATATTAGGCTACGGCCCGAACTGAATGTCACAGAAATTGGATTTCATTTTGAGAAAATCTGAACAAAAGTTACAACATGGTTTGGGTACCATTCATATTTGGACCGATATCGGTACCTGGGATTCGGTAAAAGTACCTAACGCTACCTATTTTCAGTACTTTACTCTCTCTGTAATAACAAAAATGTAATCTCAGATTTCATGAATAAGTCGAAACTTTTAAATTTTAACGTTATTATTCATTTGGAACGGTTTGATATTTATTTAGAACATGTTACACACCAAACAAACTGAAACCCCCTCCCCACCTCCATTTCGCTTCTCAAACCTTGCAGCGAGAGTGATCCGCTGCGAGGTTTTAAAAGTGCATTCACACTTGGGACCGCCGTCGGCTCACTGACCTGAACAAACTGCAGGGGAGACGTACTCTCGCTCTCTCTTTCTCTCGATACTCTAAGTTCAGCTCTCTCAGCTACCAACATTTGGCCCCGATTGTTTTAACGCGAGTCACTTCTCTGTGAATGGCTTCGTTAACACTATCTGCTCTGTGTCGGCCTTTAAGTAGCGTTAGCAACCCAATCCAGGTATTGGGGATGTTGATATACACCATAGTATCTCGGAGTATTTTCCCCTTCTCCACGACCATCGACATTCGTGAGCATGAAATATTTAAACCAGCAATTTGTTACACCTGATTTGTTGCCTCTCCACACGCCACAGAGGAATCTATGCATCTAGTGTCGTGGTTGTGACATGACACCAGGGAAAGTGTGGAAGGCATACTATCGCCCCATGGCGCTTCCAAAAGCATGTCAGTGTCATTCTGCATGTGCGCCTTCATCTTGATCAGTTCCCATGAGACACATTGTGTTGCCTGCCGTCTGCAGCACATTTGAGAACAATCAAAGAGCTTCCGCTGGCTAATGACAGGTTTCTGAAAGGTCGGCGGAAAACGTGTGGCTTTGTTTAGGCCGCACAGGTAGAGAGAGAAAGAAAATGTTTATCCGGCCAAAACATGTTGCTGGAGAAGTTGCCGTCAGTATTTAAGATCACACGGCGAATAATAAGACCTCCAAAGATGCAGATGGTTTTGTTCGTACAAAAACCAGGACGTGAATGAGCAATTTTCCGTTTAACATTTACATGACATTTCCACGATTATTTCTTCAGAGCTACATCCATTATCAAACTAGCAGCTGTAATCTAAGGTTTCAGAAAATTACAGGACTATTTCATCCTGACGCTTTTCTTTCAGGCAGAGGCCAGCAGTCGGAGGGACAAGGAGACAAGAAAAGAGGATTAGGCACGAGGAGTCTTTATAATCAGTACACAGCCAACAGCTATAGACAGACTAGAGATAAAAAAAGAGAGAGAAATAAATTGAGAGACAGGGAGACGTATGCAACCAGAGCTTAACAACAGCTGGGCCAAAGTTCTGTGGCAGATGATGAGATGACCTGCAATGAACATTTCTCGCATGCCTGTTTATTCCAAGGTAATCATGAAATAAAAGGGATAGTTTTATGGACCAACAGTGACATTTTCGGGTAAAATTGACAATTCACTTGTGTTAAACAGCTCTGAAATACCATGGGTATACTAAATATACCTACATTAGTATATTAAAGAAACTGAATAATAGTCGACAAAAAAACCATTAGCAACTATTTTTATCATATTAATTGTTTAGGAAATGTTTTAAGCCAAGACTCTTTGGTTGCATCTTTATGTGGTAATTGACTAAATATCTTTGGGTTTTTAAGTATTAGTCGTAAAAGAACAAGCAATTTGATTACGTTGGGATTTAGGTCAGGTTTAGATTTTAAATTGTGATTTTTAAAACATTTTGACCAAACATGAGACAGTAAGCTAAAAAATAACCAATGATAGAAATGATTGCTATTCATAGGGCTAGATAACATATGTGGTGAGCTGGGTAGAGTTACAACTTCAGCTTTGGTAAAAAGAAAATTTGTAATTATAGCAATGTATAGTAACTTTCAAAGACCACTGGAAAACAAGAACTTGAGAAACTAATGAATTGCCCGTCCTTGCGTAGTCATACTCCAGGTCAGAGTAAGGCAGGTGGTCATGTTATCTCGTCTTTCTTGGATCAACTAGACCCAATGGACTTCCTCCTCACATTTTCTATTCAGACTTTCTCAGTCGGCTATCTTTAAGTGTAACGAAGGCTTTTGCCAGCGTTTGACTTGGAATGCTCTCATTACCTCGGTGCAGTTGCCAAGGGAGCCGGTGTAATATTCAATACTTCTGTTGTTTCCCATCCCTCCAATCTCATTTACACTTGACACCTGACATTTGCATAATGGCCTCACTCTATCTCCAACAGAAATACAAGGTGGAGGTGAGGTGTGTGCATGTGTGTCTGAGCTAATGCTTGTTTGGTTGTGATGAGTACATATGCCTATCTATACTCTGGGTGTGTGTGCGAGTTTTGCATGCAGGTTAAATGACTTCCGTCCTTAATCTAGCTCATTAAGCCTGCTGAGAGCGCGGAGTGCACCTCATTGGCTGATTTGGGACAATTTGCGGAAATGCTGGCAGGGACACGTAAATGTGCATGTTAATCAGGGATGGCGTGACCCCAATCAGTCTGAGACAGGTATTAGGGTGTCAGGCAAACTGAAGACGAACATGAGTCTTTGTCTTTTTTTTTTTTTTTTTTTTAAGCAATGTGCGGTGGAGTGCTATGAAAGTGAGTCTTGCTCCAAACTGGTAAGTTCTGGCAGAAACCGTTTTCAATGCACCACAATGTTGACAAGTGCACCAAGAGCGCTGGACACTACTGATCAGAGAGCAGCCGCAGGATACGTTCAACTCACTGATTGAAGTTGTTCGCGAGTCAGCCTTGACTCAGCATCCTGTTTAATTATTTAAACAGGCTTGACACAAGCATTGCTTTATTCAATGAAAATAAAAAGCTTTTCACCTTGGACCTCTACACAGTGTGCTCGTAAACACGACCCAAAGCTTAGCTTCAACACTATTTTTCTTGTTTTACGAGCATTACTGCGGTGATTATGTGTTGGGCTCCTAAAACACGAGTGACCGGCACCGAAGCCGCTAGTCGCTGCTCTCTTAACGTGCCGGTCGCCTTACACTTCCTGTGTAGACACGGTGTGAGTCCAGCTCGGTTGATATTAATATAGAATATGTCATATGTGATCCATAAAAGTGTGGCTCAAAAAAAAAAACATAAATCTTTCTGTGTTAAATCATTGGTTTAAGATGTTCATGGGTGACAAGTTGGAGTAGGTTACTGTTCCATTCATGGCACAGGACCTCTCAGTGTGTATACGTCACCATGTTACAGAAGATCAGGGGCCACATCAAGTTAGACTCACTGACATGAAGTCACTGCAGCAATACATCTACCAATCTTCTTAGAGAAAAGAAGTCTAATATCATGTGATGAAAACAACATATGCATACATACTCAGAGTGGAGTGTTAAAAGCCCAGCATATCTATACCCTAAAACACACACACACATAAAATACGGACACACATGCACAGAATCTTACTCCTGATTAAACTATTATTCTCTGCATACCTCTGCACATATTATTGAAATAATCTCTCGCTCTCTCTTATAATATACCAATTTGTCACAAATGCTGTGCCTCGAATATTTATCATGATATCTTTATGTAGCCCCCTCCAAAAAAAAACAAAAAACATAACATAATCCTCCCCCACATCCCTTCCAGCCTGAAAGCTAGTGAGCTAGAGCTGAGTGAAACGCCGTACTTAGCAAATTGCATTTGAAACCAGGGGGGAATAAATACTACAGATAAAGACTGCTCTAATGTGCTCAAATCCATTAGAAATCTCATATTCACACATAGCTGAAATCACATTACAAGACGCCCCTAATGTCATTTCACAGGGTTTTTCCACCAGCATTTGCTGCCTGGGTGAGACACTAACATCAAACATAATGGATTTTCGCCTTTCCCCTTCTCTCCCCACCTCCCTTCTGATGTTCGTTCCCCTCATTGAATCTGTTCTGTCCTATTCTGGCTGAAATTCTCTTCCAGTCGTCATTGTTGTGGGTGTGAGCTCTATTTTAAGGTGGATGTGATGAATTTAGCCAAACCGTTTGAGAGAGGAGACCAGTCACAGACACAGGGGGCCGTGGTGAACGCGTTGCACTCATCAACCCTGGAGGAACACTTGGCAGTTCAGTGTTGTTACACTTTATTGCAAAAGTGTTTCCATCCCTCGACTTTCCCTGCTTCACTTGCTTCGCCGAAAAACAGGAGAGCAGATGGGGCAATGTGGAAATAGCACGTGTACTTCTGCTGGTTTGGATGACTTTTAAAATGAAGGGAAGTGAAGTGATAGACATCGACATCGATTTCTCCTCTTCTGAGGAAAGATTCAAAGTCTTGGAGGGAATAGGATAATTGTCTCGGAGATATATATTTACATTCATAACCTTTGCCTTGAAATAACTCATGCATGGGGAGGAGAGGAGAGGAGAGGAGAGGAGAGGAGAGGAGAGGAGAGGAGAGGAGAGAGGTGATATACAGTCTCAATCAGAGTCTGCCTGTTTGACTTTTCCACTGGTTGCACACTCAATGTGCACACCACGACTCCGGCATGACTGGTCGGGGATCAAACCATCACTGATGGGGAGGAAGGACGAAAGGGGAGAAATATCCATCTCTTTCAAAAATGCACGTGTCAGAGTTTCGGCTTCCTCTTCGTCTCACGGTTTAGGTTTGGCGTGATTCATTTTAGGCAAAGGGGAGACATATTTGGTTTTATATCCAGAAGCCTATCTGGAAAGAAATCTCTATGAGCCAGACAGAAAAATATATATACACACCAAAAAGATCCTTACAAACTACAGAGAAACAAGTAGAGCCAAAAGTCAAATTACCCAAATGTACAACTTGAAGTCAAGAGGAGAAAGTGAACTCTTGGTCCACCAATGGTTTACTTTTCCTCTATTCACACTGCAACATGTGTCAAACATGGCAATTATGTGGATATCCTAACAATGAAATCAACCACCAAAGTAATTAGAGAGGGGCAGTGACGTCACATCCATAGTGTGAGGCACAAACACAAATCATCACGTAGTTAGCCTGGAGACCTTGACTTTACCCACGTACACAGAAAAAAAAAGACAAATATTCTCCAGCCCCAGTTATTAACTGTGAGAAACTCTGTCTCAGAAATCTCAGAAATGCCTAGAGTCTGTTTAGCCACTATTGGATTAGATGCTGCATTGAGTTGAGACCATCCATCTTTGAGAATAATTAACTATCCAGAAAGATGGACTTACTTATGCAACCAGCAATTAGGAGATCACAAACAATCCTCTCCGAGGGAGTTGGAGAATATTAATGAGGTTTAATGACTTGTTGATTGGTTAGTGGGGTTTGTTTAGAGAGGTACGCGGGGCAGATGTGCTGGGGA